>JABTTQ020003196.1:0-359897 GCA_016081115.2 Rehmannia glutinosa | reverse complement strand
CAAAATGTCATTTATTTACATTAGTACAGTCCCAAATTCGAATATTGTAGGTCCCAGGGGTGTGAGTGTAAGGTTTAGAAGGGGGAGGGTTGAATAAACCTTACCAACTTTTCAAATTAGTCCTTTTTAAAAATTCGAGTTAATACTTCACGATTTGTGTCCCCGATGGACCGGCTAAGTTAGTTAATCGTCGAGTTAGTCACTCAACGGACTTTCGGAGTTGATAGAATAACTCAAATTTGTTTTGACTAAAGACAACTCTCTTTGTGATTTGTTTTCACGGAAGACTTAACACCCTTGAATAAAGTTAAGTTTGTTTTAATACTTGGTTTTAGCACTCGAGTTGATTATCAATTGGATAGCAAATTTATCAGCGATAAAATAAGATCACGAGAAATTAAAGTCTTTGAAATGTAAATGACATAATAAGTTTTTATAGAGGTTCGAAGATGGGGTAATTCTTCTACTCCTCTCTTTCTCCAACTCCCGGAGAATCCACTAAGTATTGATCAATATACCTAGTGGTTAAGTCAGATACAAGTGCTTGATCACCACGGTGACTTGATCCTTTGGGACTCGATCGAGATGTCTTAGTCACGAATCGCTTCTCGTGACGACTCGGCTTCTTCACAGGCATTTGCTTGCTACTACAGCCCACTTGCTCAAGCTTCTTGGATTTGATCACGAAGCCCTCCAAAAACTTGAGACTGGTTTGACCTTGAACCTTCCTACAATCCTTCATGGAATGTAGACCCCTTGATTCTTCAAAAATTCCTCTTCAAGCGATTGAAGTAATCTTGCCTTCACGGTGAGTGTTGGATTGATTTCCTTTTTAATGTAGGCTTGACTATTGAACTTGAATGATTTGAGAATATATTAGGTTCTGATTCAAATATTTGCTTGAATGTTCGTGGTTCGGGTAACCTTCTCTTAGAGTTATTCCTCGGCCTTTTATAGTGATCTTTCAAAAATCAGATTGAAGAGATAGGCTTATTTTTGAAAGTCAACTATGATGGTCGCTGCTTGTCTTGTTGCGATCCTTGGAATTTCCATTTCCTCGCATTTGAACGATTCTTCACCTTTAAAGAGTTCGACATGGTGCGATGCTTCCCATTGGTTTATTCCTCTTGCACGCTTCCGAATCACTTCAAGAAAGGCGATGGAGGTATTACTTGTTTAAGTAATTCTCCGATTTACGTGCAAACTGATCTCTTTGAGTTGTCTTGACTTATTTGCATTTTCTTAACTTCCCTGGTGACTTGAGTCATCTTCCAATCATTTGATGACTCTTACATCACTTCAACCTTGAGACTTGGTTGTCTTGAGTTGACTTGAGTGACACGTCACTCGATTGTATCTCGATTGCACCTTGATCGATTTCCGTCTTCTCTTACCGCCATACTCAAATGCTTGCCTCTCACGAGTCTTCCTTCTAGTCTCCAGTTGTCTTCTTGCATGTTTAGGCATAGTGACTTAACTCGACTGACCAGCCTATCTATTACAATGCAATTTACAACAAAAATGGGGTGCCAACTTCCTATTCTAAGTTTTACATGGCATTCATCAAAATCTACATACAATGCAATTTACAACAAAAATGGGGTGCCAACTTCCTATTCTAAGTTTTACATGGCATTCATCAAAATCTACAAAATAATTTCCCAACAAATATTTACAAAGGGATCCCACAATTTTATTTTCTTGCAATTTAGTCCGCCAATTTTGCCATTTTTTGCATTTAAGGTCCGAAATTGTAATTTTTTCCAATTATGAAAGAAATTTATAGAATATAAGACAATTAAAACATGAAATTTTAAGTACATAAATATGCAATTACATATCAAACAAGAATTCATCAAATAAATCATGAAATTACACATGCATGCACCTAATTTGCAAGAATTGGAACTTTAAGCATAATTTGTGAAATTTTAGGAATATCACATCTTAAAATACTCATGCAATACATAATTATCATATATCCTATGATTTTCAAGATACTACATGCCATTTTTCAAAAAGTCACTTGAGGTTTTAGAATATTTTTCCACCCACCTTGTTTGTTTGGTTGATTGGTGTAAAGTGATATGTCACTAGACCTTGAGGATTTAAATCTTCACTTAAGGCAGCCCCTAAGTCAAACAATACAAGGATTTTTGAGTTAGAAAATGAAGAATTGAAATAAGAATGGAAAAAAGAAAGAATAGGCCAAAGGTACCACACTTACCTTGTGTAGTTGAAATTTTATAGTCAAAATTTGGGGGTCTCTTGATCACTTCTTAACCAAGGCTCCAAGGTCAGCCCCTAATCACCTCAAAATGAGATTTTTGGTGTCAAAATTCAAAAATAAAGGAGAAGTGAAGAAGGTGCTAAAAGCCTCAAATCTTACCTTGATGTCTTGTCTCTACAATTAATCTTGAAAGTCCTTCAAGCTAGTCTCCAAAACTCCTTAATGGCTCTAACTTAAAGCTCCTAAGTATACCTCAAAAATGAAAATAACTTAGATTAGTAGATGAAAAGAAAGGCTTGAAAATTGTAAAATTGTTTGAAGAATAAGTAAATTTTCTTCACCTTGCTCAAGGGGGTGTTCGAATTTCTTCAAGTAGGAGGAAGTTTTGAATAATTTTTGCTAAGACCAACTCCAACCCAACTTCAAATCCCACACCAAAACACCAAATATATAAAAAAACTCCCTCCAACTCAACTCTAGACATTACACCAAATTTGGTGTAATGAATAGTGTTACACATTACACCAAATTTGGTGTAATACAAATATTCCCTCTTTGTCCTCCAATTTCTTCTACTTCAAACTTTTAATTCCTATTGTATCATATATTTGATATATAATTCATTTGTAACATGGTTTTAGTTATTTAAATTTTCTATTAACTACAATAATTAATAAACAAAATTACAATTTAATTAAAAAAATATCAAAGTCTATCATAAAATACAAAACACTAACATTATAATTAAACCTGAAATTTAAAAAACAAAATATCAAGCAAACTAAATTAATATTTTTGTATTTTTATTGTCTAGTGTGCAATTTAGTATTTTTATTTATTGTGATATTAGTTGTAATATTTATTTTGTAATATAATTAATTAATATAATATTAGTTAAATATAAGTTTTTATTTAGTTACATTAATATTAATAAAATATAAACAAAAGAAATAATTGCATAAACAAATAAATTTGTTATTCCAAAATGAAAAGAAAATATTAAAATACTCATTTGGTGTAAGATTTGGTGTCATGGGTTGGAGATGCTCTAAGTATGGAAGGATATGAGTAGTGAGAAGAAAGAAGAAGAAGAAGAAAGAGGGAGATTTTTAGAGAGAAGTTGGAGGGAGTTGGGCAAAATGAGAGTTGATGAATGATGAAATGAACAAAAATTTTAGCCCCCTAAAAGCTTGAGGCCAAAAATTATAGAGAGAGAGAGAGAGAGAGAGAGAGAGAGAGAGAGAGAGAGAGAGAGAGAGAGAGAGAGGGAGGGGTTTTTGAGTTGGTTGCAAAATGTCATTTGCATGGGAACAATAGGGTGGTCAAAGATATGGGCAAGATTAGAGGATGGGGTGTTGGGAAAATTGAGGAGAATATTTTGTGTAGTGGAGAAATGTTGGAAATTGGGAGTTGGTGTATTATAATGTGTAGAATACATGTATAATACTAGGTATAGGTATAGTATAATGTAGAGTCAAAAAAAAAAGCCCGCTGATGAGTTGGCCCGATCGGCCCCGATAATAGGGCTGATTGGGCTTCGATTTTACAAGCTTTGAAAAGAGTGGACTGCCCCAAACAAATAAAGTGTATTTTAATACATGGGCTGGTTGGGCTCCCCAAAATAGTGGCCGAAGAAATTCCACTCGGCTGCCCCGATTTTCCACTTGGCCGACGGGCTAGCACTGGCCGGGCGGGCCTCGCAAATTGACAACTCTAGTATAATGTGGGGTATGTGTACAAGAGTTGGGAGGTATTTCTACACCAAAGAGGTGATGTGGCCGTCAACACAATGTCAATCGTAGTATCCATTTCTTTTATCCCAAAAATGATGATAATATGTGTATAATATTAATCCCCAAAAATTAATAGTGAATCCCACAATCACTTATAAGTCTCATAATCACTTATTTAAATCAAATTCTTATTTCTATAGGATATAAGTCACTTAATGAAAGAGGTCTCTTAGAATTCTAAGGTGTCTAATAAATACACAGCGTGATAATGATCAATCAAGTGATCATTAAACATAGAATTGAAAATAATAAATGATCAATAATTAAACAAGTAGTTGATCAAATAATTAAAATGACAATAAAATGCGTAGATATTATTATCAATGATCCGTCAAAATGACGCGATAAAGTAGCCGCGAATAATACATAGTCAAGACACGATATTAGTTACATGCTTGTACACGATTAAAATCGAGGGCTTCATATTGTATTATCCAAATTTTTTTATAGAAAAAGACAAGTTCGAATATAATTGTCCACAAAAAATATTTTCTTTTAATAAGAAAATAAACAAAATAAATATTGGTTTTGATAAAAAATAATTATAAGTATCAAATTTCGATTCGAATACGTTGAAAAACTTACCAAATATATATTTATAAACATTATATCATACTTTCACGCTCAAAACCTTACAATTCTTACATCAATCAGATTGATGCGATAATCAAATTATCAAAAAATAATGATATCCTAATTTTACATTTTTAACTTATTCACCAGATTTACAAAATTATGAAAATCAGAATTACAGGAAGAAAATCATAATTTTTTAAATTAAGATTAATTTAGCTATAGAAAATATATATGTTTTTCTAATTTTTTTCTTATCAAGTAATAGTAATTTTGATACTATTTCAAAGATTTTTCGTGTTCAAATCCTAATATACACATATTTTCAAACCCAAAAAATCATTATAACTTTTATTTGGTTTGTTATTAACTATTTTTCAAATTATTGGAAAAAATATATACTTTTCAATTATAGAAAAAAACTTGCAATTTACTTTTTTAAATTATTTATATTATATTTAGATTAGATTTTTATAGTTATATTTATTTTTCATGATTAGTACAACTCCAAATTTACCTCGTGTACATCAAACAAAAACATAATGAATTCTATACAATGACGGGTAATATAGTTATAATTTGATTGTTAGTAATTATTTTCCACACATTGAAAACAAAATTTAATATGAATTATAGTAAAAACTCAATTTAATAACCAAAGTTATGAGATGGAATAAAAATCTTATCAAATTTTTATAAACCGAATCTATAGGTTGAAAAGAGGATAAATTTTGATTTCTTATTATCAAATTTAATCATTAGTCTAGATGAAAATTATAATATAAGCCTTAAATAAATTTTACTATTTTTACCAAAATATTTTAGGTGGAAAAATATTTTTAGAAACATATTTGTTATTATATATATAGATATTATAATTTCATGGAGTTGAATCCATAGAACCATAGCGTAAATTATATAGAAACATAAATTTGTTTTGATGTAAAAAAAAAAACAACAACTCGTGAATAAATTTGTTTTAAGTAATCTAGGAAGCTGGTTATTCTCACTCAAGAAAGCCGCCACAATCCAAGATCTGTTCATTGAGGCCTGGATAAGCTTAAAAGTTTCTGATTTGAAATTTTTGTGATGCTGTTGTCGAGCCCCGTCTGCCGCAATTCAAAATGGAGACCTCCTATTCCGGGTGAACTCAAATTTAATATTGATGCTTTGGTTCACTCGAATGATTTATATTTGGACTTGAGCTCTTCACTTGAAACGTTTGAGATGTAACAATTGATACCGATCATCTCCAATGATTTATATCTTTAATTGGTTTATTATATTTTGTAAATTTTACATTATTTAGATATATAATACATACTTACAAGAAAATATGTATTATCAATTCTTTAAATGTGATTTAGTTTGTAAACACTTATCATGGATCTAAATAATGAAATGCAAAGGTAAGGCTAATGTGGTGGAATATACTAAAGAAATGAAAAACATACTAACATAATTGAAAGCAAGGAGATGACTTTGGCGTATTCTCTTATACATTTTCTCTTTTCACAAAACAATATTTTATTTTCATAAAACATTTCAATAGGGATGACAATGGGTGAGGATGTGGTTAGTATTTTCCATACCAGGAAAACTTCATAATAGGGTCAAAATTTAATAAAATCTATTACTTCAGGACCCAAAATTTTAACCTTCTCAAATCAATATCTAATTTTTATTTTTTTTCCAATTGGGCTCTCCCTCAAATTTTGGGTTCTCACTTCAAGATCCAAAATTTCAATCATTTCAAATCAAGACCCAATTTTTATTTTTTTCTCAAATCAGGTCCTCCCCCAAATTTTGAATTCTTACTCCAAGTTTTAGAATTTAAAAAAAAGAGAAATATTAGTGTAATCTATCACAACAACCACAAAAATTATTTTTCTTCATCTTTTCATTTTTTTCCTAATCGATACTTATTTTAAACTGTAAAATTCAATTATAATTTGGATAACTTATTTTTTAGTAACCGGAAAATATTTTACTATTTCTTATTCCTTCATAATTTGGATAATTGTTTTAGTAACCGATAATATTTTACTACTGTTTTCTTCTTGCTAGCTACATACATTTAGTTCTATAGATCTTGGTATGTACACGTTAAATAAAATTGATAATAAATATGGATTATGAAAGAATAAATGAGCAAAAAAAATGAAAAGAGGAAGAAAAATATTTATATGGTTGTCGTGATATATTACACTAATATTTCTCTTTTGTTAAATTCTAAAACCTGAATTGAGAATTGGGAAAAAAAATAAAAATTGAGTCTTGATTTGAGAAGGTTGAAATTTTGGGTCTTGAAGTGACAACCCAAAATTTGAGAGAGGACCTAATTTAAGAAAAAATACAAATTGGGTCTTGATTTGAGAAGGTTGAAATTTTGGTTCTTGAAGTGATATATTTTGGACCCTATTATGAAATTCTTCCCATACCTTCCCTGTACCATTTCCCACTTTGAGTATCTGGGACGAAGATGTGGAATCCCGATTCAGGGAACACCCTCTGCAGGAAATTAGGTTCCCCATTTTGTACTTTTTAATAAAAAAATCTGTGAGGTCCCGAATTTTATCAACGTGAGATACGATGTTGTATAGTGATTAATTATTTGGTTAAGTGTCACAAATCTATTATTAATGAAACACGACCCGACTTTTATTTATTTCTTCCACGTCAATTATGCCTTCCGTATTTTCGAGCTTAACGATTTTATATTCTCCTCTAGTATTAATACTTGATCGATTGACTACTACAACTTTAGAAATATTAGACCCTTGATAATTTAGGAGTACATTTCAATCCTTATCCAAATATTTCAACTTATTCTATAATTCGTTCCTAACAAACTTCCAATTTACTTTTTTTTTAAATGCACATTTATTATTTCACACATTTAATTTAAAATTTCTAAATATTTAATAGAAATTTATAAATTTTATTTTTCCTAAATTATTATAAAACAAAAGAAAACATATATATATATTTTTTTATTTCCAAAATTCGACCATACCTTTTTCAAATGGGAAAAAATAACCCAATTTTTCTTCTATTAATATTTTTATTATTTTGTATCTCCCAACTAGATATTTATTGGACCAAAAAAAAAACTACATTTCCTCCTAAAAATCGGCCAAGAGGGAATAAATGGGGGAATTGTTCAATTTTTTTCAAGCCTACAATTAAAATTAGGGTGGCGCTATTTGCCCCCCAAGATTTGATTAATACACCCCAACTCCCAATATTTACAAAAATGCCATAAGTTAAAAAGACTATGATACCCTTAATACAATAAAACAGTGTAAATACACCCCTTTAAATGCTGGAAACAATTTAAATACACCCCAAAAAAAATTGTTTCTCTTTTTTGCCAAAAAAAATGATTTTTTCCAGCTTTTTTTTTCGAGAAAAGATGATTTTTTCCAGCTGATTTTTTCCGAAAAAAAGCTGTTTTTTTTCCAAAAAATGCTACAAACAACTTTTTTTTCCCAAAAAAAAAGTTGTTTCTCTTTTTTCCCCAAAAAAAACTGATTTTTTCGAAAAAAAAGCTTTCATTTTTCTAGCTTTTTTTTTCAAAAAAAGCTAATTTTTTCCAGCTTTTTTTTCCGAGAAAAAGCTGTTTTTTTCCAAAAAAAAAACGCTGGAAACAGCTTTTTTTCCCAAAAAAAACCGTTTCTCTTTTTTCTCCAAAAAAAGCTGATTTTTTTCCATCTTTTTTTTCCCGAGAAAAAGCTGTTTTTTTTCTTCCAAAAAATGCTGGAAACAGCTTTTTTTTCCCCAAAAAAAGCTGATTTTTTCCAACTTTTTTTTTCCGAAAAGAGCTGTTTTTTCCAAAAATGCTGGCAACAGCCTTTGTTTTCCCAGAAAAAGTTGTTTCCTTTGTTTCACGTAAAAAGCTGATTTTTTAAGTTAGGGTTTTTTAGTTTGGAGGGTAAAATTGGAAATATAGATTTAGTAATTAGATGGGTTTGTAAAATAGGGATGGGGTGTATATAGAAATGTGGTGTATTAATCAAATATTGGGGTGCAAATAGCGCCACCTTTAAAAAATTTCCCTACAATTCCCACTACCCCATTAGTCAACAAAACAAAATTTAATCCCCCCTAAACATAGTTTTTGGCCAATTGTCCCAGAAAAGTAGTCTAGGTCATTACTTTATGTCTTAATTCCCCAATTATTATCCTAACTTATCCTTTAACTCAAAACAACAAAAATCATTCCCCAATTACCCCAACAAAGATCAACCCGAAAAAAAAAACTACTACGAGGTGGGTGAAAAATGTTTCTACAAAAATACATCATTCTTTCTACTAGTGCACAAAAATGCATGCTCATGTGATAATATTATATTTTATGAATTTTAGCAAGTATTTATGAGATTTATGTTGTAATGAAATTTAGAGAAAATAAAAAGATGAGTATGATATTTTTTCTTGCATAAAATGTTGAAAAAATTGTTCATCATTATGCTTTTATTATATATGATGCTATGAATGTTCAAATATATTTTAAAAATATTTAAAATGAGTTTTTATATATTATTGGAATTCTGGACTTGTAACTTGTGCAAGAAAAATCGAAGCTTGGGTTATTTTTACAATTATTGTGAAATATGGGGCCAAAAGTGTAAATATGAAAACCTGTGAAGGTCACCTCTGAAAATTCAAAATATTAGACCTAAGACTGTAAATTTCATATATGAAATGACTTGAAAGATTGGGACCCCTCCAGGCAAGAAAATACAATAAGAAACAAGTTTAATATCAAAATGTAAAATTGTAAAACTTAAAGGACCAAAACTGTAATTTTCAAAACTTGGGCAGTCAAGGTATCTCAAACTCTTGCAGATTTATTTAATATGGTATTTTGAATCTTTAGTTCAAATTTCATAACCATCCGACTTGAAACGAGCCTTGAACGACAAAAAATCGCTTTTGGGCCAAAATTATAATTTTAAAAAATGAGGTACCTAACTTTCAAATTTTTCAAAACTGTTTTAACCACAATTTATTATTGTCCTAAAAAGTATTTAAAAATTAGAATC
Source organism: Rehmannia glutinosa (assembly GCA_016081115.2). NCBI lineage: Eukaryota > Viridiplantae > Streptophyta > Magnoliopsida > Lamiales > Orobanchaceae > Rehmannia > Rehmannia glutinosa. The sequence goes on along the minus strand of JABTTQ020003196.1, from coordinate 350,253 downwards.
ACCTCAAAATCCTTCCCGGTTTAAGAATTACCTAATTTTAAAATATCAAGTCAAAAATCAAAATTTTTGGAAACTAGAGGACGAATCTGCAAATTTTATAAAATATGTCCCGAGCCTCTGGAAAGTTTAACCCTCTGGGAATTTAGAAAATTTTGAAACTAACCTTACCCTTTTCCGAGTCCCGAATTGAAACTTATCAAAATTTTAGAACCCGGTAAGAAAATACTCTCCTTAGAAAAAATGATTTTTTATTTTAAAATTTGCTAAGGGTCTTGAAATTGATATTTTCTAACTCGGTTACCTTACAAAAATTTTAAGAAATATTTTTCGTACTTAACTAACAAAAATATCGAGCTCGAACATAATGCACCGAACCATGTTAAAACCGGCTAGAATATCCGTTCGATAACTAGACCGCGAGTTTTATTTTTAAAAACATTTTAAACCGATCGGGAGTATTTAGACAACATTTAGGAACCTTGTTTTGATGTAAAAACTTATTAACATAAAATATTTAAAAGTGTTGTCCAATTTTATCTAAAATAAAACTTGAAGAAATACTCCGAATAGATAGTAAAAACATTTCAAATCATTTAGGAGTATTGTTTTGGTGTAAAAATAAAATCATCAAAATTAAGATAAAAACATGTATCAAACACCCTAGTCTCTCTCAAGCAAGTTTTGTTTCGTATTTTAATCTGTAAAAACTCTGGAAATGGCCCCAAAGTACGATTTTGTGAAGCTTTCAAAGCAAATCCACACTAGTTCTTCAGTAGATTTTGAAGGAATGATCAAGCAGGGTATCGATGAGACCCTAGTCAAAAAGATAGCTGAGATGTTGGAGAAGTCTGGCCTGAAGGACTTTTTGACAATGGAATACTCTCATACATACGTCGAGGGGGTCGCTTTGTTTTATGTAAATGCAGAAGTATAGGACGACGAAATCAAATCTTCCGTCCACAACAAGGTCATTAAACACAATGCCAAAGACCTCGCTGAGCACTGTTAGTTACCCGCGGAGGGCTTGAAGGACATCTATGAGGCAGATGTCGACTTAATTGTGGCTTGGAAAGAAATTACCAAGCCTGAATGTGCTGCGAAAGTGGTCTATACGGCCAAAAAGGAAATGTTGAAAGACGACTATCACAAGCTGATGGACGTCGTCTTGAAGTGCGTTGACATTAAATTTGGAAGCTTAAATCAGCTGTCAAAAACTAAGTTGATCGTGATGGCTGCGATCATGCAAGGAAAGAAAGTTAACTGGGCTAAGTTTGTTTACCGCAGACTTTGCCAAAATTTACTGAACATGACCTTTAAGGAGGACGGGTCCTTTGGATGTACATTGGGCTATGACCTTGTGATTGGCCATCTTATGGAGAAAAGGGCATTGCTCTCCGTCATGTAAAGCCCTTCCATGTTAATAAGAAGATGTTTAGGGCAAATCTCTCTGGTGCCCAGAGGAAGGCCCACGCCAGAAAGGCTGATACCAGTGAGAGGGAATCAGTTGATCCTGAAGATGCAACTGAGACTCAATGATAATTGGAATCATCAAATTCTTCAACAGTGAACATTGGAATTTTGCAATCATCAAATTCTTCAACAGTGAATATTGGAATGTGGGTTAGATTTATTTCCATGATAATAACTTTGCTTAAAAGTGAAAGACTTTGAAACACAAGTGCTTAAAAATATTTTGAAAAGATAGAGATCTAGTTCAGTAACCAGTACGGAAGGCTTAATGAACCAACCGCTCTGATACCTTTTGTAGGTCCCAAAGGGTGTGAGGTAAGGTTTAGAAGGGGGGGTTGAATAAACCTTACCAAATTTTCGATTTTAGTCCTTTTAAAATAATTCAACAGAGTTGACTCAAACAACTATGTCCTTGATGGACAGCTAAGTTGGCTTTTCAGCTAAGTTACCCACTCAACAGACTCGATAGAGTTGTTGATAGTATAACTCGGCTGCTCAAGCCAAATACTTAACTTGGCTGATTAGTTTTTAACAGCGGAAGACTTAACACCCTTTGTTTAGTTTTAAACATGTTTTAAACACTTAGTTTTTCTTTAGCACTTGGTTATTTATCAGTTGGATAGCAAATAAAACACTAACAACAGAAACTAACCTATTGAGTTTTACATGGTATCATCAAAATCTAATAAATAAATTTCCTAACACAAACCTTCGAAATCCACTGTTGATCCAGAGTGGATCTTCTCAGCCATCTTGATGAAATTATAGTTGGGAGCCATTTCTTTAAAATGAATGGTGAAAAACTAGTAGAGCGGTCGCTGTAAGAACTAGGGTTTCACTTAGTTTGCAAAGAAAAACTTTAGCTTGCTTGAGAGAGATGATAGTTTTGTGAGGGGAGAGAAAATTTGAATTTGGTATATAAAAGACGTAAAGGGATGGTTTTTAGAATTTGAAAAGGTTAATCAAAATCAACAGTAAAAATTAAACATTAATTGAAACCGCATTAAATGAGTAGCATTTATATCCAATCATAGGCTAAATGTGTACATGCTTTATTTTAACACCATAATTACACTGACGTAATGCCAATAAACATTTGCCCTCGCAGAAAACGACTGTATTTTGTCACTTAGCTCATAAATAACTCAACTATCTTCTAAAAGTGACTTAACTCTGCTTTTCTCTTCACATGATGATCACCCAGCTGTCAGCTAACTCGATATAGTTGTTTTCCCGTCTTGGTTGTTCCACTTGGCTGAGAAATGAAACTTTGCTAATTCTCATTTCTCTCTTCTCTGACTCTGCTGATTGAGTCTTTTGAGTCCCCTAACTCAGCTCATTCAAACATACCTCATTCTTAAGGTCTTCAAATGTTGATTCACATAATGGCTTAGTGAATATGTCAGCTAACTGCTTATCCGTTGAGACATATTTCAACATGATCTCTTATAAAATCATATCTGACACCAATGTGCTTTGTTCTTGAATGTAATACAGGATTCTGAGTAATTGCAACAGCACTTGTGTTATCACACATTATTAGAATCTCTTTTTCTTCTATATCATAGTTTCTCAGTTGTTGCCTCATCCATAGAACTTGGGCATAACAGCTGCCTATAGCTATGTACTCTGCTTCAGGTGTAGATGTAGCTATTGAGTTTTGTTTCTTGTTGAACCAAGAAACTAACCTATTTCTAAGCATTTGTCAAGTACCTGATGTACTCTTCCTGTCCACTCTACATCCAGCTAAGTCTGAGTCTGAGTTGCACACCATCTTGAATCCTCCATCCTTTGGATACCATAAGCCAACTTCTTGGCATCCCTTCAAATATCTTAGGATTCTCTTGGCTGCAGTCATGTGACTCTCTTTGGTGCATATTGAAATCTAGCAAATACACCTACAACAAAGGTGATGTCTGGCCTACTTGCTACTAAATAGAGAAGTGATCCAATATAATGCTTTCTTGAGCTTGTAGACTTTATCTCCAATAGTTTTCTACTCAAAACCCGAGGTTGCTCAACATAAACTTCTTTTCTAAAAGTCCATTAAAAAATATACTCTTCACATCCATTTGATACACAGTGAAGTTCTTGTGTGCAGCATAAGCAAGAAGCATCCTTATTGTTTCTAATCTTGCAACAGGAGCAAAGGTTTCATCAAAATCTATACTTTCTTCTTGCCAATACCTTTTGGATACCAATCTTACTTTGTTTCTTACTACAGATCCTTCCTCATTCATCTTGTTTCTAAATACCCACCTAATACCAACAACATTTGGTGGGTAGGCCTTTCAACCAATTCCCATACTTTGTGTCTTTCGAATTGATTCAGCTCTTCCTGTGTAGCCTTAATCTAATGTGTATCATCCAGTGCCTCAGATACATCTTTGGGTTCTATTTGGAAAATGAAACAAGTAAACATGGCTTCATGTTGAGCTCTGGATCTGGTTCTTACTCCATCTCCAATATTTCGAATAATTAGCTCAGGTGGATGGTCTCTCAGTCATCTCACATCTGGTTGGAGTAAGTCTGCTGGATTCAGCCGTCTTGCAGCTAAGTTATCTTGAACAACTTCTTCATCATCATTTAGCTGCAGACGTTCCAGCTGTCTCTGGGATTCAACTATCTCATCTTCTTCAGGGTTGGGTGCTCTTACATCAGCTTCAGCATAGGGACACTTCTTCATAGTTGGCAGATTCTTCTTCTCAACTAACTCATCTATGTCTTCTCTATTCACATTAGGTTCATAAAAAACCACATGGATAGACTCTTATTTGACCATAGTCCTTTTGTTCTGCACTCTATAAGCTTTACTCTCAGCTGAGTATCCTAAAATGATACCTTCATCAACTTTAGCATCAAAAGCTTTTAAGTTGTCCTTGCCATTGTTGTGGAAGAGACACTTACATCCAAAAATCTTGAAATATCAAACATGTGGCTATCTCCCTATCCAAATTTCATAGGGAGTTTTAGTTAATTGTCTATTGATGGCTTCATCCCAAAATCTCTTAGGCAATCCAACTTCAGCTAACATTGTCCTGCAACTTCATTGAGAGTTATGTTCTTTCTTTTAGCTACTCCATTCTGCTATGGAGTTCTTTCAGCTGACAACTCTTGAGCAATACAATTTTCAACACAATACTAATTTATAATTCAATTGACAAACTCAGTTCCCCTGTCAGATCTTATCTTAATAATGGTTTGACTCTTCTCATCAGCTGAGAGACATGTCCTTAGTGTAGTAGTTGACCAATCCACTACATACATATTTTTCTGCCTTGTTCCTTGGAGCACAATTTCATTTGATTCAACATCTTTGATATGGAAAACTCCCATGTTGAATCCCACATTGTAGCCTTTGTCACATAGTTGGTTGATGCTCGGCAGATTGAAATTTGAGGCCTTCAACATATGCAACATCAGTGATCTCCAATCTATTTTTCTTTATGGATCATGTGCCTTTGATTTCCCTTGGAGCTTTATTTCCTCCAAATATAACTTTTGCTCCTTTGATTTCCTTGAACTTTGACAAATTTCTCTTGTTTGCTGTCATATGTCATAGGTAGGCTTTTTAGGCTAAGTAGGCTAAACAAATATGGCCTTAGATCATTTTCAAAAATTGCACCCACACATGGCTTTGATGAAGACACTCGAGCAAGTTCTAGTGTTCTATCAATCATGAATGACACACTCAAGAAAAAAATAAGTCTGCATAATGTAAAGCAGTTTAAGGCACAAAAGCTCATAGGCTTATTTTTCATAACATGCTCAAATACCGATTTTTCTTAACACATGCCAATCAAATGATTAACTTTTCTCCCAAGAATTTATTACATTATTTCCCCAAGTATGTTATCCCATGCCATAAAATATTCATAGTAAAATCATAGGGAGCTGGGCATACGAACTGAAATAAAACTACACACAAAAGCAATTAAACGTGCTAAAGCGATAAACGTGCTAAAAAACAATTAACAAAAAAATCGATAAATAAAACAAAAAAATCGATTTTTTTTACTTTCATGCAAAGTACTTCTACATGCAGTCCTAAATGCAATGAAAAATGCAACAGTACATAAATTACGTAAATATGCTCCGTCCCGAACATATGAGGCAATTATCAAAAGAAAAGAGGAATGTGCAATAAGTACTTACAAAGATCACTGAGGTGGTGGAGGCGGATAATAGTGGCCTTGTGAGATGTGCCACTGATCTATACGAGACATTATCTCGTACATCTGATGATGATGTTGGGTGATGGCATCAAAACATTGTAGATACTCCTGATGATACTCATCAGTGGTGGTTGTCAACTGATATGTGTTATCTATCAATTACCCCACATCAGTTTCTACCTTTTCTAGCCTCTCACTCATAGTCAATGGTCGGTTACCCCCTTGGCGAGAGGTTCCCGGCATATCCCTCGTTTCCTCATCCTGCTCTTCTTGAGCAGCAGCCCCTTCTACCCCAACATCTCTAAGTAGCTAGTTACCCCTATTTCTGGTTGAAGTTGCATCGGGGTTCGGGAGCCTAATTGTTGTTCTATCGGCCTGAATGAGCCAGTAATCACGTCCATCGAATTTTATCATTTTCATCGTAGTTAGAACATTTAAATCAATTAACTTAGGTCCAGCTGCCTCTGCATACCCCTCCAAATTAATATTAAAATGTTCAACAATAGGGGTAATCATCCCCCTTATGCAAATTCCACCCCTCTCACTCTTTCTAATTCTATCAAATAGCCGGGCTATCATAGCCCCAACGTTTGGCACCACTTCAGTCCCCGATGCCATACACCAAATTATAAATAATTCATCAACCCTCAAGGCCCCTTTACTATCCTCCCTTGCAAAGATGGTTTTAGCCAAGACTCGCTGAACATATCGGAATACCGGGTTGTGAATACTAGATGCCTTAGACGTGCCTAGCGTATAAATTCACTTCCACGTTATCTTTTTCCAACACCTATCCTTATCAAATTCCTCATGCTCCTCCACCCCATATGCTGATGTTCTATAAATATCATTTAAATCCTCAATTGATATTTCCTTTTGCTCATTCCCCAACCAAAATCTAACCCCCATGAGATTTTGTTTTCGCACAATAAATTCAAAGCTACTTAAGAATTCAAGAGTAATAACAGAGTAAGTAGCCCAATGCCCATTAAGAAAATTATGCCAATCAACTCTCCCACATAAAGCCCTAAAATCTTCCAATAAACCCAAATTCGTAATTGTAGGTTCATCGGGATACCTCATATTAATCCATGGACGAAAGTAGAGTATCATCCATCTAGCTCGGTGGGTTCCGTTTGGCAAGTTAATGTTGGAAGCTTTGGGCTCCTTGGGGTCGAAAATTGGTTGGGGCTCAGGTTTGGGCTCCGGGGTCGGCTCCCTCTTTCTTCTCGTATTCCTCCTAGTTCCTCTTGCATCCCTAGAAGCCATGAATTCATGGTTGAAGAGTAAAAATCTAAAAATTGAGAATTCTGGAAGTACCCCCAAACTTGGTGTAGAACTTGGAGAAGTTGAGAATTTGAAGGTATTTGGTGATGGGTTTCTTGAGAAAGTGAAGGATTTCTATTTTTGGTTTGAGGTTGGAGGTGTATTTATAGAGATTTGGAGTGTGGTTTGAGTCTTTGGGGAGAGAATTTTCGTGGGTTAGGGTTTGTGTAGAAGAAAATGTGAGAAAAAGTGGGATTTTGGGGTAAAAATAGGGGAATTTGTAAGCTGCCCGATTTTTGTTTCTTGGGCCACACAGTCGTGTGGGATGACACGATCGGACCATGTGGCCCTGCATGTGCTTTCTGCTGTGTCTGTTTTGCTAACCCTTGACCACACGACCGTGTGGTGCTGGGCAATTTGCCCTATTGCACGGCCATGTCGTGTGATATCACACGCCCGTGTTGAGTTGGTTCCATATTTTTTTTTATACCGGGAGTTTGTCGTGACGCCTCCTACACAACAACTCATGAAAACTAAACAAAACTAAAAATTAAGTTAATAAATAAATATTAAAGTTGAAGGCGATAAAAGTGTACGAAAAAATATGAAATAAATTGGGTTGCCTCCCATACATCACAAAGTTTAACGTGTTCAGCCAGACTTCAGATTTCTAATCACCATTGCTAAACTATGTCATTTCAAACCTGTGGACCCTCAATGCCATCCATCAGATGAATGACATTGCATTGCTCTCGTGGATTTAGCTCAGTATCGCTTGGGAATTTGCCTTTCTGGTGTTGGCCTCCCACAGCAGTTGTGATCAGGGCTACTTGTGTTTCCAGAGATTTCAGTCTTGCGTATACGTTTATGTTTAGCTGAGTGACTTGTTCTTCTATCTTGCCTATCTTGGCTTCATCTTTGTTCATTCTTGCCCTTGTTTCTCCGATAAACGAGGATAATATTTCTTCAACAAATGCTTTCTTTTCATTGGACTCAACTTCTTTACGAGGATAAAATTTCTTCTCTTGCGACTTAACTTCTTTAGGAGGCAGCTGCCTGGCTACTACAGTCACTTCTCAAGTTCTTGGATTTGATCACGAAGCCCTCCAACAAACTTGATACTTAGTTCGACCTTGAACCTCTCTACAATCCTTCAACTTGGAAAGTTGACCCCTTTTGATCTTCAAATGTTTTCCTCTTCAACTGATTGAAGTTGTCTGTCCTTCATAGCTTGTGTTGGATTGAGTTTCTTCGAGTTTTAGGCTTAAGGAATGTCTTGAATTGCTTTGAGAATATTGCAGAATAATTGCTTGAATAATGCTTGCTCTTGCTAGGTTCAGGTTTCCTTTCTCAAATGCTTCATCAGCCTTTTATAGTGCACATTTGAAATTTTGCCCATTGAAGAGATAGGCTAGTTTCAAATGTCAGTTTGTGTTCGATGGCTTGTCTTGTCTTGGTCTGCAGTCTTTGTGATGTTGACCTTTCCTCATATTAAATGGCATTTCAGCTTTGCAGGTTCTGACACAAAGTGCAGTGTTTCCCATTGGCTCATTCCGTTTGCCCAATTCTGGGCCAAACACTTTAAGACCTGGCAACTTGACATATAACTATATCGAGTAATATTCTTGACTTTATTCAACGGATATAAGTCCGTTGTCTTAACTTGACTCCTGTCTTTGCCCCAGGTGACTTGAGTCTGCTTCAATCATGAGATTGACTCAACTATCACTTTAATTGATAGACTTGGCTTCTTGAGTTGACTTGACTGCCACTTCTCCCTGTTGTTCCTCAGCTGACTCTCCTTCAGTCGAGTCCTTGACTTCCTTCATGGCCATACCCAGCTGGCACACAGCAGAGTCTTCATTCCAGTCCGCAGTTGTCTTCTTGTAATTGATCGCGAAATCCTTACCGCAAGCGTACGGTATCAAGTTTTAGTATAGTTTTGAAAGTAGGGTTATCGTCTCCACAGGGATTATTATCGAATTTTATACTAAGTACTATAATTAAAATAGCTTAATTCTATCTAGAAATCGAAAAGAGATAAATTTTTATTAAACTAAAAATGAAACTAAAATTAAACTAGCAATTGGTTCAGACAATTAATCAAACACTTGATAAATGAATTCTAGAGGGTTGATTTCACCTAGTTATCCCCTATGCTTTCAATCCTGTTTATTAATCACAAGTTATCAATCTATAAGCCAATATTCCTACCGTTTATCACTTCCTCTCTCGAGTGCCAAGTGATTCTATGTTCCAATTTCTTATTTCGATATCTCTATAAAAATCATAAATTAAACCTTAATATGCTCAATGCATATTCTATCACAGGATTCAAAAGATTCATAAACCTCTCGATTCTATGAAACCCTAGGTTGTGCTATTCTATGGCCAGGCGTTCAATTACCTCTCTCGAGCGTCAAATCAAACACACCAAACAATCTAAACTATTGATCAGATAATTCAGACGCAATCAAATCAAATAGCACAAATAGATTAAATAACATGCGAATTTCATAAACTGGAAATCAAAACATAGGTTCAAACGTAAGTTACATCAATCGCCAAGAAAGATGGGTTTAGCTCATAATGGATGTACCAAAACTCGTAAAGAGATAATTATAAATCTCAAAAATTGACAAAGAAAACCAAAGAAAGAATTGAGAAGAAAAAAAAAGGAATTCTCTCTGTGTCCAGACGAGAAGTGCCTCCAATTGTCGTCCCGAACCCTAGCTTTGTGTCTCTTGCCATGCGTTGCGCTCAAAATAATGTCTGACCCCTATCCCGTACGCCTCCGTGGTGTATTTATAAGTCGAAGCCCTCGAAAATCCGTCAAAAAGGCCCAAAAAATAAGTTCATACCATGTTCAGCCGGACGCGCCCTGCATCTCCCTTTCCGCGCGCAGCAGCGTGCGCTGCTCATCACCTCTCGCACGCCCAGGTGTTGCAGCCCCTTGGCCTGGGCGCTGCAGTGCCACTGCACATCGTCTGTTGTTGTCTGCTCGCACGCCCAGCTACCCTGCTCTATCCCCCATCGCGCGTTGCATTGCTGGCCGTTGGCGCTGCAACGCTGGCGTGATGTCCGCTCGGGCGCTGCAGCCCTTGCGTCTAGGCGCTGCAGCGCCCACCACTCTTTTGCTCCTATCTGGTTTTGATCCCACATGGGCGCGAGGGTTTTAACATTCGGCGCTCGTCCGTGGCCCATATTTTTCCATTTTTCAACTTCTAAAATGTGATTTTATTCTTCCAAACACGTTTTTCACCGTTTTTGAACAATTTCGGCTATCAAGATCAGTCCCGATTCTTGAACGACAACAAATGACACAAACTTGACTCAAACGACACTAAAATACTCGAAAACAATGCAAAATCCTAGTCTAGAATACTCAATACGTTGGTATAAATCCAACTTAACAAATACCCCCAAACTTAGATGTTTGCTTGTCCTCAAGCAATTACACTCTATAAAATCAACAACCATGAAGGAAACCAAAATAAAGACGACTGGCTCAAACAAACTAACTGCAAAACTTCACAACCAAACTCATTCGCCAAATTTTCGTTTCACTATCAATCAAGCATGTGTTTTAACAATATGATCATGAGGGTGGAATGTTCATGCCAACTCCATTTTCATTATCCAGATAGATTCACACAATCAAGTGTTTTCAAGATGATCCACTTTTTGAATATAAAGATATGATGTTTACCGGACTCCATAGGCTTGTCTTTCACACTAATCTCCACTAATGTAGGCTAGTGTAACACAAGGATCAATAGCACTTTCAAGGCTTGTAATGTCGGCTTAGGGTAAGGTAGGAAAATATAGGATTAAGTGGCTCAAATCACCCAAACACACAATTAACACTTTTAATCAACAATCAACACTACCCTTCACTTTTTGACATCCCTAATGTTTATGAACCTTCAACCCGCTGATTTTTCTGATTTTTTTTTCGGGAACCCCCAAACTTATTCTTTTACATACATGGGGTTTCATATTTTCTTTTCTCGGGCAACTTCATGCAATTAAACACATACCCTTCTTATCATACGCTCCTCAACCTTCAATATTTTTCTATACTTTGTGTGTATGAGTGATGGGTAATTATGATATTCACTTTTAGGCTCTGGGTATTGGATTAGTTGCGAAAGAAACGGGTTTATAAGGCTCAAAAGGGGACACTAGGGAAAATATAATACAAAGGTAAGCATTTTAGGCTCTAGCTTGTTCAAAGATGGCCTAAATTACTTCCTTAATATTACTTCACCTAGGATTTTGCCTCGATTAGTGATCAGATAAGTTCTAGAATCGGTGGGATCATAAAAGAAACACTCAATCGCATAAATCATCCCGAATAAATCAACAGAGTTAAGCACATAGATGGAATTAATGGAAAGAAGAATAAATCACAGTTCAAACACATGCTCTCTTGACCGTTCAATTCGTATTCAACAAATTAACTTAGTCATGCAGTTTCACAGTTTTACAACCGACCCGACTTGACTCTAGACTCCTTTTTTTTTACTCAAGACTCGACTCGATGAATAAAAACAGACTACACCCCCCAAACTTAAAACGACATTGTCCCCAATGGAGAGGTGGGAAAAAGGACTATCCTGGTAGCCAAGAAGAGAAGGCTCCTTAAGTAATGTGGTACTACTATGTGTATGAGGTGTCTCGTATAAGCTCACAATGCATTTTGGCGCACAAGACCGTGGGTATAGTATGCCTCCGAGGTGTGGTCTAGTTCCTCCCCTTTGCCTTGGGCCGGTCCCTCTTCGGTTTCGCATTTTTGTAACCTAGCAAGGTAGACAAGAAAACAAAACTTATGGAACCACGGAATTCAGTTATCGGTGAGAAATCGAAAATCAAAGTATGTACATAATGCACCCAAGTGGGAAATATAGTGCCATGTTAAAAAGATAAGCATAGATATGCAAGATAGCACTAAACAATGTGAAACTGTCATTGGGGCATTTAATCAAACACATCATATGCATTAGTTTGGGAAAAGATAGTAAATGCAATGGATAACTCAATTTAATCCCAAATATCAACACCAAGCCTAAGTCTAGCATGATCAACCAATCCACAATCCACAAATCAACAACAATTATCCTAGCACTACTACAATCCAATCACACAAAAATCACAAGATGGGGAAAATCATGGGGAGGGGTTTGGAAGTTGCAAACTTACCAAATAATGAGTGGATGAGATGAAGATGGTGTGTGTGGTGTTAGAGTGGTCCTTTGTGAAGGTGGAATGAGATATGTGGGATTTGCACAAATAAAAGGAGTGGGGCATGATGCAACTTACTACTCTTAAGAATGCAAAAATTCAGAAAAAACAAAAACAACTACTAAATTATATTAATACTACTAAAGCAATAAAAAGCGCTTGCGTTACCTCTCAAGAAACGCTAAGTTTACAGTCTTCAGCCAGACTTTGTCAGATTTTCCTCACGTTGGGGCTCCAATAGGCATGTTATCCACATTGCCCTTAGAAACTTCCCAACCTCCAATGTCTTCAGCTATATTCCCAACCATCTGCTTACCATCATTTGATTCAAATTTTAGCCTGTTGGTTGGATGGATGGTGTGTAGGTCCCAAGGGGTGTAAGTGTAAGGTTTAGAAGGGGGGTTGAATAAACCTTACCAAATTTTCGATTTAGTCCTTTTAAATCTCTGAGTTCTACACACACTGTGTTCTTGATGGACGATCGAATTAGTCACTCAAGAGAGTTAATCTCTTAGCAGATTTCAAATTTGAGTACATTAATGGAGTAACTCACTTGTTGGCTATAATTTGACTCAACTGTGGTTTTGTTTTTCGGAAAGACTTAACACCCTTAAGTTTGATTAAGCAAGTTTTTACTGACTTGATTTAGTACTTATAAATTATCAAATGGATAGCAAATTTATCGTGATATAAGCGAGTTAAAAGTGCGGAATTTAAATCTTTGAAATGTAAATGACACAATAAAATTTTTATAGAGGTTCGAAGATGGGGTAGTTCTTCTACTCCTCTCTTCTCCAACTCCTGGAGAGAATCCACTAGGTAATTATCGTTTACAAAGTGGTAATAGTCCATATACAAGTCTTGATCACAACAAATTCCGACTTGATCCTTTGGGACTCAATGAGACGCCTTGATCACTCACCGGGCTTCTCGTGCGACTCGGCTTCTTCACAGGCGGTTGCCTTGCTACTACAGACTCACTTGCTCAAGCACTTTGGATTTGATCACGAAGCCCTCCAAAAGCTTAAGACTTGGTTCAGCCTTGAACCTTTCTACAATCCTTCCCCGAATGTAGACCCCTTGTTTTCGATATTTTCCTCTTCAACTGATTGAAGTTCTCTTTCCTTCACGGGTAAGTGTTGGATTGATGTACTTGAAATGTAGGCTTGAGGATTGAGAATGTTTCGATTTTGGTAAGCTTGTATATCTCACGTGTGTGTGTCATTCATGCATCCTTCTCAAACAAACTCCTCGGCCTTTTATAGTGAACTTTCAAAAATTTGCCCGTTGAAGAGATAGGCTCATTTTTGAAAGTCACTTTGCGTCGTTGGCTTGCGCTTCTTGGAATTTCCATTTCCTCGTATGAATTGTTTTATCACCTTTTGAGTTCGACACGGTGTGGTGCTTCCCATTGGTTCATTCCTTTTGCACGCTTCTCGGGGATGAGCACTCCAAGAAAGGTGGTATGGAGATATTACTTGTTTAAGTAAATCTCTTGATTTACTCTGCAACGGTTCTTTTCGATTATCTCGACTTGATGCATTTCCTTGCTTTCCCCGAGGTGACTTAGAGTCGACTTCAATCATTGGATGACTCTTCTCACTCACTTGAGACTTGGCTTCTCTTGAGTTGACTTGATGATGTTCCACTCACCGCATCTCACCGCTTCTTCTTGATCGAGTTCTGTCTGCTCTTCTTTGCCGTACTCACTGTCTCTCTCGAGTTTTCCTTCAAGTCTTGATTGTCTTCTTGCATGTTAGGGCGTAGTAGTTTGAATTAACTCGGCTTGGCCACTCTAATTGTTACAATACATTTCTGACAAGAATTGGGTGCCAACTTTCTATTCTAAGTTTTACATGGCATTCATCAAAATCTAAACAATAAAATTCCTAACAATTTCCCCCTTTTGATGATGCCAAAACTTAAATCATACAAAGATGAAAATAACAAAGATACATACGATTAGTGTATTGACATAGAATGTATGCGCAAAATCAATCTTTTTATTGATCATATCATTCTTGTACTTAACACAATCACTTTTACAAGGTGTATCGTCGAGTATATAATTGTCTTCACAAAATAGAAAATTTATAGCTTTATTACAGAAGACCTACATTGTATGTATTTACAAGATAAAATACACGAAGGGTTGGACAGCAACACTTCATCTCCTTCGCTGTCTCCTTCTTTCATCTTGATCAGCATCTTCTTCTCTTCTTCTCTTCTTCTCGTCATCAGCTGCCTTCTTTTTCTTCTCATATGCCTTCCTGGCAGCTTCATCTCTTCTTAATCTTTCATGTCTCTCCTCCCATAGCTGAGTTTGTCTTTTGTTCTCTTCTTCTATTCTTTTTGCATACTCAGCGTTAGTTTTTGCCACTTTCAAATTTGCCACTTGGTCAAGCCCGGCCCCATGATCCCTCCTTTCTTCCCTGGATCTACGTATTCAATGTTCTTGGGCGAGGCCTGGTCTCAAGCTTCTTCCTCCACTGCTTTCTTCCTCTACCTGCGGGCGTATCTTTGTCTTTGGAATCTTCTTCTTTCCAGGTGAGTGCCCACGGAGTGACCAGCAGAGTGATCGCGCGGTTGTTGTCTGCTGCTGTCGGCAGAGCCATAGACATATTTGTAAAGTATCCCTCAGATTCGAGCGTTTTGAATTCATCGACTGAACATGGCTCTGTCCCAACGCCGAGATGGCATAGGTGTCTCTGTCAACCGGAATGCCTCCATGTTCTTTCAAGATGTTCATCACCCTGCATCCATTCTTCCTTCCACTTCCTTCATCCCTGCTTCAATTGATTTTCTCTTCTCGGCCATAGATACGAGTGTTGGAGTGGCGAGTCACCGGAGTTTCTTGCTTATAATGTCGGTTGTGACAGGACCTTGTTGGGGGTTTGTGCAATCATCAAGGTCACATCTGTTGATCCTTCCCCCTCAACATGTTTTCCTTTCTTCTATTTCAAGACTTCCTCACCGATTTTCCCGACTCAAATTTGCTCCTTTCTTTTTCGGCTTGATTTTGTTTGCTTTAAGGTATTCCTCTTCCCCCTTTTTGGCATCATCAAAGGATAGAGGAACCCCAGGGAACATCTTTGGCAAGCATGAAGTCGAAGTCTTCGATGGTTGAGTTACGCTTCAAATCTGCTGCGTTGTATGCGGCACGGAATTGAACGAGTAGCGTTGGATTCTCTTTGAAATCGAATCTTCATCTCAGGCCATGAGAAGGCTGAATTTTCTTGTCATGTGTTCTTCCAAACGGCTGTAGATCATGTGTATGTTGCTCACGCGGCGGCTTGATCTCGGCGTGTGAGCTTCATGCATATGCTCAATGTTCTCTCTCGGCTTTGTCTTTGCATCGGTATTTTCGACTCTCCACACCAAGCACTTATTGAACAATTGTCCAAGTATCTCACCTGTTCCACACGCATTGTTTTTCTTTGCTGTTGCCACCATTCCCTTATCCGAATCTGTTATGCCTCTTAAATCACCAGTAAGGGTGGCATCTCTGTTGTCGATGGCATGTCCAAAGAGGCACGATGCTTCTCCATCCTTTCAATCTCGGCAAAGAGTGCCTTGAACACTTCTCGAGCTTCAATTGATTCTTCTTTGCGGTGATGGCCATACAACATCGAAGTCATAATTGGCTGGAACAATGGTGTCGATGGAAGAACAGGAGCTGGTTTGTAATAGCGTGCTTGTTCGTTTCGATTCTTCGTGGAGTTCTCGTATCTCCAAAGTGAGAAAGGGAAAGATTCTACAAAAGAATCATCACCACCAACCGGGATCTGTTCGATGATGAGCGGTGCGCGTGAAGTTCTTTTGGGAATCGATCTGCTGCTGCACTTGAGGAGCCCGTGCGATGATCTTTGTTCAATGGGTTTTATTGTGGAGTAGACCAGTGGTGATCCTGTTGTCTTAACAACCGTTGGTGTGTCACCGATTTCTCCATTTCGATGGATCGGTCCTCGGCCTTAGCGAGCGTCATCGGACGATGATGAGATTTCCATAGGTGGCTCATCATCAAAATTAAAGGTTTGACGAGTAGTCTTGGGATCGACTTGCTCGTGCTTGGAACATCCGCACCTGGTGAGTCTTTTGGATTTGTCATGGGGGATGACTCGAAACTTCTTCTTCGCCTTCGATCCCCGAGAAAAGTGACATCGGGGTTGTCCTGGGAATCATGAAGTGCGATCTCCTTCTCGAGATGGGTCGATGATACCAGGAGGGATGTTCTCTACTTCAGCTGTTTTACCCCCGGAAGTCTCAACCTCCCGTGGGCCTTCATTTCCTCCAGGCCAGTCTCTCTCTGCTGCGAGGCCTTGTCTCTCTTTCGGCAGTGTCAACTGTCTTAGGGTCTTCTACAATGGCATCCATTGGAGTCTCAACCCCATGGATTGCACTTTCTTCGCCCCAGTGTTAACTCCCGTACATTCCTTCTGTGCCTCATTTGCATCGCATCGGCGTCATTAGCCTTCAGAGCGATTGTCACCTCGGTGAGACAGTCTCAATCGCCTCGAGCTTCGTTGATGGCAACTTTCATTCTTCTTGTGTTTGAATTTTCTCTACTTCGCCTCCTGCATTCTTTGTGGAGTCATCTGCAGATCCTCCGCCTTGCTGCAGTGGAGGAGTTTCCCCCTCGGTGGCGCACCAGGTGAGTGACTTGGAATGGGGTCACTCGTCTCCAAGCTCCCTACTGTTTCGATTGATGGTTCAGCCGTTGGGGCGGTGGTAGCACACCTTCAATAGGGGTTGGCTCGACCGGGGTCCCCACTATCCCGTTTCATCGCCATCTCCTTATCGCTTTCTTCTCGAGTGAGTCAGGGAAGTGGTAGCGGCAACAACGTGGCTATTTGCTTGAACCACTCCCATTGGATCGATTTCACAGTGTTCGAGGACTCTCCTGGTCCCTCCATTAATCGTTGCTCGTGAAGGATTCTTGATTCGTGCGTGCTTGCTGCATTTGCAACTCTTCAGTAGGGGCGTGATTCTCCAGTTCCTCGTCACTTTCGGAGAAGACATCAAGGAGAGGATGTGTGTGTTCGTGTGGTGCCGGAGATAGGCGGTCTTGCCTTCTCTCGTGCTTCGGCTTCTTGACTTGCTTTTCTCTCTCCTTGTCCTTGTAGATCTGCAGAATATGTCGATGCGATTGTCTTCATCCGTCGGTGGAGCACAGATAGTTAATCCAAGGAAATTTAGCGTTCCTCTTCTTCTTCTGAACTCGGCCGTTGGAACTGTTCCTTGACTTGCTCAACTTCCATTTTCTCCACTCACGCAGACGATTTTGGATGTCTGGGTAAGGTGGAGAGAGGATCATTACATCACTATCTCTGCTTGGGCTGGTTCTTCTTGTGCTTCAACCGTGTGAGCTACAGCTTGTGTCTTCGGGTTGCCTCTGCGATCACCTTCAGCAGACTTGGTTTTTCATCAATTACATCTGGAGACTCTACTTCTCCGGTGAGTCTCGGGTATATGTGCTAGGTGAGTAACGACTCACTGGTTTCTCTGTTCGGACTGCTTGACGAGTCTTCTTCGTCTCTGGTTTGTACCGGGGAATTTACAGTTCGGGCGGTGTCCTCCGAGTCTTGGGCGGCCGGGGCCGTGCGGTGTTTGTTTCGAGGAGCCGGCCGTCTTGGCTTGTCGGTTCTCCTCCTTTTGACGATCGGAGAAGGTATATGTGAGTCCTTCTCGACCTGCTGCGAGGGGCGGAGCATGTTTGGTTTTCTTTCTTTGGGGCGGCGTCTTCTTGCATTGCGGGGCGGCTTTTCTTCTTCTTTGGAGAGAGGAAGTACATATCTTCGGTCAGGTGATTCCCCCTCTCACCGTGTCGCTCTCTTGGCGTAAGCTCGCTTCGAGCACCAGAGAGATTAGCTCAACATCCTCTTGTTAACATGGAAAGCCTTCCCATGTCAGAGGGACTCCTTTCACCTCCAATAGCCGGCCAATCACTAGCCCATATCCAAGGGATCCTCCAAATGACCCATCTTCTTTGAAGGACTTGTTCCCCACATTCTCGCGAGAAAGTCTGCTAGATAAACTCAGCCCGGTTTATCTTCTTTTTTCCTCGATGATTGCAGCCATCACAATCAACTTTGCCTTTGTGATTGGTCAAAGTCGCCAAATTTGATGTCGATACACTTGGCAACTATGTCCAACAATTTGTGATAATCCTCCTTCGCCAGATCTCTTGTTTGTGTGTATATTATTTTGTCGAATAACGTCGGACTTGGCTATTTCTTTCCATGCTTCAGCCAAGTTGACATCGCTTCCTTAATCTCGATTGCTCCTTCACGGTAGTGAGCAATATTCACCAAATCCTTGGCGGTGATAGTCACCGCTTCCCGTGAGCAGATGACTTGATTCCTTCATCGTGAATCTCGGCATTCACGTAGAATTGTGCGACCTCCTCCACGTAGGTCATCGGATATTCTAGTGTTAGAAGCGGTTTTAGCCCTGGCGTTTCCAACTTCTCGGCGATTTTCTTTACCAGTGTCGTGGGACCCCTGCTTC
Source organism: Rehmannia glutinosa (assembly GCA_016081115.2). NCBI lineage: Eukaryota > Viridiplantae > Streptophyta > Magnoliopsida > Lamiales > Orobanchaceae > Rehmannia > Rehmannia glutinosa. The sequence goes on along the minus strand of JABTTQ020003196.1, from coordinate 331,591 downwards.
ACCATTCCGTCGAAATCCACCGTCGAACCGTGTGGATTTGCTTTCCCAACTTGGTAAAGTCATAAGTTGGTGCCATTTCTCGGAATTATTTCAAGGAAAACTCGAAAAATGATTTGGAGATCGATAGGGTTTCGAGTATTTTGCCTTTGCTTTTGAGAGAATGAGATGAACAGTTTTAGAAGTGTGAGAGAGAAACGGACGAAAATGGTTTAAATATGGTTTATGAAAGGGCGTGCGGCGGTTTTGAATTGTGATCGAAATCAACGGCTTGGATTTCGCACGCGATATTGATTCATGTCTCGTATTTAATGCGGTAGCATTTATATCCAATCATAAGCTTAGTGTGCGCGGCTTTTTATGTCTACGTACACATCATCATTATCTTTGACGTGTTCCTTAAAACATTCCCGCTTAGTCAAAACGATGGCGTTTTTGTTACTTAGCTCATAAGTTATTCACTTATCTCTTAGGCGATTTAACTCTACTCTCGCGATTTCTCTTAGTGTCTCAATATCACCGACTTGGTGTAGTTTGTCTTTCCGATATCTGGTGATTCTTGAGTGATTTTTGTTTTCAGCTCTTTTTCACTCCTTTTCTGTTCTAATTCTCTTCTTTGATTCGTCTGAATGTCAGCTCAGCTCAATTAACCCCAACTCATGCTTGAGTTCTTCAAATCTTGACTCACATAATGGTTTTGTGAAGATGTCAGCTAGTTGTTTGTCAGTTGAGATATATTCCAAGATAATGTCCTTCTTTTCAACATGATCTCTTATGAAATGATATCTGACATCAATATGTTTTGTTCTTGAGTGCAACACAGGATTTTGAGTGATTGCAATGGCACTTGTGTTATCACACATGATTGGAATTTCTTTTTCTTCAACTTCATAGTCTCTCATTCTTTGTCTCATCCATAGGATTTGGGCACAACAATTTGCCTGCGCTATGTATTCTGCCCTCAGTTTGTAGAGGTGGCTATTGAGTTTTGCTTCTTGCTAAACCAGGAAATTAGTCTGTTTCCTAGCATTTGACATGTGCCTGAAGTGCTCTTCCTGTCCACTCTGCATCCAAAGATAGTCGAGAATCTGAATAGCCAATTAGCTTGAATCCACCTTCCTTTGGATACCATAGGCCTACTTCTTGGCTTCCTTTTAAGTATCTCAATATTCTCTTAGTTCTTTGTCATATGGCTCTCTTTTGGAGCAGATTGAAATCTTGCACATACACCTACAAAGAAAGGTGATGTCGCCTTCTTTGTGAGATAGAGCGATGATCCAATAAGTGCTCAGTATCTTGTTTGATCTACAGGGCTTTGCCATCTGCATCCATGTCCATTTTGATGATGTGTTCATTGGTACTTTTGAAGACTTCTCCTCCATACCAAACTTCTTCATTAAATCTCTGGTGTACTTTGTTTGACTTATGAAGGTTCCATCCTTCACCGTTTCACTTGAAGCCCAAGGAAGAATGTCGGTTCTCCCATCATGCTCATTTCAAATTTACTTTGCATGAGGTTTGAGAATTTTTCACATAGCTCTTTGTTAGTGGATCCAAAAATGATGTCATCCACATATATTTGAACAAGCGGATACTCTTCTTGTCCTGAATTAAAAAAGTGTTCTATCTACTTTTCCTTTAGTGAATCCATTTTCGATTAGGAATTGTGACAGGTATCATACCATGCTCACGGTGCCTGTTTCAATCCATACAGGGCTTTCTTGAGTTTGTATACCTTGTCTCCTAGAGTCTTCTCGCTCAAATCCTGGAGGTTGTTCAACATACACTTCTTCTTCCAATAAGCCATTTAGGAATGCACTTTTTACATCCATTTGATATACAATGAAGTTCTTGTGAGCTGCATAGGCAAGAAACATCCTTATAGCTTCCAATCTTGCTACAGAGCAAATGTTTCATCAAAATCTATCCCTTCTTCTTGGCAATATCCTTTGGCTACTAGTCTTGCTTTGTTTCTTACCACGAACCTTCCTCGTTCATCTTATTTACGAATACCCATTTGGTTCCAATAACATTTTGATGTATGGGTCTTTGCACTAATTCCCATACTTTATTTCTCTCAAACCGATTCACTCTTCTTGCATAGCTTGAATCCAATGTGTGTCGTCGAATGCTTGTGACACATCTTTGGGCTCTATTTGCGAAATAAAGCATGTGAACATTGCTTCTTGTTGAGTTCGGATCTTGTCTTGACACCTTCTCTTATATCTCCAATGACAAGTTCGTGGATGGTCTCTCGGCCATCTTACATCGAGTTGGAGTGAGTTAGCTTGATTGATCGACTTGCGGTGTTCTTTGTTGTCGACTCTCTCGTAATCACTTAGCCGCAAATTTTCCAAATTGTTTTTGAGATTCACTATCTCATCTTCTTCTCGAATTGATAATTCGACTTGACTTGACAAAGATAGGGACTCTTACGTATGGTTGGACAATTCAAAACTATCACCGGTGACTCTTCAATATCTTCTCCATTTATATTTGGCTCATCAAAAACCACATGAATGGATTCTTCGCAACCATAGTCCTTTTGTTGAGTATTCTATAGGCTTTGCTTTCGGTGAGTATCTAAGAAGATACCTTCATCGACTTTAGCATCAAAAGCCTTTAGATTGTCTTTGCCATTGTTGTGAATGAAGCATTTACATCCAAATATTCGAATATGAAACATTTGGTTTTCTTTCCGTCCCGGATCTCATAGGGAGTCTTTGTCACCGTCTATTTATCATACATCTGTTTTGAGTGTAGCGGTGTGTTGATTGCTTGACCCAAAATCTTTTTGGTAACTCTGCTTGACTAACATGGTCCTTGCCGCTTCTTTTTGAGAGTTCTATTCCTTCTTTCGCAACTCCATTCTCACGTGGAGTCCTTGCTCTTGATAGTTCATGGCCAATACCATTCTCAATACAATCGAGTTATTATTCCATTGACAAACTCGGTTCCTCTATCCGATCTTATTTTGATAATGGTTTGACTCTTCTCGTTTTGAATCCTCTTCATCACCGTGTGGTAGTTTTTGTAGAGTTTCTTTCTTCTTACACATGAAAATTGTCCATGTATATCTTGAGTAGTCATCTACTACCACCAAGGTGTATTTCTTTCCACTTATCTTTGTTTGGTTCCACTGGGCCAAATAGATCCATATGAAGCGGTGTGCAATATTCTTGTTGAGGATGGGCATGTCTTTTCTTTAAATGACGACTTGATTTGTTTTCCTTCGACATGCGTCACATATACTCTCCTTCTTGTATCTTTGTCTGGAAGTCCTTCCACAAGATGACTTCTTGCAAGTTTGTTGATCGTTTTGAAATTCGGATGACTCGACTTTTTTGTGCCACGGCCCAACTTGATTGATTGTGCTCTTTGCAAGTAGACAGTCTTTGGGTGTTGCGGTTGACCAATCCACTACATACATATTTTTCTCGTCTACATCCTTGTAGCACCACTTCATTTGATTCAATATCTTTGATTTGGCATATGCCCATGTTGAATCCAACATTGTAGCCCTTGTCACGAGTTGGTGATACTCGATGAGTTGAAGTTGAGTCCTTCAACATATGCAACATCTGTGATTTCTAATCCATTCCTCTTGATGGATCCAATGCCTCTTATTTCACCAGGAGCTTCATTTCCTCCAAATATGACTTTTGCTCCTTTGACTTCCTTGAATTTTGACAGATTCCTCTTATTTCTGTCATATATGTCCGGAAATGACCACTATCCATGTACCAGGTTCCTTGGCACTTTCACTTTGTTGAACTCGCAATCAAGAAATTAAGTTTTAGGTACCCATGCTTGTGCAGGTCCCGAGGGGTTAGAATTATAAGATGATCCAACCAACCTATAGCCAAATGATTTGACTCTAAGAGGTTGCCATCTATCGATGCCATAATCATAATTAATCCTGGCAAATTGCTTGGGAGTCTAGGTTCATACAATCTCTCTTTTGTCGTATGCCCGCATATGTGTTTTAGCAATTGCCTTTCTTGGGTAATTGTGGTGTCTTTGAGTGTAGTGCCTAGGTGCATATGTGTCTTTGATGAAAGCTCTTATACTTTTGGAATGGCCTTTTTTTGAGTTCTGGCCTTTGCCATTTGGGCTTATATTCCATAAATCTATCTTTGATAGTTCACATTATTCCAATCACTTGCTTGGATATTTTCTACCATTCCCATCATATGTATTTCTTTTATGAGTTTTAAGGATTTTTGGTAGCTCGCTTCTTCTTTCTGAGTATTTTACGTTTGGAGTCTGTTGAGGACTCAAGGTGAATCTCTTCTCACCATTGTCCTTTCAAAGACTCTCAACCGGTTGTTTTCCTTTTCCTTTATAACCAAGGCCGGTTTGCTTAGTATTGTGCTTTGGAGCGAATGTGTGTGCAACATTTATAGTTTTGGATTTTTCGGACTCTTCATGACTTGAAGATCCTTTTTCCAAGATTACTCTTGAGGTTTGACATAGCATAGAGGAATTAAATCCTAAGCCATGTCTTGTCTCCACATTCTCTTTGACTCATAATAAGATCATCCAATGATTTAGATGCCTTAGTGAATGAGGCAATGACATTCTTGAGGTCATTCTCCCTCTTTTCTATAGCGACAATTTCGCTATTAATTTAGCATTTTCACCTTTAAACTTTTATTCTCATCGCTATTTGACTTAGAGTACTCGGCTCCTTAGTCGACTTTGAGTTTTGACTTTTGAGTAGTTTGTTTTCCTCATTCAATAGTGTGTGTGTGAGGATTTAATGTGTTCAAAATCTTTCATCATTTTGCCTAATGAATCATAAAGATCGAGTGGGTGATGAAGTGTGTGTGTCACGATCACTATCACTAGTGTCTGCGAGTTTGTTGAGTTAGATTGTACCTCATCTTCTTGATCTTGTTCTTTGGCCATCAAGCGGATCGGGGCTTCTTCTTGAGTCACTTGAGTAGTCGACTTCACTACTCTCGAGTCACCGTCTCTCTTGACTTGGCTTTCTCGGCCAATCTCTGTAGCCATCATTGCCTTTTTCTTTTCTTGTCTTCTTTCTCAAGACTTTTCTTTCTTCTTCATCTCTCGTATTTGCCGACTACGGGATATGAGCGATCAATGGCATAGTGACCTGGTTGTCTCTGATTCCAACATAGATATTCACCTTTTGATCGCTCTTTCCATTCTTGAGTTGTCGGCCCTTTGATATTCAACTTTTTGATGATCTGTTCTCTTGGTTGGCTGTCTTCCCTTGATTTTGAGGGAGGTGAGTGTCTTCTCGGAAGATTCACCCTTTCCTCTCTTGTAGTTCTTATTAAAGAACTTGTTGAATCTTTTAACCATCGGGCTATTTCTTACGGGTCAATGGCTTCTTTGACCTCGGCTCTCTTCCCATCTTTAACAATTAAATATTGTTTTGGGTACAATTGTCTCTTCCTCGTCCTTTCTTCTCGGCTCAAACTCATAGGCTTTGAGGTCCGAGAATAACTCATGGTTGGATGTCTTTGATAGGTCCATGGAATGTCTTAGTGCCACGACCTTCATTTCCCATTCAATTTGGAAGACTTTTTAGGATTTTCATACACATTTCCTTCATCGTGTATATTCCTTTCCAAGTGCGTATAACTCATTTGTGATTTACGTGAACCGAACTGAGCATCCATTGATCCAGGTTTTCTCCCGAGATCATTTTGAAGTTCTCAAATTTTTGTACGACCAGCGATAGTTTGTTTTCTTTGATTTGCTCGAGCCTTCACAAATCAATGTCGACTTTGTCCCATTTCCTTAGCCGTTTTGCAAGATTTGACTTTATTGAACATGGCTTTGTCTAAGGTTTTGTAAAGAATGTCCTTGGCTACATTGTCCAGGTTGTATCTTTTTTCATCATCATTTGTCCACTCGGTTCTTGGTTTTCAACCATGACCGTGCAGGGAGCAACATCTTCTTCTCCTTCAAATTTGCAACTCTTCGTACAACCTTGTGTTTCACCTTTAATATTTGCGGAGGCCCATCTTCTATCACTATCCACATCTCATCATGTAATCTTGATAGATGAGCACAGATACGAATTTTCCAATCATCAAATTCTTTAATAGTGAACATAGGAATGCGTGTTAGATTTGCTTCCATGATAATAACTTTTAATGATAGAAAAGAGTTTTGAAAGTTTAAGTACTAAAACAGACTTTGAACGGTTTGGAGATCTAGTTCAAGAACTGCGCGGAGGGTTCAATGAACCAACCGCTCCGATACCACTTGTAGGTCCCAAGGGGTGTAAGTGTAAGGTTTAGAAGGGGGGGGTTGAATAAACCTTACAAATTTTCGATTTAGTCCTTTTAAATCTCTGAGTTCTACACACCGTGTCCTTGATGGACAATCGAATTAGTCACTCAAGAGAGTTAATCTCTTAGCGACTTCAAATTTGAAATTAATGGAGTAACTCACTTGTTGGCTATAATTTGACTCAACTGTGGTTTTGTTTTTCGGAAGACTTAACACCCTTAAGTTTGATTAAGCAAGTTTTTACACTTGATTTAGTACTTATAAATTATCAAATGGATAGCAAATTTATCGGCAGATATAAGCGAGTTAAAAGTGCGAGGAATTTAAATCTTTGAAATGTAAATGACACAATAAATTTTTATAGAGGTTCGAAGATGGGGTAATTCTTCTACTCCTCTCTTCTCCAACTCCCCGGAGGAATCCACTAGGTAATGATCGGTTTACAAAGTGGTAATAGTCCGGATACAAGTCTTGATCACAACAACCGACTTGATCCTTTGGGACTCGATGAGACGCCTTGATCACTCACCGGCTTCTCGTGCGACTCGGCTTCTTCAGGGGCAGTGCCTTGCTACTACTACGACTCACTTGCTCAAGCACTTTGGATTTGATCACGAAGCCCTCCAAAAGCTTAAGACTTGGTTCACGCTTGAACCTTTCTACAATCCTTCCCGGAATGTAGACCCTTTGTTTTCGATATTTTCCTCTTCAACTGATTGAAGTTCTCTTTCCTTCACGGGTAAGTGTTGGATTGATGTACTTGAAATGTAGGCTTGAGGATTGAGAATGTTTCGATTTTGGTAAGCTTGTATATCTCACGTGTGTGTGTCATTCATGCATCCTTCTCAAACAAACTCCTCGGCCTTTTATAGTGAACTTTCAAAAATTTGCCCGTTGAAGAGATAGGCTCATTTTTGAAAGTCACTTTGCGATCGTTGGCTTGCGAGTTCTTGGAATTGCCATTTCCTCGTATGAATTGTTTTATCACCTTTTCGAGTTCGACACGGTATGGTGCTTCCCATTGGTTCATTCCTTTTGCACGCTTAGGGGTTTGAGCACTCCAAGAAAGGTGGTATGGAGATATTACTTGTTTAAGTAAATCTCTTGATTTACGTCTGGCAACGTTCTTTTACGATTATCTCGACTTGATTGCATTTCCTTGCTTTCCCCAGGACTTAGAGTCGCTTCCAATCATTAGATGACTCTTCTCACTTCAACTTGAGACTTGGCTTCTCTTGAGTTGACTTGGTGATGTTCCACTCACCGCATCTCACCGCTTCTTGATCGAGTTCTGTCTGCTCTTCTTTGCCGTACTCACTGTCTCTCGAGTTTTTCCTTCAAGTCTTTAGTTGTCTTCTTGCATGTTAGGGCGTGGCGACTTAACTCGGCAGGCGGCTCTAATTGTTGCAATACATTTTACACAAAGAATTGGGGTGCCAACTTTCTATTCTAAGTTTTACATGGCATTCATCAAAATCTAAACAATAAAATTCCTAACATGGTGAATATAACTTTCTCCTAATTTACCCGTAGAGTCAGCTCCCCCATTTCTACATTGATCAAAGCCTGTGTTGTAGCTAAAAACGTCCTCCCAAAGATTATAGGTATTTTCTTGTCCTCATTCACGTCCAACACTACAAAATCCACAAGAAAAACAATTTGTCAGTTCTTACCAGCCCGTCTTTAAGGATTCCCCACGGATAGGCAATAGATCGATCAACAAAGTGCAACGTCATGTTAGACGGTTTCACCTCCCCGAGCCCAAGCTTCGTCACATCATGGAGAGATATAAGATTCACACTGGACCCAAGATCACAAAGTGGCTTTTCAAAGAAAACTCCTCCAATAGTACAAGGAATAGTGAAACTCCCTGGATCCTTCATTTTCTGAGGTAGTTTACTCTGGACTATTGCACTACATTTCTCTGTCAAATAGACAGTCTCAAACTCATCCAACTTAATTTTCATGGATTCCACTAGTTTCACATAAATAGGCGATTCTTCGGGGGCAGGCTGAATTTTTGCTTCCTTTTTCACGTAAACTGCATTGCAGTGCTCTCTTGCATTAACCTATGTATCACTTGGGAACTTTCCCTTCTACTGCAATGAATTCACGGTTGTAGCCAACAGACCTATTTGTGTCTCGATCGACCTAATATGCGTCTCCATTATGCTCATCTTAGTATCCAAACCATCAATCTATGCATCACTCCTATTCATCCGATTCCTGGTTTCTTTGATGAATGAGCCGAGTATCTCCTCTAGCGACTGCTTCTTTTCACCTCCAAATGCATTGGAACTTGATGGCTTGGAATAACCCAGAGATGGGTTCGATACATTCTTATTGTTTCTATACGAGAGATTCTCATGATTGCGAAGTCCCGGGTGGTAGTGAGTTGGTAATGAATTACCTCTGTTATTAAAATCCCAGTTATTCACATAATTGACTTGCTCGGCCTCGTGAGTGGCTACTGCGTGAATGGCGGCAGGTGGGGTCGCAGCTTGCTGTGGTGTGCTGCTAGTATTCATGATTGCTAATTGCTTTGTCAGACGCGAGATTTGAGTTGCCAAAGTTGACATTTTATCAAGCTCAAGAACACCGGCAACGGGCTTCGGTGCTGACCTCTCGGAGGGCCATTGATAGCTGTTTGTGGCCATTGATAGTTGTTTGTGGCCATTTCTTCAAGTAGAAGTAAGGCCTTAGTCAAAGTTTTAGCCATCAATGTACCTCCTGAAGCCGCATCTAGTATCGTCCTGGTATGCCCATTCAACCCATTGTAAAAATATTGAACCCTCTGCCAGTCTGCATAGCCATGATGTGGGCATCTTTGCAACAGATCTTTAAATCTCTCCCAAGCTCCATATAGCGAATCAAAATCAATCTGTTGGAATTTGGCTATCTCGCTCTTTAGTTGGAGTGTCTTGCTTTGGGAGGAAGAATTTTGCTAAGAATTTTTGAGTCGAGATCATCCCACTCGTAATACTCCCGGGCGAACGTCTGCGCAACCACTGTATGCAGCACTTATCCGGAGTGAAAAAGCGGGAAAAGCCTCAATCTAATAGCCTCATCAGTCACACCATTCATCTTGATGGTGTCGCAAATTTCCAAGAATGTGGCCAGACGTGTATTCGGATCATCCACTGGACTCTCCCCAAACTGATTCTGCTGAACCATGCTTATGAGGCCCGGTTTCAATTTGAAATTATTTGCATTTATGGGCTGGCGCGCAATTCCGGAGTAATTCTGGTTCACGGTCGGCAGAAAGTAATCTCGGATTACCCTTTCTGGTGCCTGAGGCTATGGTGGCACATTCATGACCCGAATTTCGGTGTTCTCATCTTCCCCGCCTTCTGCCATTGCTCGATTATCTGCTCACTTTGCTGCTGTGATTGCTCGAAGAGTCCTTTCAATCTCTGGATCAAAAGGGAGCAAATTAATATCTTTGGAATCTCGTATAAACAGACAAGTCAAATGAGAAAAACGAAATTATAATTCCTACACTAGTCTAGAATAGGATTAAGACTACATAGTAATAGTATTAGTTTAAAATAGGATAAAACAATCCCTGGCAATGGTGCCAAAAACTTGATCGCGAAATTCTTACCGCAAGCGTACGGTGTCAAGTTTTAGTATAGTTTTGAAAGTAGGGTTATCGTCTCCACATGGATTGTTATCAAATTTTATACTAAGTACTATAATTAAAATATCTTAATTCTATCTAGAAATCTAAAAGAGATGAATTTTTATTAAACTAAAAATGAAACTAAAATTAAACTAGCAATTGGTTCAGACAATTAATCAAACACTTAATAAATGAATTCTAGAGGGTTGATTTCACCTAGTTATCCCATATGCTTTCAATCCTGTTTATTAATCACAAGTTATCAATCTATAAGCCAATATTCCTACCGTTTATCACTTCCTCTCTCGAGTGCCAAGTGATTCTAGGTTCCAATTTCTGATTTCGATATATCTATAAAAATCATAAATTAAACCCTAATAAGCTCAATGAATATTCTATCACAGGCTTCAAAAGATTCATAATCCTCTCAATTCTATGAAACTATAGGTTGTGCTATTCTATGGCCAGGCGTTCAATTACCTCTCTCGAGCGTCAAATCAAACACGCCAAACAATCTAAACTATGGATCAGATAATTCAGACGCAATCAAATCAAATAGCACAAATTGATTAAATAACATGCGAATTTTATAAACTGGAAATCAAAACATAGGTTCCAACGTAAGTTACCTCAATCCCCTAGAAAGATGGGTTTAGCTCATAATGGATGTACCAAAACTCGTAAAGAAATATTTATACATCTCAAAGATTGACAAAGAAAAGTAAAGAAAGAATTGAGAAGAAAAGAGAAGGAATTCTCTCTGTGTCCAGACGAGAAGTGCCTCCAATTGTCATCCCGGACCCTAGCTTTGGGTCTCTTGCCTAGCGTTGCGCTCAAAATAATGTCCGACCCCTATCCCGTATGCTTCTGTGGTGTATTTATAAGTCGAAGCCCTCGAAAATCTGTCAAAAAGGCCCAAAAAATAAGTTCAGCCCATGTTCAGCCGGACGCTTTGCATCTCCTTTCCGCCGCGCGCATAGCGCCATTGCTCATCACCCTCTCGCACGCCCGGGCACTGCAGCCCCTTGGCATGGGCGCTGCAACGCCATTGCATGTCGTCTGCTTTTGTCTGCTTGCACACCCAGCTGCCCTGCTCTATCCCCCATCGCGCGCTGCAATGGGCTTTGCTCGCTGTCATTTTCGTGCGCTGCACCACTTATGCGTCACAGGCGTGCAGCGACCACCACTCTTTTGCTCATGTATCGTTTTCGACCCCCACACTGCGGCCCGGGGGTTCTGGCGCTGCGGCGCTTGTCCGTGGCCCATATTTTTCCGTTTTTCAATTTCTAAAATGCAATTTTATTCTTCCAAACACGTTTTTCACCATTTTTGAACAATTTCGGCTATCAAGATCAGTCCCAATTCTCGACCGACAACAAATGGCATAAACTCGACCCAAACAAAACTAAAATACTCGAAAACAACACAAAATCTTAGCTAGAATACTCAATATGTTGGTATAAAACCAACTTAACAGTAATCTTGACTTAGCTGACTTAACTCAGCTCTTCTCGTCCTATCTATTACAATACAGAATTACAAGGAAAACGGAGTGCCAACTTCCTAGTCTAAGTTTTACATGGTATCATCGAAATCTAACAAATAAATTTCCTAAAAATTTCCCCATTTTTGATGATGCTAAAACTTAAAACATACAACATAAGTAAACAACAAAAATATAAGCAGTGCAGTAACAAAGAATGTATGCTTTTGAATAATCATTTTATTGATCATAACATTCTTGTCCTTTACAAAGTTGTTTATAATAAGTATTAGAGCTTTATACAAGTATGACAATACAACGTATATCTAAGCTAAGATACATAGAGAATGAACATTACAGGGAATTTTTTTAGAGCTTATTACAGAAGACTTACATCTATGTATTTACGATAATGTAAAGTACATGAAGGGGTTCGCAACACACTTCAACGCCTTTGCTGCTTCCTTCTTCTCTCTTCATCTTCAGCCCTTTTACTGTCATCCTCTGGTCTTCTCCTGTTCCTTTCTTCTTCCTATCACTTATTTCGCTCATAAGCTCGTTTAGCAGCAGGGTCATCCCTTCGTTGCCTCTCAAGCCATTCACGATTAGATCTCTCATTCTCAGTTTCTTGCCTTCTAACAGCTTCAGCGTTCTTGTGCGCAATCTCAAGGTTAGCAAGGTGATCGTATCCAGACCAATATATAAGACCATTATTCTCTGGATCTACATATGCCACATCTTTTGGTTTTGGCCGTGGTTGAGAGCCTCTCCCACTACCATCATGTCTTCCCTTCCCAACTCAGGTCCCCTTCATCTGGGAGTATACAATATTGAAGCTTTTGACTTTCTAGTTGAGTGGCTGCTGGAAGTTAGCTACTTATCAGTTGTATTACACAATTCCAATCCCTTCTCCCAATACAAGTCCCAGGCTTGAGGCTGAGTCATCCCTTGAAAGTAACCTTCTGATTCTACAGTTTGGAATTTCTCTAGTGATTTGGGCTCAGATCCATCATTAGGCATTGATTGACATGTATTTTGCATGTATTTCGGGCTTAATCTTGGCTAGAATGTGTTGATATGCATGCATTATATGAGTAAATAGGGTTTTATTCATGTTTTGTGGAAAAGGATTACGCTTTGCTCATTTTGTAGGATTTTATCGATAATTGTAGCATTTTGGCAACAATTTGGAGCATTGCAATCGCCAATCTTTGATGTGAAGTATGAAGTTTGGAGTTGAGTCGAGAAAAAGTCAGACAAACTGTGCGATAAATGGAAGAAAATAGTCGAGTACGAGTTTTTACAGGTGAGCACGGGCAGGGCGTGCTCCCTAGCACAGCCCGTGCTCAACCTATAACTGAAGGATCAAGGTTCAACATATAGCATGGCCTGGTCGTGCCAAAGAGCACGGTCCGTGCTCCCTTCTGTGAATTGAACAAGTCTTGCGGCTACCAGCACGGGCTGGGCGTGCCATATGGCATGGCACGTGCTCATCTGCGGGGAAAATAGAGTTTGACTCGTTTTCAACTAGGTTTCGACCCAAATGAAGTACAAATAGACACGGGGCGGCCACAAACAGGGACACGCTGATTTTTGCCGTAGAAACCAGAGAGAAGAGCAGTTTTCCACTGGAAACTTCGAGAGATTGATCAAGACCACAACAACACCTTCGAGGATTGAAGATAGATCGAGAGATCGTCATCATCCCCGAGTTCACTCATTCCATAGTATCATTATTTCAATTAGTTAGATTTTGAATATGAATAATTTGTCTATGAATTGTTTATCTTCGATGTCTGGCTAAACATATTGTGATTCCCGGGTTTGGGAGTAGGTTAATGAACACTTTTATTTGATGATTAAGGATAATTGAAGTTAATGTTTTCTTCATCTATTCAAGTACTTTGCTTTAATTCTTGTTTTATCAAAAGGCCATTGATTTAAACTTGTTTGATGTATTGATTCATAATTCTAACCGATAAGTTTCAATACTAGATCTTGAGTACTTGACACAAATAGCTTGCATGATTGAGAAGTCTGTTAATATTTGTGAGACCTTATAATTTTTTGAACTTTTGGGAGTTGGATATCTCATGTTGAGTAGAGATGCTAGCATAGACATTCCAATCAACACTTTTACATACATCTCGAGAGAGAGGGTGAATTACTTTGGTGATTGGTCTATAGAGAAGAATACGCTTAACTTTGGTTTGATCAATCTGATAATAAAAGAGGGATATTAACTGAACCAATAACCCAGGAATCCATTCATTCATACTTGATCTTTCAATTGCTCTTTGTTTTGTTTCTTTTAGGATAAATTTCTGTTTTAGTTTATAAAACCAACTTACTCACTTTCGATCGTCTAGATAAAAATAAGGCTATTATAATCCAGTACTTAGTACATTGATTTATTAGTCCCTGTGGATTCGACCTTGCTAACCCTATTCTATAAATGCACCGTACACTTGCGTGAAGCTAAAAATAAAGGCGAACAAGTTTTTGGCGCCGTTCTGCGGGGATTAATTAAATTTTTAGTACTAATATTGCGATAAATAGAATTATTTTTAATTTAGACATTTTTTCTTTATTTTTATTTTGTTGTTTAATTTTACTTCTACTGTGTTTGACTTGCTTTCTTTAGTTGGTTCAGGTAGTGCATGAACACACGCTCAAAGCAAGGAGAATTAGCATCGTTCATACCGGAGGTTGAGGCTTTTGCTAGACGGAATAGTGCGGCTACTAAATGGGCGAAAAACGGCAAAAGGCAGGTATGGCGGCGTGAAGGTAACAACGAGGCAATAACGAGGGTCAAAAAAACGAAGGTAACAATCGGGCCAAAAGGGTCAATGTCGAGTTACCAATACCGAGAGGTTCGGTGGCTCGAAGCGGTCCAACGGCAGCAATTTGCGATTACTTTCGTCCAATCAATTGCAACTATGGTGGAATTGCCAATGTCCCAATCAATGTGAATAACTTTGGTGAAGCCGAAGATCGATCTCGATGGTGCAACATAATCGTTGGGGGTTTCCGTCGAGGACCCCAACTCTCATCTTGCGAATTTCATACAAATCGCACTACTATCAAGATGAATAGGGTGCGATGATGCTATACATCTTCGCCTATTCCCTTTCTCTTTAAGGGATAAGGCTAGGAATCGCTAGACACCCTAACTTAGGGAGTGTGAACAATTGGGATGAGTGAGTCGAGGTTTTTGTTCAAATACTTCCCACCAAGCAAGACACTTCAACTTAAAAGTGAGATCACTCAGATCAGGCAGTTCGAGTCTGAGCCTTTGTATGAGGCCTGGGAGAGATTCTGGGATTTGTTGAGAAGATGCCCGCAGCACGGATTTCCTGAAGATCAACAATTTTGTTTCTTTTACAATGGGTTGATGGGGCAGACCAGATCATTTGTGGATGCTGCAGCAGGGGGTGCTCTACTTGCGAGGTTTCCGGAGGATGCATTCAACTTGTTGGAGGAGATGGCCATGAACAGCTATCAGTGGCCTTCCGAGAGGACTAATATGAAAAGGGTAGCCGGAGTTTGTGATTCGGACCCAATTAAAGAGTTGACAGCCCAGATGGCCGTATTGACAAACCAATTGAGTGCTTTGACAAAGGCAAATGAGGGAAACACAGGTGCAAGTAATGGAGGAATTCCTCTAGATCTAATAGAGGAAGCAAACTATGTGAATAACCAGAATTTCAACAATTTCCGGAACAATCAAAATCCCACTCATTACCATCCGGGCTTGAGGAACCACGAGAACTTCTCCTACGCAAACACGAAGAATGTGATGCAACCACCACCGGGTTTAATATGACAAACGGTGTAATTACTGCAGATCCTAAGCCAACCATGGAGGATATGTTCGCCTCATTTATGAGTGAGACGAGGAACATATTCCACGAGGATGAGGCGAAGAAGGATAAAATTGAAAACCATGTCACACAATTGGGGTCCCAGATGAAGAATATTAAAACCCAAATTGGTCAAATAGCTACGATTATTGGTGGGCAGCATTAGAAAGGCCAATTTTCGAGCAACACTGAGGTTAATCCCAGTGAGCAGTGTAAAGCTATTCGTCTGAGGAGTGGAACGGAATACGAGGGGCCGAAAATACCATAAATTGTTGAACAGTCGCGGGGAGCACGGCCCACTCGTGCTCCCTGCTGAAGCTACAATTGGCATTCCAGGAGACACAGAAACGTAAGCAAATAGCGATGTTGAGGCCGAGGAAGGAGTTGAGGATCATCGTGCTGAACAAAAAGGGGCTGACAAGCTTAAATCTTCCTCTAACCCTGATATTTCTAAACTTAATGTCCCCCTTCCTTTTCCCCAACATTTTCAAAAGAAAAGGTTAGACGCGCAATTTGTTAAGTTTTTGGATATTTTTAAGAAACTGCATATATAACACTCCTTTTGCAGACGCATTGGAGCAGATGCCCAATTACGCTAATTTGTTGAAGGATGTTATGTCAAAGAAGCGAAAGATGATGGTTTTTTGATCAATCTAATGAAAGAGTGCAATAATAATCCAAAGGAAACTACCACATAAATTAATAGACCCGGGGAGTTTCACTATCTCTTGTGCTATTGGTGATGTTTTCTTCAAGAAAGCACTATGTGATTTAGGAACGGGTATTAACTTAATGCCTTTGTCTATTTTCAGGCAACTTGGATTGGGAGAGGTAAAGCCATCTACGGTCGCCTTACAACTTGAGGACCGATCACTCACGTATCCGAAGGGAATCATTGAGGATGTGCTTGTCAAAGTAGATAAATTCATATTCCCTGTGGACTTTTTGGTGCTGGATATGGAGGAGGATAAAGACGTCCCTTTGATACTTGGGCGTCCATTCCTAGCTACGGGGAAGGCCTTAATAGATGTGCAAAAGGGAGAGCTCACATTACGGGTTAATGATGAACATGTTTTATTTACTATCTATAAGGCACTTCAATTTCATGATGGTGTGGAACATTGTAATTTCATTGACGTAGTTGAATCTTGCATTGATGAGTATGCGGATCATACATTATTTAGGGATAATCTGGAGTTTGGTTTTAGACATTCGTGTTCAACATCAAAACATGACCATTGATATTGATAACAAAGTCTTGTATGATTGCGTTTGTGCTTTAGATAACATGCAGGAACTACCAACGAGCGCAAGAGGTGCGCACACGCAGAAAAACGTGCGGGAGTCCGTTCTACAGGGGCGCACAACCCATGCTCTAGAGCATGCCCATGTCGTGCTCATGGTTGAAGGAAAAGCTGAAAAAATCGACGACAGCACGGCCCGTGCCTAAGGTCGAAGAAAAAGACAAAAAATCTGAAGACGGCATGGCCCGTGCTCCTGAGCACGGGCAACCCGAGACTATAGTCGAGAGGAAGAATGAGAAGTCTGAAGACGGCATGGCCCATGCTCCTGAGCACGGGCAGCCCGTGCATCCATCTGAAGGGACCGCTTCGAATCCAGAACTCAAACCCTCGCCCGAGCATCTCAAATATGAATTCCTGGGAGCGAATAACACAAGTCCGGTAATCATATCATCTCTTTTAACTTTAGTTCAACTCGATAAACTGCTTAGGGTGTTAACAAAACATGAGTTGGCGATAGGTTGGTCAATCTCTGATTTGAAAGGCATTAGTCCATCGATCGTAATGCATAAGATTAGAATGGAAGATGTCTATAAACCTTCGGTGCAAAATCAAAGAAGATTAAACCCTATAATGCAAGAAGTCGTTAGAAAAAAAGTTTTAAAATAGTTAGATGCTTGAATTATATATGTTATTTCTGACAGTTCTTGGGTAAGTTCGGTGCAAGTGGTACCGAAGAAAGGGGGGATGATGGTAGTTAGAAACGAAAGTGATGAGCTTATTGCAACAAGAGTAGTTACTGGATGGCGTATTTGCATTGATTATAGGAAGTTAAATGATGCTACTAGAAAAGATCACTTTCCCCTCCCCTTTATTGATATGATGCTTGATCGTTTGGCGGGATATGATTACTATTGTTTTCTCGATGGATATTCTGGGTATAATCAGATCATAATTGCCCCGGAGGACCAAGAGAAGACAACCTTTACATGCCCCTATGGTACATTTGCATTTCGCAGAATGCCATTCGGACTTTGTAACGCACCCGCAACTTTTCAGCGATGCATGATGGCTATCTTCCATGATTTCATTGAGAAAATAATGGAGGTTTTTATGGATGATTTTTCTGTGTTTGGAGACTCATATGATCATTGCTTGGATAACCTTTCTCTAGTTTTGCAGAGATGCGAGGAGACTACCTTGTTTTAAATTGGGAAAAGTGCCATTTCATGGTACGAGATGGCATTGTTTTAGGCCACCGAGTCTCTTCTATAGGTTTGGAAGTTGATAGAGTGAAGGTCGTGGCAATTGAGAAACTCCCACCTCCAACAAATGAGAAAGCCATTCGAAGCTTTTTGGGGCACGCCAGATTCTACAGAAGGTTTATCCGTGACTTTTCTAAAATAACTAAACCTTTAAGTCAGTTATTAGAAAAAGATACTGCTTTCAATTTTTCCGATGATTGTTTGTAGGCTTTTGAGATTCTGAAGAAGGCTTTGGTGACAACACCAATTCTAGTAGTTCCGGATTGGAGTTAGCCCTTCGAGCTAATGTGCGATGCCAGCGACTTTGCAGTTGGGGCTATTTTGGGTCAGAAAAGAGACAAGATGTTCAGAGCCATCTACTATGCGAAAGGGAGAACTTTAGACAACGCCAAAAAACTACACCACCACCAAGAAGGAAATGCGGCAATCGTGTTTGCGTTCGATAAGTTCCGATCTTACTTGATTGGAACTAAGACGATAGTCCACATCAACCATGCGGCGATAAAATATCTATTCGACAAGAAGGATGCCAAACCGAGACGATTCGGTGGATCCTTTTGTTCTGAGAATCGATGTAGAGATTCGGGATAGAAAGGGCTGTGAGAATGTAGTAGCCCATCACTTGTCCAGACTGGAATACAATAAGGATGAGAAAGAAGGGACGGAGGCAATTAAGGAGGAGTTCCCCGATGAGCAACTTCTGATGTTACAAGCTAAATTCCCATGGTATGCAGATTTTGTTAACTATTTGGTTGCGGGGTCTTGCCTCCCGGTTTATCGTCTTATCAAAAGAAGAAATTCCTCCATGATGTCAAGTTCTACATGTGGGGCGACCCTTGCTCTTTAAGAGTGCGCATACACCATCATTCGACGATGTGTGCCTCAAGAAGAGTGGGAGGGAGTTCTACAATAGTGCCATTCTTCACCTTCCGGGGGACACTTCGGTCCAACACGTGCGGCAAAAAGGTATTGCAAAGTGGTCTATATCTTGGCCTACGTTATCTAATGATTGCTATCTATTTGTACAACGATGTGATAGGTGCCAGTGGATGGGGAACATCTCAAGCGACATGAGATGCCCATGACCAATGTGATGGAGGTCGAGCTCTTTGATGTGTGGGGGATCGACTTCATGGGCCCCTTCCTATCTTCGTCGAGTTATCAATACATTTTACTTGCAGTGGAGTACGTATCTCGATGGGTTGAGGTGATTCCGGCACAGACCAATGATGCGCGAGTAGTGCTCAAATTCCTAAAGAAAAATATATTCACTCGGTTTGGAACCCCGAGAGCTTTGATTAGCGATGGGGGGTCACACTTTGTGAATAAATTAATGAGCACTTTACTTGCGAAGTACGGGGTCAAGCACAAGGTGGCATTAGCATACCATCCGCAAGGAAACGGGCAAGCAGAGGTAGCCAATCGCGAGATTAAGCAAATTTTGGAGAAGACAGTGAACATAAATCGCAAGGATTGGGCTATGAAGTTAGATGACACGTTGTGGGCATATCGGACTGCGTACAAAACACCATTGGGCACATCACCGTATCAGTTAGTATTCGGGAAATCATGTCACTTGCTCGTAGAACTGGAGCATAAGGCGTTTTGGGCTATGAAGAAGTTAAATTTTAACTTCCAAGCAGCGGGTGAGAAGAGGCTCTTGCACTTAAATGAGATGGAGGAATTCCAGGATGAAGCTTATGAAAATTCCCGAATTTACAGGGAGCGAACCAAAATATGGCACGATCGAATGATAACGACGAGGGAGTTTTTACCGGGTGAACAAGTCCTTTTGTTTAACTCGCGTCTTAAACTCATTTCGGGAAAACATAAGTCTAGATGGTCGGGGCCGTTTGTGATAAAGAAGGTGTTAAATCCTCCAGGAATAGTGGAGTTGTTGAGCCGAGATGGGGAGACGTTCATGGTGAATGGCCAGAAGATCAAGCATTACTTGAGCCGGGATCAAAAGGAAGAGGTGACACGCCTCACTTTGCTAGAGCCGTGATCGAGTAAACAGGAGTCAAGCTATAGACGTTAAATTTAGCACTTATTGGGAGGCAACCCAATAGTTTTGTTGTTTTATTTCTTCCCATGTTTTTTTTTGGTTTGTTTTTTTTTTCCCTTTTCAAAGTTAGGATTTATTTGCTTTCATAGGTTAGGATTCTTTTTCCTTGTTTTCTTGTTTTTTTTAAAAAAAAATTTGGAAAAAATGGAGCTGAGGTACGGTGCCTAGCACGGGAAGGCCGTGCGCCATATGCACGGCCCATGCTGGCACCAGCCCAAAGCCTGAAAACTACGGCCCCCAGCACGGGCCGCCCGTTCCGTTTGGCATGGCCTGTGCTCATCTTCGCTAGGAAAAAAATAAAGTCGGACAGAGGCTTATTTTTTTCACACAATCTCACCATCTCTCGCGCAGACACACGCACAGATCGATCCCCCTCAAATGTTTTCGAAAATATCCCCTAGAATTCACAAAAAAATCACTTCCCACACTACTCTAACACGAATTACACTTGTGAAATTGCTTTGAAGAGAATATTTGAGTAGAAAAGCACCTAGGGTTTCAAACATCAACTCTTTTCAAATTCTCGGGATTTAAAGTATGAATTGCACTTTTTATGTTGAATTTCTTGAGGATTATGGATTAGGGTTGCTATATGATGCTTGTTTGATACTTTTGCCCTGCATTTGATTGAAATTTTCTATTGGGCATTTTATCGAACACCTTGTGGGTTGTTGAATTATGATGATTTTTGTTGATTGCTAGATGAATTATACATGAGCTCGATTGATTAGGGTGTTTAATGTGTATGTAATTCATCGTTTGTTTTACTTGACACGTACAGATTCTCACAATTGTTTTGCTTGGTACTCATTTGAACAAATGGCTGAACCACAGAACCAAAGAGGTCGGGGTGGACGTCTAAGGAGACCCGCTCGGGAGGTTGATCCAAATAGCCACTTAGCTTATGGACTCACCTTCACAGAGCCAGAATTAATGGAAAAATGGAATCGGCTTATCACTCGTACATTCACACCTACACGCTATGTCGACGATGAGTGTACTCGAGCACTCGGGATACATGAGGAGGTGTGGGACATGTTTGAACGAGTGGGATGGACCGCTTTCATGCAAGGGTGGTGGCCAACATTCAAAACACTCGCCCTCGAGTTCTTGAGCACTATGCAGGTTATGGAGATACGACCCAAAAACAAACCTCGAAAAATCCATTTCAGATTGGGCAACGTATGGAGAAATGTCACTATCGCCGAACTGAACCAGATTTTTGGTGTACCATCAGACGCCCCGTACCAGCCCGTCGCAAATTACAACTCGCGCGAATTCTGGCAAATGTTGACTGAAACCCCAGAAACCGGCCTAATGCAATACGCGGCGCGCACATCCAAGGCCTCGTCACTCTGCAACCCCGTATTCCGCTACATTGAAAAAGTGACGGCCCATTCCATGTTCGCTCTCCACAACAACGGGGGTATGCAAACGAGAGAGCTATACCTACTTTGGTGTATGCTCACCCGCACGACCGCACCCATTATAATATAGCGGCGTACTTCGTGGACCATGTCGTTTATATTTCTCAGTAGGACACGGGGATAATATTAATTGGGGGAATGATAACCCCCATTGCTCAACATTTTGGGGTTGACATGAGCCGCATGGAGCCGATAGCGAGCATCCGAAGCATCAACATGCAAGCTCTCCGCACCATGAACATTATCACTGAAGAGGAAAATATCCTCTGTTTTCAACAAAAAGTCGGGTCTGCTTTCCCTCTCCCTAACCCACAGCTCACTGTTGTGGTGGATAATGAAATTAAGTGGCTCCTACACTCTGAGGCTCATATCAGGGTCATAGACGGCCTAACTGCACGAAAATTGAGAAGGGTAGCAGGGTTACCCGATGAAGAAGACTTGGTGATGGAGGCGAGGGAGTAGGATCGCCAAGAGAGGGGTTTCGAGCAGGGCTTCCCACAGGGACGGCCCGATATTCCAGAGAGCTACCACCAAGGTGAGGAGCATGGGGGACAGTACGATCATGACATATTCTGTGCTTTTGAGGAAAGCTTGCACCAGCATAGGGACAACTTTAGTGCTTTCCGAGCAGAGCAAGAACAAATGTACCAAGTCCAAGAACAAAGGTAACAAATCCAGGAACAAAGGTACCAAGCCCAGGAGCAGCGGGAGTTGGAGATATTGCAGACGTTGCATCAGATTCAAAATTGGCATATCTCCCAGGGTCACTTTCCGCCGCCACCCCCACAGTAATCCAGGTCCTATCCACACTTTTCTTTGAAATTCTACCTTCTCTTCTATGCGCTATAATTTCATTCAAGTTTGGGGGGAGAGGTAGTAATTTTTTTTGAAGGGTGTGGCGTTTTGCATTCATGTAGATGCATTTAGAGCATGTAGTTTGCATTGCATTAGTTGTTTTTTATTATTTCACAACATTTATTGTTTTAGCATGTTTATTGCATTCTTAGAACTTAATTTGATATATCTGTTATCCTAAACTTGAGCGTATAGCATTGAGTAAAGGGATAGAATAAAGGATTGAATGAAGGGGTATCGAGAAGTTAGAAAATAGTTTATATGTTGGGTGATTGGGAATAAAAGAAGAAAAGGAGAAAAAGGGAGGATACTCACAAAAGAGTCAAAAAACAAGAAAGAAATTTCAAAAAAAAAAACACGACTGAAAAAGTGAGTCGGCAGTACGGAAAATAGGCTGAATATTGTGATGTAAGGCGAAGGATAATGATTTGTATGAAAAAAAAGGGAGAAATAGAGAGGTGATCAGATATAAGGCGATTGGGAGTACATAGTTGGTTAGTATTAGAATAACTGTTTGAGAAAAACGATGTGCTTACCAATCTATACACTTGAGTTGAGTCACTTTATCCATATTTCCCTACCTTAACCAAAGAGCCTTCATTACAACCAAGAACAAAGTCCTTTCTGATTTGGGAATTGCATACAAATGAGTGGCGGAGATGTGAGACAATTTGCAAGCATATGGTAATTCTTCAACATTGATATGACTTGAGCGAATACACATCCCTTATTATTCTAGTGAGTAGAGTATACACTTTATCCCTGAGAGGCGTGATTTGAAGTGTTTTACCATGATTTTAATAAACTTGTGCTCCGTGTTAGCTATTTGAAACATGGTTGGTTTGTGCTTGATGTCTATGGATAAACGACATGAATTGTAATGCGGTGTTCTTGAGATGCTCTTCCTTACCCCATTTGTGTTGTCTTGGTTATAAAGTGTTGACCGGGACTGTCAACACTTTAAGTTTGGGGGTTTGATTGACATGTATTTTGCATATATTTTGGGCTTAATCTTGGATATAATGTGTTGATATGCATGCATTATATGAGTAAATAGGGTTTTATTCATGTTTTGTGGAAAAGGATTATTCTTTGCTCATTTTGTAGGATTTTATCGATAATTGTAGCATTTTGGCAACAATTTGGAGCATTGCAATCGCCAATCTTTGATGTGAAGTACAAAGTTTGGAGTTGAGTCGAGAAAAAGTCAGAGAAACCGTGCGAAAAATGGAAGAAAATAGCCGAGTACGAGTTGCTACAGGTGAGCACGGGCAGGGCGTGCTCCCTAGCACGGCCCGCGATCAACCTATAACTGAAAGAACAAGGTTCTACATATTGGACGGCCTGGTCGTGCCAAAGAGCACGACCCGTGCTCGCTTCTGTGAATTGAACAAATCTTGCGGCTACCAGCACGGGCTGGGCGTGTCATATGGCACGGCCCGTGCTCCTCTGCGGGAAAAATAGAGTTTGACTCATTTTCAACTAGGTTTCGACCCAAACGAAGTACAAATAGACACGGGGTGGCCACAAACAGGGACACGTTGACTTTTACCCTAGAAACCAGAGAGTATAGCAGTTTTCCACCAGAAAATTCGAGAGATCGATCAAGACCGCAACCACACCTTCGAGGATTGAAGATAGATCGAGAGATCGTCATCATCCCCGAGTTCACTCATTCCATAGTATCATTATTTCAATTAGATTTTGAATATGAATAATTTGTCTATGAATTGTTTATCTTCGATGTCTAGCTATACATCTTGTGATACCCGGGTTTGGGAGTAGGTTAATGAACATATTTATTTGATGATTAAGTATAATTGAAGTTAATGTTTTCTTCATCTATTCAAGTACTTTGCTTTAATCCTTGTTTTATCAAAAGGCCATTGATTTAAACTTGTTTGATGTGTTGATTCATAATTCTAACTGATGAGTTTCAATACTAGATCTTGAGTACTTGACACAAGTAGCTTCCACTATTGAGAAGTCTGTGAATATTTGTGAGACCTTATAATCTTTTGAACTTTTGGGAGTTGGATATCTCATGTTGAGTAGAGATGCTAACATAGATATTCCAATCAACGCTTTTACATACATCTCGAGAGAAAGGGTCAATTACTTTGGTGATTGGTCTATAGAGAAGAATACGCTTAACTTTGGTTTGATCAATCAGATTATAAAAGGGGGATATTAACTGAAACCATAACACAGGAATCCATTCATTCATTCATACTTGATCCAGTACTTAGTACATTGATTTATTAGTCCCTGTGGATTCGACCTTGCTAACCCTATTCTATAAACTGCACCGTACACTTACGGTGAAGCTAAAAAATAAGGCGAACAGGCATGGCAATGTCTATCGGGGGTTTGATCACAACATAGTCCTTTCTGGCTGGAGGACCACCATATTACTTTATAATCTACTGAACACTAGCTGACTTCTTCTCAGCTACTTCATCAATTTCAAAGAAAATTTTTTCGAACTTCCTTCTCCCTCAGCTTTGTTACCTTTCTTCTTATACACCTTCAAACCTTTTAGTGCCTCATCTTCCCCCTTTTTGGTATCATCACCAAATGAAAGGGTTAGCCCAGGGAATAAACCACTTAGGAGAAAATCCAGTCGGCTAATGGTAGAATCCTGCTTTGAGTCTGCTGCCGAGTGAGCTTCTCGGAACTTGGATGGAGTAGCCTTTGACAAAGCTGTCACCAATTTCATCTCTACCATTATAAGATTGAGCTTTTCATTCATGATGTTCTCTAGGCGAGTAATTTCAGTCTTGTGATAGTGCTTAAGCTGATCCATATCCGACTTGTTCGTGGTTTCCATCCTGACCATGTATTCCTTCATCCTTTGCTGAAATATTGACGTGTCCGCACTCTAAACTAGCATCTTGGCAAATAAAGCCTTAAAGTAATGGACCTGCTCCGATTGCATGGTTGTCTATTGTGAAGCCCATTCCCTTATACGAACAATTATCCCTCTCAAATCCGCTTTGAGAGTTGCATCCCGATTGTCCCGACGTAGATCTAAAGATGCCTGGTGGCATTCCATCTTCTCAATCTCTTCACAGATCTTCTTGAAGGCTTCACAGAACTAAGCTATAGGATTTGACTTAGCCTCTGGCCACACTGCATCGAAGTTAAAGTCCATTGGCACAATCGAATCTATAGGAATAACGGGCTCTTCTTGCACGGTATACTTCTCATGATCTTTGGCAGATTCTTCCTCCATGTCGGGCAATTTAGCAGTGAATGGCAAAATATCTTCAAAAACATCATTGCGTACAATAGAGGCAATCTGCTTTGCCACTCCCAAAGGATCAGTCCGAGTAAAGACTTTGGAGGACTCTCCTGGACCTTCTTGAAGACTTAGCTCATGCATGGCTCTTGATTTTTGAGTGGCCTACATCAACTGGGCCTTCTCTACTGCAATAACAGAGTCCATCTCCTCCATATCACTATAAGTAGACTCATAGATATGCTCATGTGTCCCTGTTTGCAAACATATATTGGATTTCTGCAAGGCTCTGGCTTGCTCCTTAGCTTTCTCCTTCTCTTCCTACTTTGTGAGTCGAAGGGTTTCCATGCAGCTTCCTTCATTAAGGGCAAATTGGACAGTTTCATGTCCAAGGAATCTAAGAAGCTCTTCCTCCTCGTCAATGTACTCAGGATGAGCAAACTGTTGCCTTGAATAATCCAGCTTCCATGCCCTCCATTCCCTCAGTCTGCGCTGAATGTCTGGGTAGACTGGAGAGTACATTATAAGATCATCATTATCATCTTCCTCTCTGGTCTCCTGAATGGTGTTTAGAGGGGCTTGCTCCTCCTCAGACTCAACTGCATCAGTCTGAGGGGGTAAGACAACATGTTCTTCGATGGGTTTGGTTGTCTCGGTTGCTTCAGTTTCCATAGTTGTCTCCCGCACAGCTGGGTCTTCTGACCTCTGCTGATCAGCATCGGTAGTCTTCTTGGGTTCAATCACTTTTTTCTTGAGACTGCTCTTCTTGAGCATTAGCAGTCTCACTTGTTTTCTCCAGTTGAGTACCGGATTCGACTGTTTTCTCATAGGCATACTTCTTATACATTCGTCTTCCCTTTGTGGCAACCAATGGATCTCTAGTTCCACCTCTTCACACTCTTCCTGGGGGAAGGCTTGGGTTTTAATAAAAGCTTGCTTAGAAGCAACTGCCTTTCTAGACTTGGCAGTCCACTTCTTCTTCACGACTGGTGAGGGAATATGAGGTTCCTCCATAGTCTCGACTGTGGGGGCAGGGGCTTGGGCAGCTTGGGAAGGAGCATCGGCTGCGTGGGTAGGAGCTTTGGGTTTGGCTGCGGGGGCAGATGCCTTTTGTGACTTGGCTGCTGGGGAAGGGGCAGGCTTAGATGGTGCAGCTCTCTTCTTAGATATTGGCTTTGGAGAGAGAGAGATGGAGAGGTCTCAGTTGTGTCCTCAGTAGGGTCAGTTGATTCCGCTCACTTGTATCCGCCTTTCTTGCATAGGCTTTCTTCTGCGCACCAGAGGTTTGCCTTGAACATCCTCTTGTTTGCATGGAATG
The DNA here is from genome assembly GCA_016081115.2 of Rehmannia glutinosa. Classification (NCBI taxonomy): domain Eukaryota; kingdom Viridiplantae; phylum Streptophyta; class Magnoliopsida; order Lamiales; family Orobanchaceae; genus Rehmannia; species Rehmannia glutinosa. The sequence continues at coordinate 304,944 of JABTTQ020003196.1, read as the reverse complement.
ACTTTCCATGGCGCAGTGTTATTCCCTTCACTTCCAATGGCCAATGACAAGGCCATATCCCAGCGGAGATCCAAATGTCCCATCCTCCTTGTAGGACCGGTTGATCATGTTCTGGCACACTCGGTTGAAGACAAACTCAGCCAAGCGTATTCAACTTCTTGTCTTGCAAGATTGCAACCATCTGTCAATCGCCTTAGTTTTGGACAAACTAATTGAAACTTCCAAATTTCATGTCGATGCACTTGGACACGATGTCCATCAACTTATGATAGTCTTCTTTCATAAAATCCTTCTTAGCTGTATACACAGCTTTAGCAGCATACTCTGGCTTTGCAACTTCCTTCCAAGCTGCAGCTAAGTTGACATCCTTCTCAGCGATGTTCTTCATCCCTTTAGAGGATAGAAAACAGTGCTCAGCAAGGTCCTTTGTAGTGATTTTAATGGCCTTGGTGTGGACGGATGAATGGATTTCATCGTTGTGCACCTCTGTGTTCACATAGAGCATAGCTACTTCTTCCAGATATGTGTGCGGCGTGAACTGCATCGATGGAAAGTTCATTAGACCAGACTTTTCCAGCTTCTCAGTTATCTTCTTCACAAGGGCACCATCAACGCCCTGCTTGATCACACCAACAAAGTCCACAGATGCTCCGGTGTGGATTTTCTCAGATAACAATGCGAAATCGTGTTTTGCAACCATTTCTATAACTTTTAACCGATTTAAAATGCGAAAAACTGAACTTGAAGAACTAGGGTTATGAACTTGGTTGCAGAGAGAAAAATGCTTTCTTGCTGAAGATGAGTAAGTTTGTGTGAGGAGAAAGAAAATGAAATTTCATATATATGGGATGTGAAAGGACGGTTTTTGGAATTTGAAAAATTTGATCAAAATCAATGGTCAAGATTGAGCTTTCAAAACTGCATTAATTTCCCCACATTAAATGCATCAGCATTTATATCCAATCATATGGTTTACTGTGCATCTTTTGTACTGATATTCATAATTACGGTGATGTCATCCTTAAAAATATTGCCGCTCAATTAAACGACTGCGTTTTTGTCACTTAGCTTATAAATGATTCAACTTTCTTCCAAAGTGACTTAGCTTTACTTCTCTCTTCACATATCATCACTCAGTTGTCAGCTAACTCGATACAACTAACTTCCTGACTAGGTTGTTTCACTTGGCTAAAATGTGAAACTTGCTTATTTTCCATTTTCTCATCTTCTATCTATGTTGATTTAGTCTTCTGAGTAATCTAACTCAGCCCAATTAATCCTAGCTCATTCTTGTGCTCTTCAAACCTTGATTCACATAATGGATTTGTGAATATGTCAGCTAACTACTTATCAGTTGAGATGTATTCCAAAGTGATGTCATTCTTTTCGACATGATCTCTTATAAAATGATATCTGACATCAATATGTTTTGTTCTTGAATGGAACACTGGATTCTAAGTGATTGCAATAGCACTAGAGTTATCACACATAATTGGAATCTTTTTTTCTTCAATATCATAATCTCTCAGTTGTTTTCTCATCCATAAGACTTGGGCACACAGCTGCCCGCAGCTATGTACTCTGCTTCAGCTGTGGATGTAGATATTGAATCATGTTTCTTGTTGAACCAAGAAACTAATCTATTTCCAAGCATTTGATATGTACCATAAGTACTCTTCCTGTCAACTCTACATCCAGCATAATCTGAGTCTGAGTATCCTACCAGCTGGAATCCTCCTTTCTTTGGATACCATCAGCCGACTTCCTGGCATCCCTTCAAATACCTTAGGATTCTCTTAGCTGCAGACATGTGGCTCTCTTTTGGTGCATATTGAAATCTTGTGCATACACCTACCGCAAAGGTGGTATCTGGTCTGTTGGCTGTTAAATAGAGCAAAGATCCAATGAGGGCTCTATATCTGGTTTAATCAACAGCTTTGCCATCTGCATACATGTCCATCTTGACTGATGTATTCCTAGGAATCTTCACATAAGACTTCTCTTCCATACCAAATTTCTTCATCAAATTTTTGGTATACTTGGTTTGACTTATGAAGGTTCCATCCTTCAATTGCTTGACTCGAAGACCTAAGAAGAAAGTCAACTCTCCCATCATGCTCATATCAAATTTTCCTTGCATTAGGTTTGAGAACTTGTCACACAGCTCTTTGTTTCTGAAACCAAAAATGATATCATCCACATATATTTGAACAAGTAGTATAGTCTCTCCATCTTAAATCCTGAAGAGTGTTCTATAAACCTTGCCTTTGGTGAATTCATTGTCAGTTATAAATTGAGATAGTGTATCATACCATGGTCTTGGTGCTTGTTTCAATCCATACAATGCTTGTAGACTTTATCTCCAACAATTTTCTACTCAAAACCTAGAGGTTGCTCAATATAGACTTCTTCTTCTAATAATCCATTTAGAAATGCACTCTTCACATCCATTTGATATACAGTGAAATTCTTGTGTGCAGCATAAGCAAGAAACATCCTTATTGCTTCCAATCTTGCAACAAGAGCAAACGTTTCATCAAAATCTGTACCCTTTTCTTGGCAATACCCTTTAGCTACCAATTTTGCTTTGTTTCTTACAACAGATCCTTCCTCATTCATCTTGTTCCTGAAAACACACTTAGTACCAATAACATTTTGGTGAGTTGGCCTTTGAACTAATTCCCATACTTTGTTCCTTTCAAACTGATTCAGCTCTTCCTGCATGAACTGAATCAAATGTTTGTCTTCCAATGCTTGAGACACATCTTTAGGCTCTATTTGGGAAATAAAATAAGTGAACATAGCTTCATTGTGTGCTCTGGATCTGGTTCTTATGCCATCTCTAACATCACCATTGACTAAGTCAGGTGGATGGTCTCTCAGCCATCTCATATCAGGTTGGAGTAAGTCAGCTGAATTCAACCGTCTCACAGCTAAGTTGTCTTGAACAACTCTTTCATCTTCATTCAGCTGTGGACCTTCCAGTTGTCTTCTAGATTCAGCTATCTCATCATCATGAGGGTTGAGTGCTCTCACTTCAGCTTCAACATAAGGACTCTTCTGCGTAGTTGGTTGGTTCAGCTTATCAGCTAACTCATCAATGTCGTCTCCATTCACATTAGGTTCATCAAAAACCACATGGATAGACTCTTCTATCACCATAGTCCTCTTGTTCAACACTCTATAGACTTTCGCTCAACTGAGTATCCCAAAAAGATACCTTCATCAGCTTTAGCATCAAAAGCCTTCAAATTATCCTTGCCATTATTATGGATGAAGCATTAACATCCAAATATCTTGAAATATCCAATATTTGGCTTTCTCCCTGTCCAAATCTCATAGGGAGTCTTTGTCAATTGCCTTTTAATCATGCATCTGTTCTGAGTATAACATGCTGTATTTATGGCTTCAGCCCAAAATCTCTTAGCCATTCCTATTTCAGCTAACATGGTCCTTGCAGCTTCCTTGAGAGTTATGTTTCTTCTTTCAACTACTCCATTCTGTTGTGGAGTTCTTGTTGTTGATAACTCATGATCAATACCATTTTCTACACAATACTGAGGTATTATCCCATTTACAAACTCAGTTCCCCTATCTGATCTTATCATTATAATGGTTTGACTCTTCTCATGTTTAACTCATCTCATCAGCTGAGGTAACTTTTGTAGTGTTTCCTTCTTTTTACAAATGAAAATTGTCCATGTATATCTTATATAATCATCCACCACCACTAAGGTGTATTTCTTTCCACTGATACTAGTTGGCTCAACTGGACCAAATAAATCCATGTGAAACAGATGCAATATCCTTGCTTTCCCATCTGGCATGCATCACATATACTTTCTTTCTTGTACACTGAGTCTGGCAATCCTTCCACAATATGACTCCTTGCAAGCTTATTGATTGTCTTGAAATTCAGATGACTCAGCTTATTATGCCAAAACCAACTTGATTCGACTGTACTCTTTGCTAGCAGACATGTGCTTGGTGTAACAGTAGAACAATCTACCACATACATATTCTTTTGCCTTGTGCCTTACAGCACTATTTCATTGGATTCAGCATCTTTGATCTGGCAAACTCCCATGTTGAATTCTACATTGTAGCCCTTGTCGTAGAGTTGGTTGATACATAGTAGATTGAAGTTGAGACCTTCAAGATAAGCAACATTTGTGATCTCCAATCCATTTTTCTTGATGGATCATGTGCTTTTTATCTCCTCTGGAGCTTCATTTCCTCCAATTATAACTTTAGCACCTCTAATCTCCTTGAATCTTGATAGATTTTTCTTGTTTTATGTCATATGTCTGGAACAGCCACTATCCATTACTAGGTTCCTTGGAACTCAGTTATTCCTTGAACCTATAATTAAGGAGATCAGTTTTTAGGCACCCGTACTTGTCTGGGTCCTGGGGGGTTAGTGTTATAAGATGTTCCAACCAGTCTATAGCCAGATGATCTGACTCAAAGAGGTTGTCATCTATTAGTGCCATAATCATAGTGCACATTAGCAAATTGCTTGGGGGTTTTAGGATCATACTAATATCTCTTTTGTCTGTATGCCTGTGTGTGTGTTTTAGCAATTGCTTTCTTGGGATAGTTGTTATATTTTTGAGTGTACTGCTTGGGTACATATGTGTGCTGATAATAGCTCTTTTGCTTTTGGAATGACCTTTCCTGAGATTTAGGTCTTTGCCATTTTGGCTTGTATTCCATAGGTCTTTGTTGATGTTTCACATTATTCCAATCAGCTTCGTTTGGATAGTTTCTACCATTCCCATCATGTGTATTTTTCTGATGAAATTTACGGTTTTTGGTAGCTCTATTTGGCTTTTATAGAGTACTTTCTGTTTGGAGTCTGTGATGGACGTGTCTGGATTGCTTCTCAGCTGTCCTTTCGGCATACTCAATTGGCTTCTTTCCTTTACCTTTATAACCAAGGCCAGTATGATTGTGATTGTGCTTTGGAGTGAATGTGGGTGCAACATTTGGTGTTTTAGGTAATCCCTTTTCCAAAATCACTCTTGGAGTTTGACTATGCACAAAGGAATTAAATCATATGCATGTCTTGTCTCCACATTCCTTTTGACTCATAATAAGTTCATCCAATGATTTGGATGCTTTTGTAAATGAGGTAATCACATTTTTAAGATCGTTTTCCCTCTTTTCTATAGCAGCAAACTCTACTATGATCTTGGCATTTTCAGCCTTCAACTTAGTGTTCTCATTAGTTATGTGACTCACAGGACTCATCTCTTTAATCAGCTGTGAGTTTTGGCTTTTAAGCTGGTTGTTTTCCTCATTTAAGAGTGTGAGAGGTTTTAATGTGCTCAAAATATTTCATCATTTTGCCTAATGAATCATAAAGATCTGTGGGTGATGAAGTGTGTGTATCACAGTCACTATCACTTGAATCAAAATGAGATATGTTAGAGTGTACCTCATCTTCTTGATCTTGTTCTTTGGCCATGAGGCAGATCATAACATCTTTCTCAGAATCACTTGAGTAGTCTGCCTCACTACTATCTGAGTATGTTGTCTCTTTGCACTTGGCTGGCTCAGCACTCTCAGCAGCCAACATGGCTTTCTTCTTTTCTTGTCCTCTTTCCCTGAAGACTTTTCTTTCTTCTTCATTCCTATACTTGTTGACTGGTGGATAGGAACAGTCAAGTGCAAAATGTCCTGGTTGTCTGCAATTCCAAACATAGGTTCTCAGCTCTTTGCTTAGCTCTGTCTGTTCTTTGATTACCAGCTCTCTGATAATCAGCTCTTTGATGCTCAGCTCTCTTGGGCGGCCTGTCTTCCCTTGCCTTGGCTTCTTGAGTTGACTTGACTGACTCTTCACACAGCCGATTCACATCTGATACACCTTCAGTTGAGTTCTTGACTTTCCTTCTTTGCTATACTCGGTACAGTGCGGCGAGTCTTCACTTGATCTTGATTGACTTCTTGTATTTCTAGGCATAGGATTTGACTCGGCTTTTCCATTTTATCTATTACAATACAAATTATAAGGAAAATGGGGTGCCAACTTTCTAGTTTAAGTTTTACATGGTATCATCAAAATCTACAAAATAAATTTCCTAACAATTTCCCTCTTTTTGATGATGCCAAAACTTAAAAACATTAAAGAGAAATATAAACAACAAGGATACATAGAGACAATGCAGTAACAAAGAATGTATGCTTGGAATAGATCGTTTTATTGATCATAGCATTCTTGTCCTTTACATAGTTGTTTACATTTGGAATCATATCATTCTTTATCAAAGGAAAGCACATATCTATGCTAAGATACAAGAGTAGTTACAAAGTGAAAAATTATAAGAAACATCACTAAGTATTACAAATGACTTACAAAAATGTATTTACATAAGTAATATACATGAAGGGGTTCGCAGCAACACTTCAACGCCTTCGCTGCCTCCTTCTTTCTTCTTCAGCTCTTTCAAAGTCATCAGCTCTCTTTCTTTTTCTTTCTTCTTCTTCAGCTTTCTTCTTCTTTTCATAAGCTCGTTTAGAAGCATCATCCCTTCGCTTCCTCTTGAGCCATTGTTGAGTTTGCCTTAGGTTCTCCTCTTCTTGTCTTCTTACTGCCTCCGCGTTCTCTCTTGCCACTTCCAGATTGGCCAATTCATCATACCTAGCCCAGTAGATCATCCATTTTTTTTCAGGATCTACATATTCGATATTTTTAGGTTTTGGTCGAGGTTGGGAACCTCTTGCAGCACCACTTCTTCCTCTTCCTTTGGGTGTGTACTGCACGTGAGTCTTCTGCTTACCAAATGAGTGACTTCTGGAAGTGTGCTGCTTTCGAGCTTCTTCACACAATGCAAGACCTTTCTCCCAGTACGAATCCCAGGCTTGGGCTAGTGTCATTATTTGGAAATATCCTCCGGATTCGAGCGTTTTGAATTCTTCAACTGATCTAGGCTCAGATCCATTGTCAGGAATCGCATCCTGATCTTTTCCAACTGGAAGACCACCATACTGTTTCAGCACTTCCTGAACGCGGGCATCCTGCTTTTTAGAAAACTCCTCAATCCCTGCTTCAATGATTTTTCTTTTCTCCGACATTGGCACAGCAGAGTGCTCAATGGGTAGCGTTACGGGGAGTTTGCTCAGGATGGAGGCAGTAATTTGACCTGTTTGAGGATTTATATCATCAACGTCAAATCTTTCGAACTTTCCCCCTTAGATGCTTTTCCCTTCTTCTCAGCTGCAATCTTCTCAGCTGCAGTTTCCTTTAGATTTTCTTCTTTTAATTTCCTTAGGGACTCCTCTTCCCCCTTTTTGGCATCATCAAAAGAAAGAGGGACCCCAGGGAGTATGCCTGCGAGCATGAAGTCGAGTGCCGCAGAGCCGAATTTTGTTTGAGTCATTTCTTGCATATAAGGCTTTTTGAAATTTTGAGCGAGTTGCCTTGGACTCAGCTGACACCAACTTCATTTCAGCTATGAGGAGGCTGAATTTTTCATTCATTGTGTTCTCAAGGCACAAAATTTCTTTTCTATGGAATTCTTGCAGCAGCACCATTTCAGTCTTGTGAGACTTGTGTAGCCTTTCAATGTAAGCTTGCATCCTTTGCTTGATATCAACGTTATCAGCACTCCAGACGAGCATTCTGCTCCATTGAAATAATGCTTTGAAATAATGAACTTGTTCAAGTCGCATGGCAGTTTGCTATTGAGACCATTCCCTGATCCGTATTATTATCCCTCTCAAGTCAGTTGTGAGGGTAGCATCCCTGTTGTCCAGTCTCAAGTCTAGTGAGGCATGATGTCTTTCAATATTCTCAATCTCTTGACATATTTTCTTGAAAACCTCACGAATCTCAGCTGTCTCACTTGATTCAGCTGCAGGCCACTCTTCATCAAAATCAAAATCTGCTGGAACAATGGTGTCAGTGGGGATGATTGGATCTTCTCTTACAGTAAATCTTCGTTGTTCAACGACAATCTCTTCTTCTAAGTCTGGTAGGATCTTTGTGAAAGGAAACATCTCCTAAAAGGCATCATCGCGCACGTATGGAATGGTTTGCGAGGTTTGTGCCTGCGATGACGGAGCTGGTGTAGTCGTTACTGCTGCAGCTGTGAAGTCTGCACAGATGACTCGATTTCAGTTGGGGCTTTTGGATTGCTTTGCCCAACTGACTGAGCCTCAGCTGTCTTAACAACTAATTCGGTCTCAGTGGATTTTTCTAAATGAATTACCTGGTCTTCTTCTGCATCATCAGCATCATCGGATGATGATGAGACCTGTGGACTTGGCTCATCATCGAAGTTAAATTTTGTCACTTAGCTGGCTCTTTGTTTTGAGAACATCATCAGCTGGGTCCGCAGGATTTGCAATCGGAGTGGACTCAGCTTCATCTTCTGACCCCAAGGTTCTCCTGGGAGTCATGAAGTGCGCTTATCTCTTTTTCTATTTCTGCACTTTGAACTGGAGGAATGTTCTGTATCTATTGACCCTTACCCAGGGAAGTCTCAACCTCCCTTAGGCCTTCAATACTTCCAGCAGACTCAACTGCTGCGAGGCCTTTAGTGTTCCCTTTGACAGTCTCAATTGTCTTAGGGTCTTATACATTCCCTTCGATAATCGCGGCTATCTTAGGGTCTTCGACCAGGGCATCCATAGGAGTCTCAACTCTTTGGATTGCACTTTCACTGCCCAGAGTGTTAACTCCCAGGGCATCTGTATCCTGTGCCTCGACTGTAAGAACAGAGTCATTAGTCTTCAAAGCAGTTGACACTTCAGCTGGGACAGACTCAACTATCTGAGCTTCGTCAATGTCACTCTGATGCGGTTCTTTTTATGTTTCCACTTCGCCTCCTTTCTGCAAGTTTGAGTCTTCCACAACATCATCCAACCCTGCTGTGGTGGAGAGAGCTTCCTCTCAGCTGGCGCACCAGTTGAATGACTAACAGTGGGATCACTCTGCTCCTGACTCGCGGCCTATTCCTTCGAGTGCTTAGCCACTGGGGCTGGTAGTAAAACACCTTCTTCAGGGGTTGGCTCAACTTGGGTGCCTAAAATCCCAGTGTCATCGCTAGTGCCCTTGGATCCATCCTCCGATTGTACAGGGGACGTGGGTGCAGCGATGTCTGTAGCAATCTGCTGCACCACTCCCAGGGGATTGATTTACAGGAGAGATTGAGACGACTCTCCTGGTCCTTCAAATAATTGTTGCTCTTGCATTAGCCTGGATTCCCACAGAGCCTGCTCCATGTCTGACTTCTCTGTTGCAGCAGTGGGATCATCATCACTTTCAGAGTACACATCGAGATGTGTATGAGTGTGATCTATGGAGCCTGTAAATTCGCATATTTTCCACTTTTCCAATGCTCTAGCTCGCTCCTCAGCTTTATCCTTTTCATCTGCCTTGATGATGCGGAGGATATCTATACAGTTTTCTTCGTCGAAAGCTTGGCTGAAAATTGCAACTCCAAGAAATCGGAGCAATTCTTCTTCTTCTTCGATATACTCAGGGTGAGTGAACTGCACCCTTAAGCGAACAAGTTTCCATGCCCTCCACTCTCGTAGGCGTCGTTGGATGTCTGGATACAGTGGAGAGTACATGATTATATCGTCATCATCATCCTCGTCTTCTTGTCATCCTTTTTCAGGAATTGAAGGCAAGAGACTCTGCTCCTCCTCGCCTTCAACAGCATCAGTAGCAGGTGGAGAGACAACTTTTTCAACTGTAAGTTCAGTTTTCTCTGCTGTTTTACTTCCCTCAGCTGTCTCTCGTACAGCTGTGTCTTCGGAAGGTATCTGCTGCACATCATGAGCAGACTTAGTTGTTTCATCGATTACTTTCGGGGACTGCTTTTCTTGATTTCCAGTAGTCTCTTCTTCCTTTTCCAGCTGAGTGGTAGACTCAGCTGTCTTCTCAAGGTCGGATTTCTTGACCAGCCTTCGTTTTCTAGATGGAAGCAGTGGAACCTCTGGTTCAACATCCTTAGGTTCCTCAAAGGTGAAGGCTTTCTGAGTTTTCTTAGAGGCAGTTGCCTTTCTCGTCTTGGCAGTCCTCTTCTTCCTTATGGCTCGAGAAGGGATTCGAGGTTCCTTCTTAGCCGGGCCAAGCAGCGGGGGCAGGAGTCTCACCATTTCAGCGGGCGGTGATTGGCCGCACGGGCGGGGGACTCGGCTGCGGGGCGGTGAATCCTTTTTCTTAGGCTGCGGGGCGACTTTCTTCTTTCTTTGTTGCGACTTTCTTCTTTGGAGGAGGGGTAGCAGTTGTGTCTTCGGGGTCAGCTGATTCCCCCTCACTTGTATCAGTCCTCTTGGCATGGGCTCTCTTCTGGGCACCTGAGAGGTTTGCCCTAAACATCTTTTTGTTCACATGGAAGTGTTGCCATGACGAAGAGAAATACCCTTCACTTCCAGCAGATGGCCAATCACAGGGGCATATTTAAGAGAACATCCAAAGGAACCATCTTCCTTGAAGGTCTTGTTCAAAACATTCTAGCAGAGTCTCATGTAGACAAACTCCGCCCAGTTAACCTTCTTGCCCTGCATGATCGCAGCCATGACGATCAGCTTAGTTTTTGACAGCTGGTTGAAGCTGCCAAACTTCATATCTACACATTTGGAGACGACATCCATCAGCTTGTGGTAGTCGTCCTTCAACAATTTCTTGTCAGCTGTGTAGACTACCTTAGCAGCACACTCAGGTTTGGCTACTTCTTTCCATGCAGCAGCCAAGTCTACATCAGCTTCATGAATCTCCTTTTTCCCGTCAGAGGGCAATAGGCAGTGCTTAGCAAGGTCCTTAGCACTTATTTTGATGTCCTTGTTTTGGACAGAAGACTTGATTTCTTCGTCCTGCACCTCTGCGTTAACATAGAAAAGCCTTGAGACCGTACTTTTCGATCATTTCAGTGATCTTCACCATTCCTTCGAAGTTTACGGACGATCCTGAATGGATTTTCTTTGAGAGCTTAATGTATTCGATCTTTGGTGCCATTTTCTCAAAGATAATAGAACTTGCTTTGCCTTTGCTTTGAAGATGAACAGTTTCAGTAAGGGAGAGAGAAGATTAAAAACCATATATAAGGGTTATGAAAGAACATAATTCGGATTTGAAATTTTTTGATCAAAATCAACGGCTCAAATTAGAACGTCAAAACCGCATTTAATGCGGCAGCATCCAATCATATGCTTACTATGCAGCTTTTCACTGTTCCCATCATTATTACGCTGGCATCATCCTTAAAAACATTCTCGTTCATTTAAAACGACTGCGTTTTTGTCAATTAGTTCATAAATGACTCAACTTATATCAAAGATGACTTAACTCTGCTACTCTCTTCTCATTGGGTGACTCAGCTGTCAGCTAACTCGATACAACTGACTTTCCGATACATAGAGGCTTAGTGAATATGTTAGCTAACTGCGTATCAGTTGAGATATATTCCAAAGTGATGTCTTTCTTGTCAACATGATCTCTTATTAATTGGTATCTGACATCAATGTGCTTTGTTCTTGAATGCAACACGGGATTCTGAGTGATTGCAATAGCACTAGTGTTATCACACATAATTGGAATCTCTTTTTCTTCAATCTCATAGTCTCTCAACTGCTGTCTAGCTCATCCATATGACTTGGGCACAACAGCTGCCCGTAGTTATGTACTCTGCTTCAGCTGTGGATGTGGCTATTGAATTTTGCTTCTGGCTAAACCAGGAAACCAATCTATTTCCAAGCCTTTAACATGTACCTGAAGTACTCTTCCTGTCAACTCTACATCCGGAAAGATAGTCCGAGTCCGAGTAACCAATAAGCTTGAATCCACCTTCCTTTGGATACCATAAGCCAACTTTCTGGCATCCCTTCAAATAGCTTAGGATTCTTTAAGCTGCAGTCATGTGACTTTCCTTTGGTGCGGATTTAAATCTTGCACATACACCTACAACAAATATGATGTCTGGCCTGCTGGCTATTAAGTAGAGCTATGATCCAATAAGTGCTCTATATTGCATCCATGTCCATCTTTACTAATGTGTTCATGGGTATTTTCACAGAAGACTTCTCTTCCATACCAAATTTCTTCATTATATCTCTGGTGTATTTTGTTTGACTTATGAAGGTTCCATCCTTCAATTACTTGACTTGAAGTCCTAGGAAGAAAGTCAGCCCCATCATGCTCATCTCAAATTTACCTTGCATGAGGTTTGAGAACTTATCACACATCTCCTTGTTTGTGAATCCAAAAATGATATCATCCACATATATTCGAACAAGCAGTATACTTTCTCCATATTGAATTCTGAAGAGAGTTCTATCCACTTTGCCTTTGGTAAATCCATTGTTAGTTAGAAATTGAGACAATGTATCATACAATGCTCTTGGTGCCAGTTTCAGTCCATAAAGGGCTTTCTTGAGCCTGTATACCTTATCTCCGATAGTTTTCTGCTCAAAACCTGGAGGATGTTCAGCATAGACCTCTTCCTCTAGCAGTCCATTTAGAAATGCACTCTTCACATGCATTTGATACACAGTGAAGTTCTTATGTGCATCATAGGCAAGAAACATCCTAATTGCTTCCAATCTTGCAACAGGAGCAAAGGTTTCATCAAAATCTATACCCTATTCTTGGCAATACCCTTTGGCTACCAATCTTGCTTTGTTTCTCACCACAAATCCTTCCTCATTCATCTTGTTCCTGAAATCCTATTTTGTGCCAATAACGTTTTGATGGGTTGGTCTCTGCACCAATACCCATACCTTGTTCCTTTCAAATTGATTCATCTCTTCTTGCATGGCTTGAATCCAATATATGCCATCCAATGCTTGAGACTAATCTTTTAAAACAAGTGAACATTGCTTCATGATGTGCTCTGGATCTGGTTCTTATGCCATCTCTAACATCTCCAATAACTAACTCTGGTGGATGGTCTCCAGCCATCTCACATCAGGTTGGAGCAAGTCAGCTGGATTGAGCCGTCTTCCAGCTAAGTTGTCTTGAACAACTCTTTCATCTTTATTCAGCTGTTAACTTTCCAGTTGTCTTTGAGATTCATCTATCTCATCTTAATCTGGGTTGATTGCTCTTACTTCAGCTTCAATATAAGGACTCTTCTGCACAGTTGGCTGATACATCTTGTCAGCTAACTCTTCAATGTCTTCTCCATTCACATTAGGTTCATCAAAAACCACATGGATAGACTCTTCTGTGACCATAGTCCTCTTATTCAGCACTCTATAGGCTTTGCTCTCAGCGGAGTATCCCAAAAAGATACCTTCATCAGCTTTATCATCAAACGCCTTCAAATTATCTTTGCCATTGTTATGGATGAAACATTTGCATCAAAATATCCTGAAGTACCCAACATTTGGCTTTCTCCCTGTCCAAATCTAATAGGGAGTCTTGGTTAATTGCCTGTTTATCATGCATCTATTTTGAGTATAGTATGTTATGTTAATGGCTTCAACCGAAAATCTCTTAGGCAATCCAGCTTCAGCTAACATGGTCCTTGCAACTTCCTTGAGAGTTTTGTTCCTTCTTTCAGCTACTCCATTCTGCTATGGAGTTCTTGTTGCAGATAACTCATGAGCAATACCGTTTTCAACACAATACTGAGTAATTATCCCATTGACAAAATCAGTTCCTCTATCAGAACTTATCTTTATAATGGTTTGGCTTTTTTCATTTTGAACTTTTTTCATCAGCTGAGGTAACTTCTGCAAAGTTTACTTCTTTTTGCACATGAAAATTGTCCATGTATATCTTGAATAATCATCTACCACCACTAAGGTGTATTACTTTCTACTTATGCTGGCTGGTTCAACTGGACCAAACAGATCCATATGCAACAGATGTAATATCCCTGTTGAAGAAGGACTTGGCTTGTCCTTGAATGAAGATTTTATTTGTTTTCCCATCTGGCATGCAACACATACACTTTCTTTCTTATATACTGAGTCTGGCAATCCTTCCACAAAATGACTCCTTGCAAGCTTGTTGATTGTCTTGAAGTTCATATGACTCATTTTTTTGTGCCACGGCCAACTTGATTCGGTTGTGCTCTTTGCTAATAGACAAGTGCTTGGTGTAGCAGTAGACCAATCTACCACGTACATATTCTTATGTCTTGATCCTTGAAACTTTATTTCATTTGATTCAACATCTTTGATCTGGCACACTTCCATATTGAATCCAACATTGTAGCCCTTGTCACAGAGTTGACTGATGCTTAACAGGTTGAAGTTTAGGCCTTCAACATAAGCAACATCTGTGATTTCCAATCTATTCTTCTTGATCGATCTTGTGCCTTTGATTTCCCCTGGAGCTTCATTTCATCCAAATATGACTTTTTCACCTCTAATCTCTTTGAATCATGACAGATTTTTCCTGTTTTCTGTCATGTGTCTGGAACAACCACTATCCATGTACCAGGTTCCTTGGCACTTAGTTGTTCCTTGAACCTGCAATTAGGGAAATTAGTTTTTAGGTGCCCATACTTGCCTGGGTCCTGAGGGGTTAGTGCTATAAGATGATCCAACCAACCTATAGTCAAAGGAATTGACTCTAAGAGGTTGCCATCTATTAGTGCCATAATCATAGTGCACATTAGCAAATTGCTTGGGGGTTTTAGGTTCATACCGCTGTCTCTTTTGTCTGTATGCCTGTGTGTGTGTTTTAGCAATTGGTTTCTTGGGATAGTTGTGATGTTTCTGAGTGTAGTGCTTGGGTGCATATGTGTGCTGATAATAGCTCTTTTCCCTTTGGAATGACCTTTGTTGAGGTTTAGGTCTTTGCCATTTAGGCTTGTATTCCATTGGTCTTTGTTGATATTTCACATTGTTCCAATCAGCTTGGTTTGGATAGTTTCTGCCATTCCCATCATATGTATTTCTCCGATGAAATTTATGGGGTTTTTGGTAGCTCTATTTGCTTTTCACAGAGTATTTTCTATTTGGAGTTTGCTGAGGAACTCTGCTGGATTTTTTCTCATCTGTCCTCTCAGCATACTCAACTAGCTGTTTTCCTTTCCCTTTATATCCAAGGCCAGTTTGTTTGCGATTGTGCTTAGGAGTGAATGTGGGTGCAACATTTGGAGTTTTGGGTTTTTGAGATGCTTCATTGCTTGAATATCATTTTTCCAAAATCAATCTTGGAGTTTGACTACGCACAAAGAAATTGAATTCTATGTCTGTCTTATCTCCACATTCTTTTTGACTCATGATAAGATCATCCAATGATTTGGATGCCTTTGTAAATGAGGCAATCACATTTTTGAGTTCTTTTTCCCTCTTTTCTATAGCAACTATCTCTGCTATTATTTTAGCATTCTCAGCCTTCAGCTTTGAGTTCTCATCAGCTATGTGACATAGAGTACTCAAATCCTTAGTCAGCTGTGAGTTTTGGCTTTTAAGTTGGTTGTTTTCCTCATTTAGAAGTGTGTGTGAGGATTTAATATGCTCAAAATCTTTCATCATTTTGCCTAATGAATCATAAAGATCAGTGGATGATGAAGTGTGTGTATCACAATCACTATCACTTAAATCTGAATGAGATAAGTTAGAGTGTACCTCATCTTCTTGGTCTGGTTAATCTTGTTCTTTAGCTATAAGGCAGATCATGGCCTCTTCTTCAGAGTCACTTGAGTAGTCAGCTTCACTACTCTCTGAGTCTGCTGCTTATTTGGACTTAGCTGTCTCAGCAGTCTTGTAGAGTATGTCCCTGGCCACATTGTCTAAGTTGTATCTCTTCCTATCTTCATTTGTCCACTCAGTCCTTGGATTTTCAACCATGGTTGGTCTTGCTTCAAGCAGCTTCTTCTCCTTCAGCTGCAGCTGCTCTTATTGCAGTTGTGTTCACTTTCAACATTTGCAGTGGTCCATCCTCTATCACAAGCCACATTTCATCGTGTAGAGCAAATAATAACTTTGCTAAAAATGAAAGATTTTGAAAATGCAAGTGTTTAAAACCTTTTTAAAAAGATAAAGATCTAGTTCAGTAACCAGTGCGGAAGGCTCAATGAACCAACCGCTCTGATACCACTTGTAAATCCCAAGGGGAGTGAGTAAGGTTTAGAAGGGGGGGTTGAATAAACCTTACCAACTTTTCAATTTTAGTCCTTTTAAAATTATAACAGAGTTAACTCAAAAACGACTTTGTCCTTGAGGGACGGTAGGTTGGTTATTCAACTAAGTTAGCCACTCAATGCACTCGATAGAGCCGTTGATAGAATAACTCGGTTGTTTAACCTGAACTTTAACTTGACTGTGTTGGTTTTTTCCGGTGGAAGACTTAACACCCTTTGAATTGTTTTAAGCCTGTTTTAACACTTGATTTTAGCATTTGGTTATTAATCAGTTGGATAGCAAATATAAGTTTATCAGCAAATATGATAAACTCCTGGAGGAATCCACTATGTAACAGATCAGTTTACAACGTGGTGAACAGTCTAGAGACAACCTTGGTCACATAGCTGGCTTCTATTGCGACTCAGCTTCTTCACAGGACAGCTGACTTGCTACTTCAGCTCACTTTCTCAAGCTCTTAGATTTGATCATGAAGCCCTCCACTCACATGATATTGGTTCGACCTTGAACCTTCCTACAATCCTCCTTGGAAAGTAGACCCCTTTTGATTCTTCAAAAGTTTCCTCTTCAACAGATTTGAAGTTATCTTTCCTTCACAGCTTTTGTTGGATCGATTTCCTTTGAGTTTCAGGCTTGAGGATTTGCTTGAATATGCTTGAGAATAATTCAGGTTAATAGCTTGAATAATGCTTGATTTCTCAGGTGTGCAAGGTCACCTTTTCTAAATGAATTTCCTCAGTCTTTTATAGTGAACTTTTGAAATTTTGCCCGTTGAAGAGATAGGCTAATTTCAAAAGTCACTTATGTTAGTTGGCTTGCCTTGTTGCAGTCCCTGATATTGACATTTCCTCGTATTTAATGTCTTGCAACATTGCAGCGTTTCTGACACTTAGCGCAGAGCTTCACATTGGTTTGTTTCTTTGCACACAACTGGAACTAACACTTTTATCATTGACAACTTTAACATGTTACCATTCTGGGTAACATTCTTGACTTTCATCAATGGATCTCGTTTAGTTGTCTTGACTTGACTGTAGTCTTTTATTCCCTAGGTGACTTGAGTCAGCTTCCAATCTTTGGATGACTCATCTGTCACTTCAACTTGAGACTTGGATTCTTGAGCTGACTTGACTGACTCTTCACACAGCTAATTCACAGTTGATACACCTTCGGTCTTGTTCTTGACTTTCCTTCTTTGCCATACTCAGCTGTCTTGCAGCGGAGTCTTCACTTCAGTCTTCAGTTGAATTCTTGTATTTCTAGGCATAGCTGACTTGACTCAGATTTTCCAGCCCTATCTATTACAATACAAATTACAAGGAAAATGGGGTTCCATATTTCTAGTTTAAGTTTTACATGGTATTATCAAAATCTACAAAATAAATTTATTAACAGGGGGGTTGAATAAACCTTACCAAATTTTCGATTTTAGTCCTTTTAAATAGTTCGACAGAGTGACTCAAATCAGTTGTGTCCTTAGGGGACAGCTAAGTTGGCTATTCAGCTAAGTTACCCACTCAACAAACTCGATACAGCTATTGATAGTATAACTCGGCTGCTTAAGCCAAATACTTAACTTGGTTGATTTAGTTTTTAACAGCGGTAGACTTAACACCCTTTGATTGGCCTAAAGCTTGTTTTTAACACTTGTTTTAGCACTTAGTTATTTATCAGTTGGATAGCAAATATTAACTAACATCAGATATAAATAGATATGCAGGAAAGTAAATGCTGAAAGTAAATTGACACATGTATTTTTATAGTGGTTCGAAGAAGGGGTAATTCTTCTAGTCCACTCTTCTCCAACTCATGTAGGAATCCACTAAGTAACAGATCAGATTACAAAGTGGTTATCAGTCTGGAGACCACTTTGATCACACCGCAGGCTTCTCTTGTGGCTCAACTTCTTTACGAGGCATCTTCATGGCTACTACAACTCACTTCTCAAGTTCTTGGAATTGATCACGAAGCCCTCCAACAAACTTGATACTTGGTTCGACCTTGAACCACTTTACAATCCTTCAACTTGGAAAGTGGACCCCTTTTGATCTACAAATTTTTTCCTCTTCAACTGATTGAAGTTGTCTCTCCTTCACAACTTGTGTTGGATCGAGTTTCTTCAAGTTTTAGGCTTGAGGAATGTCTTGAATTGCTTTGAGAATATTGTAGAATAATTGCTTGAATAATGCTTACTCTTGCTAGGTTCAGGTTTCCTTTCTCAAATGCTTCCTCAACCTTTTATAGTGCACATTTGAAATTTTGCCCGTTGAAGGGATAGGCTAGTTTCAAATGTCACTTTGTGTTCGTTGGCTTGTCTTGTCTTGGTCTACAATCTTTGTGATGTTGACATTTCCTCGTATTAAATGGCATTCCAGCTTTGCAGGTTCTGACACAAAGTGCAGTGTTTCCCATTGGCTCAATCTTTTTGCACAATTCTGGGCCAAACACTTTAAGACCTGGTAGCTTGACATATTACTATATCGATTAATATTCTTGACTTTATTCAACTGATCTAAGTCAGTTGTCTTGACTTGATTGCTGCCTTTACCCTAGGTGACTTCAGTCTTCTTCAATAATGAGATTAACTCAACTATCACTTTAACTGATGGACTTGGCTTCTTGAGTTGACTTGACTGACACTTTTCACAGTTGTTCCTCAGCTGACTCTCCGTCAGTCGAGTCCTTGACTTCCTTCATGGCCATACTCAGTTGGCACACAGAAGAGTCTTCATTCCAGTCCGCAGTTGTCTTCTTATAATCTTGACTTAGCTGACTTAACTCAGCTCTTCCAGTCCTATCTATTACAATACAGAATTACAAGGAAAATAGAATGCCAACTTCCTAGTCTATGTTTTACATGGTATCATCAAAATCTAACAAATAGATTTCCTAACAAGAGTCGACTGAGAGGGTATTCCCATATTAGATCCAGTTTGGCATTTGTTAAGTCCATCCTCTCATGGGATGTGGACTGTGCTACTCTAAATTCCGATCTCAGAACCTTCATCTCAGCAGCCATTAGTTTCCTTTTTGTGTTCATCACCATCATTTCGGTGCACATGTTGGCTTCTGACTTGAGAATGTATGCCTTGTATTGAGCTTTCAGCAACTCCATATTTGTCTTGTATGACTGGTCCATCCTGAAGATATGATCCCTATAGCTCTGCTGAAACATGGCATTCTCATAACCCCAAATCACTAATTTGGCAAACAGTGATTTGAAGTAGCTGACTTGCTCATTCTAAGTGCTTTAGTCTGTGATGTCCATTCCCTTATCCTAAGCATAGTTCCACGAATGTCTCCAAAAATCGTGGCATCACGATTATCAACTCATTGATTCAATGCTGCAAATCATTTCTCCATATTATCTATTTCAGGACAGATAGCCTTGAAGGCTTTAAGAAAGTCGGCTGAATCAGCAAACTACTCTTCAGGCCATACAACATCAAAGTCAAATCCGAATGCCACCACTATTCGATCATCTGGAGTCTCAAATTCACTGGCAGGAATGTTGAAAATATATCTAGCACTTTCACCAACAGACTCAGTTTCCAAGGGCACTTCCGCCACAAATGGAAAATACTCAACAAAAAGGTCATCTGGGACAAAAGGAATTTCTCCCACTTCTTCTTCAGGAGTTGTTCCTTTTCCCTTGAAACTAGCTTCAGCTCTATGTGCCTCAACTATTTGATCCTCGCTTGACTACTGATTGTGTTAGCTACGGAGTGGCGATCCTCAATTGTCTCAACAGCCTCATTGCTATCAGTTTGTTCTTCCTCTTGAGTAGTCTTTTCCTTAGTTGCCTTAGCAGCGTCATGGGTTGGTGATGGCACCTTAGGGGTTGGGCCATCAACCAATGTGAATTTGGAAATAGCAGTTGTCTCGCATGCCTTCCTTATTTTGGCCACGGCCTTCTCGACCATCGGAATCCTTCTTGTTTGTCTTCTCCAAGGAAGTCTCAAACTCCTTTGGGCCATCATTACCTCAAGAATCTCAACCGATGTTGGGCCTTCAACATTCCCTTGTGCAGTCTCAACTGCAGTAGGGTCTTGGACTTTCCCTTCAGCAGACTGAGCTTCTTTAGGGTCTTCAGTGGCATCCTTCGAGGTCTCAACCTCTAGGATTGCACTTTCAGAGCCAAAATTCTCAACTATTATGGCTTCCTTTCAATCATTTGCCTTAGCTGCATCAGCAGCTTCATCGGCCTGCAGTACAGTTGGGGTTTCAGCTTGAGAGAATCTGAACCATCTGAGCTTCGTCAACACCACTCTGCTGTTATGTTATTGCCATGTTTTTCCTCCAATCTTCAAGTTGATAAGGTCTCCCACAACCTCCTTCAACCCTGTTGTGGTGTTTGCGGTTATCCCTTCAGCTAGCACACCAGCTGAGTCACGAGCAATGGGGTCACTGGAAACTTGAGACTTGGCTGATTGTCCAGTTGAGCGATCAGCTGATAGGGCAGGTGTCTCAACACCTTTCACATGGAAAGGCTCAGCTAAGTTGCCCTCTTCACCACCATCTGTAGCTTCATCGCCGTTCTTCCTCGATTCTTGTCCCTCGACGAGCATAGGTGAGGTAGCATCATTGATTGTCCTCACCATCTCCAGAATGTCAGGGCTAGGAGAGATTTGAATAAAAGATGACTCTCCTGGACCCCTTTGCAAAGACATCTCATGCAACACCTTGGATTCTTTGAGTGCTTGCTTCAGCTCAACCTTGTCTACTGCATCAGCAACGTCTAGCTCTTCGACATCACTATCACTACTGGTGGCTGGCAGTAAGGCACTTTCTGCTGCTTTAGTGATGACACAAGTGTGATGCCTTTTTGATTACGCATGGCCTTGGCCTTTTCAATAGCTTTTTTCTTTTCTTCATCCTTATTTTGATAAAAGAGATATTTCCCAGGAAATTCAGGAGTTCTTCCACTTCCACAATGAATTCTGGAATTTGAAATTGATGCCTGGAAAAACTTAGCTTCTAGGACCTCCAAATTGGTATCCTCTCAACGATGTCAGGGTATGCAGGAGATAACATTATCAAGTCATCATCCTCATGCATAGGCTAAAGGGTAGACCTTTCTTCCTCAGCTATCCTCGCGTCAGTCTGAGGAGATTGAACAGCTAACTCCTCAGTGGCCTTGTTAGCTGTGTTCTTTTCTGACTCTTCAGGTGTCTCCCTAACAACTAACTCTTTTGGACTCTGCGGTTTAGCAATAATAGTCTCTAGCTTCTTAGTAGTTTCCACACTACTTCTATCTTTGGATGTTTGCTGATCATCCTCAGCAGCCTCTTTCACAGCAATTGTGCCAGACTTAGCTGGCTTAACTAATTCAGACTTTTTCACAAGTCTTCTCCTCATATTTACCAGTGGAACTTAAACTTCTTATGGTTCTTCTTTGATGGCAACAAACTACGCCAAATTCGAACTTCTTGATCGGTGGCTTCGAGGTACAACTGAGCGCTTTCTCTTGATAATTGGAGAAGGAGCTGGAGAATCCTTCTCGGCTGTGGGGGCAGGAGCAGGGTCCTTCTTGGCTGCAGGGGCATGAGCTGACTTGGCTGTAGGGGCAGGTGCCTTCTTTTTCTTTTGGACAGGCTTAGGAGAAGAGGCTTTTGCAGACGCATATGTGTCCATTGGGATAGGATCAGCTGATTCCCCCTCGCTCGTATCCATCTTTCTCGCATGGGCTTAGTGCTCGGCAGCTGAGAGATTTGCATTGAACATTTTCTTGTTCACATGAAAGGGTTTCCCATTCCTGAGAGGAATACCCTTCACCTCCAAAAAATGACCTTGAACCAGGCCATATCCAAGTGAGCTGCTAAACATACCGTCTTCGCCTACGACCTTGTTCAGCTTATTTTAGCACATCTTGCCAAAAACAAATTCCACCCAGTTTACTTTCTCCTCCACCAAGATCACTGCCATAATCGTCAGCTTAATCTTGTATAGCTGATTGAAGCTTCCACACTTCATGTCAACACACTTGGCTACCACATCCATAAACTTGTGGTAGTTGTCTTTGATCAGCGACTTCTTGGTTGTATAGTTGGGCTTCGCAGCTTCCTCAGGTTTGGCTATCTCCTTCCAGGCAGCAGCCACATGTTCTTTTTGGTTATCTCCTTCAAACTAGAAGAAGGAAGATAACAACTAGCAGCTAAGTCCACAGCAGTCAACTTGATTTCTTTATTGTGGACCGATGAGCGGATCTCATCGTAGTGAACTTGGGCATTCATGTAGAACATCACAACCTCTTCCAAATGGGAATATGAGTACTCCATGGTCAAGAATGGCTTGAGAGTAGCTTTCTCAAGCTTATCAGCTATCTTCTTCACAACAACATTGTCCACGCCTTGCTTGATTTGGCCATCAAAACCTATGGTCGCTTCGGTGTGAATTTTTTCTGCTAACTTCGCATAGTCATAAGAATGTGCCATTTCACAGTTTGAACTTGAGATTTTGAACTGATGAAAAACTAGGGTTTGCTCTTGGTTGTAGAGAGAGAATTTCTTAGGTTGCTTTAAGAGTATGAGAGTTTTGTGAGAAGAGAGAAAATTCTTTCTCTATATATGGGATGTGAAGGGATGATATTTGGAATTCAAAAAGGTTGAATTTGATCAACAGTTGAGATCACGTCTTACAAACCGCATTAGTTTCCCCGCATTAAATGCAGCAACATTTATATCCAATTATGGGCAAAACGAGCGCAGGCTTCTGCTGACACCATAATTACTGCTGACGTCACTTAGGTTATAAATAACTCAGCTATCTTCTTAAGTGACATGACGCTGCTTCTCTCTTCACTTAATAAACACTCGACTGTCCAGCTAACTCGATACAGTTGACTAGCCGTCTTGGCTATTTCATTTGGCTGAAAGGTGAAACTTTGCTAATTTCCATTTCACTCTTCTTTGACTCTACTGATTGAGTCTTCTGAGCCTCCTAACATAGCTCAGTCAATCCAAGCTCATTTTTAAGCTCTTCAAATCTTAATTCACATAAAGGCTTTGTGAATATATCAACTAACTGCTTGTCAGTTGATATGTATTCCAATGTGATGTCGTTGTTTTCAACATTATCTCTTATAAAATGGTATCTGACATCAATATGCTTGGTTCTTGAGTGAAATACTGGATTTTGAGTAATTGCAATGGCACTTTTGTTATCCCACATAATTGGAATTTCTCTTTCTTCTATATCATAGTCTCTCTGTTGCGTCATCCATAAAACTTGGGGACAACAGCTACCTGAACAATGTACTCTGCTTCAGCTATGGATGTATTTATTGAATTTTGTTTCTTGTTGAACCAAGAAACCAACAAATTTCGAAGCATTTGATAGGTGATGACACCCGAGCCGAGCTGAACAAAAATAATCCCACGTGGCCATTTAGCTGATGATGATGTTCACCGATCCAGATGACCCAAACCGACCTGAACGATGTAAGCAGCCGAACTAATGACGTCGAACAAACTGAGCTCAGTCCGCTAGAAGATGGTCAAAGAGGTGCTCAAACGTGTCTCCCACCGAGCGGTAATTAACGTGGCGATAGCGCCCTAGTCATCGAACCAACGAAAAAGAACATGCCCATAATATAATAATCCCTCAAAAGCAGCAATATTCTCAAAGTCAACAAGATTTTCTCAACACATGGCTACTCCCACGCGCGTCGGAATAGCACCATTATCTTAATACATAATTACAATCAGTGAGCTAGATACGCCCTACAGGATATGCCCTATGAGTTATTAAGGGAAGGACAAGTCTCCCATTACCAATTTAATACAACAATGATTAGCCCATCATTAGGACGGATATAAAAGAAGCCTCACTTATCATAAGAAGGCAGGAGAAAAAAGAGAGTAGAAAAAGGCCAAGAAAAGATTTATAACACACATATTATACAGTGAACCGATCAGACACGCTCTGCTTGGTAATTCTAATAAAAAGGCCGAATTAGCCCCTGATTGATAGTCTTTCAATTTAATTTACTATCCACGTCATTAATATTCCACATTTTCCTTTGATGACCCACGAAGCACGTCAACAACATGTATTTGATGTACTTTTCATGTCCACTCTACATCCAACATAGTGTGAGTCTGAGTAACCAACTAGCTTAAATCCTCCATCCTTTGGATACCATAAGCCAATTTCTTGTCATCCCTTCAAATAATTTACGATTATTTTGGCTGCAATCATATGCCTTTCCTTTGGAGCAGATTGATATCTGGCACATACACCTACAGCAAAGGTGATGTCTGGCCTACTTGGTGTCAAATAGAACAAAGATCCAATGAGAGCTCTATATCTTGTTTGATCAACAGCTTTGCCTTCTGCATCCATGTCCATCTTAACTAAAGTATTCATGGGAATCTACACAGATGACTTCTCTTCCATACCAAATTTCTTCATTAAATCTCTGGTATATTTGGTTTGACTTATGAAGGTTCCATCCTTCATTTGTTTAACTTGAAGGCCTAAAAAAAAGTCGGCTCTCCCATCATACTCATATCAAATTTCCCTTGCATGAGATTTCAGAATTTATCATACAGCTCTTTGTTTGTGGATCCAAAAATGATGTCATCCACATATATTTGAATAAGCAGTATACTCTCCCCATCTTGAATTCTGAAGAGTGTCCTATCATTCTTGCCTTTGTTGAATCTATTGTCAATAAGAAACTAGGACAATGTATCAAACCAGGCTCTTGGTGCTTGTTTCAAACCATATAATGCCTTCTTGAGCTTGTAGAATTTATCTACAATAGTTTACTACTCAAAACCTGGAGGTTGTTCCACATAGACTTCTTCTTCCAAAAGCCGATTAAAAATGCACTCTTCACATCCATTTGATAGTAACTGAAGTTCTTGTGTGCAGGATAAGCAAGAAACATCCTAATGGCTTCCAATCTTGCAACAGGTGCAAAGGTTTCATCAAAATCTATGCCCACCTCTTGGCAATACCCTTTGGCTACCAATTTTGCTTTGTTTCTCACTACAGATCCTTCTTCATTCATCTTGCTTCTAAATACCCACTTAGTACCAATAACATTTTGGTGGGTAGGCCTTTGAACTAATTCTCAAACCTTATTTCTCTCAAACTGATTCAGCTCTTCCTGAATAGCTAGAATCCAATGTGTGTCATCCAATGCTTGTGACACGTCTTTAGGCTCAATCTGTGAAATGAAACAACTGAACTTTTATTTCCTTGAATTATGAAAGATTTTTTTGTTGCATGTCATATGTCTGGAACAGCCACTATCCATGTACTTGGTTCCTTGGCACTCAGTTGCTCCTTGAACCTGCAATCAAGGAAATTAGTTTTTAGGTACCCATAATTGCCTAGGTCCGGAGGGGTTAGCACTATAAGATCATCCAACCAACCTATAGCCAAATGGTCATACTCTATGAGGTTGCCACCTATCAGTTCCATAATCATAATGAACATTTGCAAATTGCTTAGGGGCTTTACGCTCATACAACTGTTTTTCTTGTTTGTATGCCTGTGTGTGAGCTTTCTTGGGATAGTAATGAAACTTTTGTGCATATTAGGCTTTGTGCTTAGGTGCATACATGTGATGATTATAATTTATTCGCCTTGGGAATGACCTATTTTGAGTATGAGGTCTTTGCCACTTGAGCTTGTATCCCTTTGCACTTGGATGATGTCTCATTTGGTTGTTCTAATCAGCTTGGGTAATATAATTTCTACCATTCCCATCATGTGATTTTCTTTGCTGAAACCTCTGGGATTTTTGGTAGCTCTGTTTAGATTTTACAGAGTATTTTCGGTTTGAAGTCTGCTGATGGACTTTTCTGAATTTTGCTTCAACTGTCCTCTCAGCATACCCTGCTGGCTTTTTGCCTTTACCTTTGTATCCAATGTCAGCATAGTTGTGATTGTGTTTGTCCGTGGATGTAATTGCAACATATGGTGCTTTGGATTTTTGGACTGCCTCATTTCTTGAGGATTCTTTTTTCCATTACCACTCTTGGAGCATGGGCATGCATAAAGGAATTAAATCCAAGGCATGTCTTTTCTCCAATTTCTTTTTGAATCATTATAAGTTCATCCAATGATTTAGATGCCTTAGTGAATGATGCAATCACACTTTACAAATCTTTTTCCCTTTTTTCAGTTGCAGCTAAGTTAGCTTGGATCTTAGCTATCTCAACCTTCAGCTCTGTACTCTCAGCAGCTATGTGACTTATAGTACTCAGCTCCTTACTCAGCTATGAGTTTTGGTTCTTGAGCCGGTTGTTTTCCTCATTTAAAAGTGTGTGTGAGGTTTTTACATGCTCAAAATCTTTCATCATTTTGCCTAATGAATCATAAAGATCAGTAGGTGATGAAGTGTTTGTGTCACTATCATTATCATTTGAATTAGAATGAGATAAGTTAGAATGTACCTCATCTTCCTGTTCTTTGGCCATGAGGCATATCAAAGCCTTTTCTTCTCGTGTCGAGAAAGTACTCCTTCACCGCTTTCTCGACTCGATTGGTCCTTTACACTTGGCGTGTCGTGACTTGATAGAACCTACATTATTGTCTCCTCTCTCTGAAGACTTTTCTTTCTTCTTCATTCATGTACTTGTTGATTGGTGGATAGGGATAGTCAACAACAAAATGTCTTAGATGTCAGCAATTCCAACACAGGTTTCAACTTTCTGGAAGTCTGCTCTTTTGGCCCTCTGATTACCAGCTCTCTGATATTCATTTCTTTGATGGTTAAATCTGTTAGGTGGTCTATCCTCCCTTGCTTTAGAGGGTGTTGAGTGTCTCCTGGATGATTCACCCTTGTTTCTCTTGTAGTTCTTATGGAAGAACTTGTTGAACGTCTTTACCATAAGGGCGATCTCCACCTGGTCGGCTTCTTTGGATTCAGCTCTCTTGGACTCACCAGCCATGAGTGCAGCTGTCTTGGGTTTATCTGTCTCTTTTTGCTCTTTTCTTCTGAGCTCAAATTCATAGGCTTTAAGGTCTGAGAATAGCTTATGGTTGGATGTTCTTGTAAGGTTCGTTGAATGTCTCAAAGCTATCACCTTCATTTCCCACTCAGCTGGGAGAGACCTTAGAATCTTCATACACATTTTCTTTTGTGTATATTCTTTTCCTAGAGCTGAGAGCTCATTGGTTATATCTGTGAATCTGGCACTCAGCTGATACAGACTCTCACCTGTAAGCATTTTAAAATTTTCGAATTTTTGAACAACAACAGTTAATTTATTTTCTTTAATTTGATTAGATGCTTCACAAATTAAAGTGAGTTTCTCCCATATTTCTTTAGTCGTTTTCCAAGATTTTACTTTGTTGAACATGGCTTTATAGAGGGTTTCATACAAAATATCATTGGCAACATTATCCAAATTGTATCTCTTTCTTTCCTCGTTAGTCCACTTGCAATGTGGGTTTTCCACCATAGCCGGTCTAGGTACAACAGCAGCAACACGTGCGCCTCATGCAACTAGAGATGACAACCTCTCATTCGGGTACATCAACAGCCTCAAGAGCAGGAGCCCTAATAGATGTGTTCACCTTCATTATTTGTAGTGGTCCATCCTTCATGACAAACCACATTTCACCATGTAAGGATGAAAGGTGAGCCTACATACGTATTTTCCAATCATCAAATTCTTCAACAGTAAACATTGGAATGCGAGTTAGATTTTCTTCTATGATAATAATGTTTCTTTAAAATGAAAGCTTTAAAAGTGCAAGTGATGTTCTTTTGAAAAAGAATGAGATCTAGTTCGGTAACCAGTGCGGAATGCTCAATGAACCAACCACTCCGATACCACTTGTAGGTCCCAAGGGGTGATAAGTAAAGTCTAGAAGGGGAAGGGGGAGGTTGAATAGACTTTACCAAATTTTTGTTTTTAGTCGTTTAAGAAATTCATAGTTGATTCAAATCAGCTAAGTCCTTGGTGGACAACTAAGTTTGCTTACACAGCAGAGTTAGCCACTTGACAGACTCAACTGAGTTGTTGATAGTATAACTTAGCTGATTTAGCTAACACTTTAAAAATACAGTTGACTTGGTTTTAAACACCGGAAGACTTTCACCATTAGTTAGAATATGTTTTTCAACACTTTTTTAAGCTAGGTTATTTTTAGTAGACTTAGCAATATAACAAATATCAATAATGATAAGCAAGAAAGTAAGTATGTTGAATGTAAAAGACACAAACAATTTATAGGGGTTCGGGGATGGGGTAATTTCTCTAATCCACTCTTCTCCAACACCAGGAGAAATCCACTAGTGTAACTTGACTTGGTTGCAAAATGGTTACAGTTCCTGACAACTTTGATCACACAGCTAGTTGCTCATGTGACTCAGCTTCTTCACAAGTATGTTGCCCTGCTACTTCAGCTCCTTCAAACCTTTGGATTTGTTAACACAACCCTCCAACAGGTGCAAAGCTCTGGTTCGATCTGGAATCTTACTACACCTCCTTCAACCTTGGAGAGTAGACCCCTTGTTCTTGAAACAAGTTTATCCTCTTCAACAAATATAGTTGTCTTTCCTTCACTAAATGTGTTGGATCGATTTCCTTCGAGTTTAGGGTTGAGGATAATATTTGAACGCTTGAGAGATATTTCTTTGCTTTGTTTGATTTCTCTTTATGTGTCTCAGATTGCTTAAGTCACTTGGGTAAGCTTCTCTCTGTGTATTCCTCAGCCTTTTAGAGTGGTGGTTTGAAAACGTATATGTTGAAGAGATAGATGCATTTACAAACCCCACTTTTTAGGTCGTTGCCTTGTCTTATCTTGTCTTGGAACTTTGATGTTTATTGTACCTTGTATTTAATGATTTGCAGTCTTTCCATAAACTATATAGGATTTCAGTAACATCTATTTGGTTCCTTGCCTTTTGCACTCTTTCAGCAAAATAGGTTTAAGGTAGGCAGTCTGACACATGCCTATTTCCAGCAAAAACTTGACTTTGCTTAACAATGGATCTCTTCAGCTTTCTTTGATCCTTCCTGCTGCATAGCCCCTTTTTGACAGTCAACTCCAATGATTTTTCAATGACTATCTGTCAGTCAGCTGACTGAGACAGTTTTTCCGTCACTTGACTGATACTTGACTTCACTTCACTCAGCTACTATACAACTGTGTCTTCTCTTCGATCTTCAGTCGAGTCCTCCAATCTTCAACTTGGCTACTTCCACTCAGCTTACATACTCCTATCTATTACATGTTGATTTACAGTTGAATTGGGGTGCTAACTTTCTAATCTATGGTTTACATGGTATCATTAAAATATATTACACAAATTTCCCAACACGGATTCCAGTACTTCTTCCTTTCCACTTGGAGGTCGAGGTGTTATCGGGCGTTCAATTTATGGTTCTATCATTCCATTTCCACCTTTGTCCATGCAGTTTCATACTCCTCCTATCGCTCCAGGTTGTGTCTTGATGGCGAAGGAGGGGTCAAGCTTGTACTAGGCTCGAGTTTAAGTGATGAGCCTTTAGCGGTGGATTCCAATGAAGATAGTCCCAAAGAAGTTTATCGTCCCAAGTATCAGCATAGGACTCCTCCCGAGAGTCGGGCAGTTGTTCCGAGAGAGTTTCCTAGTCGATATCATCTATTTGTCTTGGTAGGTTGTGGGAGCGGCTAAAGTTTCATTCTTCGTTTGTGATGTTGGCCCCACATTCAAGCAACATGCTTACTTATCCACCCGACGGCTTTATCACGGTGTACCTTTTTGTTGGCTTTGTTCTTCCCCTAGATAATTTCCTCATTGCGATCCTTATATGTGTGGAGCATGTGTTGGTTAGTTGATTGCTTCCGGCTTTACTTGTATATTTTGATTGCCCCCATTTTCTGATATTGCTTCTTGCGTGCTTTTCTAGTAAGGAGAGTTATAGCATTACAGAGCTGATGGCATTTAAGAAGAAGGAAAAGAAGAAAACTAAGGGAAAGTCTGGAGCTAGTGGGAGCTAGAGCGCCCCAACTCGGAGTGATAGGCCGCGCCTTCATCGCTAGGAGGGTGATTGACGCCAAGGCTCACACTCCAGTGACCGTGTTGATGTTGTTCTGGCTCCTCGTCCTTCTTCATGCCCTTTTAGAGGAAAGAGGCCCAGGATGGAGCCTGGGGTTGCTGCTTCCAAAACTTTTGGTCCTCAAGCTATATTTTCTGGTGGAGTGAACCATCGTGAGAGGATCCAGTCCCATTGGGACTACATAGATTCTGGCTTGGGCTATTCCAGTACTAGAGGAGCTATGTCGGCACATGATCAGTCCCGTCTTGGGTTTCTATCCTTCAAGGACATTGAGATTCACCTTTTTAGAGATATTGCTCGGGTAAGCTTTCGTGGTTACTTCATATCTTCATTTCTTTGTTTTTTCACTTGGCTAAGACTCACACAAATTTTCTTGTAGATTTTGAACCTCGCAGCGGCTTCGAACCATCGAGGGAAGGTGACTGAGGCGAAGAACCGTTGACTTTAGGGTGAGGTGACACTTAAGGGAGCGGCTAACCATCATAAGTGTGAGATGTCAGATTTGTCTAAAATGTGTACCCGGGCAAAGAGTCAGATGGCCCATGAGGCTGAGATGGGTGAGTTGTTCTTCTAGTCTCCTGCTGGTGTTGAGTTGTTGGCCAAGGAGAGGTCCAGTTCAGTTGAGCTACAAGAGTTCCTTGTCCTATCGTTGATACATGATGAGAGAGTCATACTCCTACTATGACACGGTGGTGCACCATTGCTAGAAACTTTTACGGCAGAGTGGAAAGGCTTCCAGCGAGCTGATTGACATCTTAGATTGCAGCGTCTCTGATGAGGAGGAGGGAGAGGAAAAGACCTTGGAGGATTTTCCTGACAATACTGGCGGCGATAGAGATGAGCCTCGAGAGGCTGATGCTATTGATAGAGATGAGGTGCCCTCTGCTTGAGTAGTGATAGTTTATTTCTTGGGCTGATGACCATTGACTCCTGCCCACTTGTTTAGGGCTTGCTTTACATACTTGGATATTTCTCTTTCTCGTTTGGTCTTGAGATGTTTTATTTGCCCCGTACGGTTGAATGATCTTCCGTCTTCCCAATGCATATGTGCTTTCCTTTATCATGTTTTATTTGTAGTGCTTTGATATAACTTCTTTTTGTGGAAGACTTGTTCACTTCCCACGCTGAGGTGGATCTTTTCCCTTCGGAGGGATGTCATGATTTATTTGGAATAGCCGAAAATACTTGTGTTTGAAGTTAAACTACGCCATTCTTCATATCCTTGAGGGCACCCTTCCAAAACCCAAGGAGCGCCCTTCTGGAGTTCGGAGAGGATGCCCTTCCAGAGCTTGTAAGAGGCACCCTTCTTGATCTCTTCTTTAGTTTTATTTTATCGCTTTTAATTTCTTCCCACAGGTGTTCAAGTTTTTGCGTTCTTTTTTAGCCAGGGAATAATATTTTGCGGGGTGCCATTCTGAACCCCAGAGTGGGCGCCCTCATGTAGTTCATGGGGCATTTTTCCGGAGCTTGGAGGAGGCACCCTTTTGGAGCTTTCTACATAATTTTTGCTTTAGCACTTTAATCTCTTCTCCACATGTGCTAGCTTTTTCGCCTTCTTTTTGTTGCACATTTTCACCATGGAGAATAACTAACGGGACTCTTACGAGGAGCCCCTTCCTCTGGGTCTTAGCTGGAGGAGAAAAACGTTTTACTAGGACCCCGTTGTGAGGAGGCCCCTCCCATCCGGGCTCTTAGTCGTAAGTGGTCTTCCCACCATGGGTCATAGCCATGTGAGGTCTTTAACTCCGGGGTCTTAGCCTGAGGGGGTGAATTACTACGACCCTCATGTCCATTTGGGGTCTTAGCCAGAAGGGGTCTTCCCACCCGGGGTCTTAGCCAGGTGAGGTCTCCCCACTAGGGTCTTAGCCAGAGGAGGTGAATTACTAGGGCCCCCATTAAGAGGCTCCTCCCATCCAGGGTCTTAGCCGGAATAGGTCTTTACACCGGGATCTTAGTTGGGTAAGGTCTTCCCCTTTGGGGTTTCAGCTGGAGGAGGTTATTTATGAGGACCCCTGTGAGAAAGCTCCTCCCATCCGGGGCTTTAGCTTGAAAGATGGGGTTTGTTGAAGAGAGCACCCAAATAGTCATTGACCTTGGGCATATATGGTCACTCTCCTATGCCATATATGACCATTAACTGTATTCACTAACATCAAAGTAGAAACATGAAAGTACTTTTATTCATTATAATGATAAAGCTTTACATCGTGTGGGCAGAAAAAAAGTGATGTGAAATCTGTATTGAAGCTTAAATGGCTAAATTACCATTGAATTTTGTGGAAAGAAATACAGTACCACTAGTATTGATACATATAACCATGTATGTGATCTGAAATTTGTGCAAACTGGAGTTGGTAAAAAAAATCATCACTTTTATCGATGATTGCACAAGGTTTTGCTACTTATATTTATTAAGAAGCAAATATGAAGCTTTGGAAGCCTTCAAAATTATAAAAATTAAGTTGAAAATTAACTTGGTAGTCGGATTAAAATAATTCGGAGTGATAGAGGTATAAAATATGTTGCACCTTTTGATGAATTATATAACCAGTGGAGAATAATTCATCGAACTGCTACTCCATATTCACCATAATCTAACGGTATTGATGATTGCTAAAATCGAACGTTAAAAGAAATGATGAATGCCATGTTGATTAGTTATGGATTACCTCAGAACATGTGGGGGGAAGTTGTTCTAACAACTAACCATATTTTGAATAAAATCTTACTTAAAGGAACACCCTATGAATTGTGGAAAAATCATAAACCATCTTATAAATACCTTAAAGTGTGAGGGTGTTTGGCTAAGGTAGCTATACCTGAACCTAAACAAGTCAAAATTAGCCCAAAGACGGTTAATTGTATTTTTATTGGATATGCATAAAATAGTAGTGCATATCGTTTCTTGGTACACAAGTCAGAAAACCATCATTGAATCAAGAAATGTGATATTTCTTGAAAATATAGATATCCTTGTAAAGAAAGAGTTGAAATAAGTTCTAATAAAAGAACTCATGAGAGAGCAAGTAGTTCTTCGCAAGGTAGTGAAGAAGTAAGACGAAGTAAAAGGACTAAAACTGCTATGTCATTTGGTCCTAATTTTGTCACATACTTGTTAGACAGGAGCCAAGTATAGTTAAAGAGGCTCTGTCTAGTCCAGATGCTCCGCAGTGGAAAGAAGTTATCAATAGTGAAATATAATCTATTTTCCAAAATCATACATGTGAATTGGTTGATATCCCTGCATGTAGTAATCCTTTGGGATGTAATGGATCCTAAAAAAGAAATATAAGGCATATGGAATTATTGATATAAATAAAGCCAGGTTAGTGGCAAAATGCTTCAAACAGATAGAAGGAATTGATATCTTCGACACATATTAACAAGGATTTCATCCATACGAGTGCATCTTGCAAATGTTGCATTTACACAATCAGGACATTCACCAAATGGATGTAAAAACTGCATTTTTAAATGGTGAATTGGAAGAATAAATATATGGAACCTGAAGGGTTTGCAGCACCTGGTCAAGAGAAAGAGGTGTGCAAGCCAATAAGATCACTGTATGGACTTAGACAAGCTCCAAAATAGTGGTATCTCAAATTTGACACAACGATGTTGTCAAATGGGTTTAAAATCAATGATGACAAGTGTGTTAATGTTAAAGGCTCATCAAATGCATTTATCATTGTTTGTCTATACGTAAATGGTATGTTGATCATGGGCAGTAGTCTTGATAAAATCATAGAAAATAAGAAAATGTTATAGAGGGATTTTAAACAGAAATACATGGGGATTGCTGATATGATTCTCAGATTCAAAATTGGCAAAACATCTGAAGAATTAGCTTGACACAATCCCACTATGTGGAGTAAGTGCTTAATAAATTCAATGCTTTTGATGGTCTAGCATCTAAACCGCCCATTGATTTGAGCAAAAATCTGGTAGCTAATAAAGCAGAACCAGTAGCTCAGTTGAAATACTCGAAAATGATAGGCAGATTGATGTATAATACAAATTGTGCACGTCTAGACTTTGTCTATCCCGTAACAAATTGAGTAGATATAAAAGCAATCCAAGCCAAGAGCATTGGAAAGCACTAACAAGAGTATTAAGAAATTTAAAATTCACCCTTAGTTTTGGGATACGCTACTGAAGATACTCTGCAGTACTTGAAGGGTATAGTGATGCGAGTTGGATTTCAGATTCAAATGACTCCTACTCCACTAGTGGATATATATTTACTGTTGAAGACAGAGCTGTATCATTGATATCCACAAAGCAAACTTGTATAACTCGATCCACCATGGAATCTGAGCTTATCGCTTTCGATAAAGCTGGCGAAGAAGATGAATGACTCATAATTTCTTAGAGGTTATTCCATGATGGAGAAAGCCAATGCCTCCTGTGATGATTCACTGTGATTGCCAAGCTACTATAGGGAGAGCACAAAGTAACATGTATAATGGTAAGTCTAGACATATCCGTTGAAGACATAATACCGTAAGATAATTGATCTCTAATGGTTTAATATTCATTGACCATGTAAAGTCAATGGATAACTTAGCGGGTTCGCTCACGAAAGGACTTAACCGAGATCAATTGAGTAAATTGCTAGAGAAAATGGGTATAAAATCCATAATTTAAAGAACGATCAAAGTGGTAACCCAACCTTGATGACAGGAGATCCCAAGAACTTGGTTCAATGGGAAAACTAAACTTTGAAAGTTCAGTTAAGCACTAGAAATCCAGCTAACCCATACCTAAAAGGCAAAACAAGTGCAATAATTTACTCGTTGTGGTAAGGTTAAGTCTTAAAGACTTTTAATGATTATTGACTTGGTCAATTGAGATCATCTATATCAGTGAAAAGTGAGGGTCGCTTCAATGTAATACTTATAAATGTGCTAGAAAATCATATTGTGTAAATATCATTTAATAGGTATACAAGAAGGATGAATAGTTCAAGGCATTGCATCAACTATGTCGCCAGTATATCAGATGATATTAACAAAGGAAGGTTCAAAGTCGCAAACTACCTGTCCTGGTAAAATATGGTTTCATCAAAACTGAGTATAACAGTCTGTATTTTCATGTGCATTTGATTTCCACTCATGTGGGGGATTGTTGGAAATATGTTTTGTAGAGTTTGGGTGTTAACCCAACTTTCACCAATTTCTTAGTATCTAATTATTTAATTCTAGAGGAATTAAATATTAAAATATCAATCTACGTTTCGAGTAAATGAGTGTAGTATATTTAACTTCTCAAAACCAATTTGTGGTGAGTGAGAAATAAAATACAGAAAGTGATTAAATGAAAGTGGAATAGTGGATGTTGAGAAGGTGAAAAGTCATCCATCCCACATAGGGATTTGATATTGATTAAATTCAATCTATCATTAAGTGGGTGTGAGAGTGTGCAAGATGATAGAACTATATACTACAACATAAATGAGATTAGGTAACACTCAAAAAATGTTACCTAATGGCCATAAAATGTTACTATAGACAATAGGTAGCACTTTTATGGCGCTGCACTTGCCCGTGCTACCTATAGTCTAAGGTATCACTTTTATTAGCTTTTAGTAACACTTTTTCTAAGTTCTACATTAAGTTTTCTATTGGTAACAATTTGAAGCAATATTTCTAAAGTGTTACATATGAATCTTATGTAACACTTTAAAAAAAATACTTCTAAAGTGTTACATATGAATCTTATGTAACACTTTTTTTGTAGCCTTCGTTGCCACCATGTAGATTCGAACCCACGACCTGTTATGTATGGAAGTGGCAATTTGCCACTAAGCTAAGTTGATTCTTATTACAACATTTGCTTTGTTTTATATACACACACACACACACACATATATATATATATATATATATATTATATGTATATATAATATATTTTATATAATAAAGATTATATTTTATAATATATATTAAATTATATTATACATCGTATATATCAAATTTTATATTGTATAGTATATAGTTTGAAAATTATATTATATTATATATTAAAAGACACAGCAAATTAAAAATATCAAAAATATATAAAATAAATTTACCGACTGATAAATATTCAATCGGTAAACATAAAAAATATATAAAAATATAAAATTAATTTATCGACAGATAAAAAAGTTCTAACATAAAAAAATTAAATAATAAAGAAAATAACGAAAAAATAATTTACCGATGGAAAAAATTCCTAAGTAATTACCGACAACAGCGATTTTCATTGATAATATTTTTTAAAAAGTAAAAAAAAATAAAAAAAGGTTTAACTATGAAATTGGACTCCATTACTAAAAATTTAAAAATAAATAAATAATAATAATAATAATAAAATATATACATGCGCATTTTCTATCGGTATTAAGACGGAATTAATTGCCTTCGTAAAAAATAATAAAATAAAAGCAAAACTAAAATACTTTGGAAAAAGAAAACAAAAATTCAGTTAAAAATACAGAGTATATAATGTCTATAATTTTTAGGTTTGGTGACATCAATTAATTAAATAAATCTTTGACATGATTTAATGATAGTTATATAATTTTGTATTACTAAAATATAGCTTAAAAAGTGTTACAATAAATAAAATATAGTGTTGCCAAGAGTGCTTCTTAAATAAAGTGATACATATTTGTGTTACAAAAGAAATAACAAAAATAAAGTGATACTTAAAAAATGTTACTTATATAAAAGTATTACATATAAGTGTTACATATTGATAAAAGTGCTACCTATTTGCGTTACAAAAGAAATAACAAAAAAAATGATACTTAAAAAGTGTTACTTATATAAAAGTGTCACATATAAGTGTTACATATTGATAAAGTGCTACAAAAGTGTTACATAAATATTGTAATTTAAAAAGTGTTACAAACATGTGTTACATATGTACCTTATGTAAAAAGTGCTACAAAATCTGTGTTACCTAATGTCATTTATGTTGTAGTGACACATGTAATATGTGGTGGGTTGGGCCACACGCGCGCACAAGCCTGCCTGACCTAGCGTCAGCACTGTGCGCCGAGCCCGAGCCCGAGCCCGTGTCCCAACTAGACTGGGCCTTAGTTTTACACCAAATACCTTTGTTTTGTCTGAAAAACAAACAAATATAATGTAAACATTTAGCTGAAAAAGGCTAAAACAATTAACACACTTATTACGTTTGTTAGTGGTCTGACCATTACCTGGAAGTTACAACCCACTATCCATCATGGTATTTAGTGCCTGACCAGTACTTAGAGGTTACAGTCCACTACCACATAGTTACTTCCCACTTCTGCATAAATTAACCCTTCATCTGATTTGGAGTCCTGCAAACGGGACTACATTGTCGTTGTTCAATACCCAAGCAATTATCTCATTTTTATATTTTGTCATTCTGCATAGTAGACTCGGTTTTACACAGTTCAGTTCGTCGGAGCCTTGAAATTTATAGTACTACTATTTCAAGGACGTTGTTGTTGTATCTTTGGGGATAACTTGTCCGTTTCATCAGTACTATTCGGGATGTATTTATCTTGCGGATAGAGTTTTACTCGCCTCAACATTTCTGTAATTTTTCCTTTTGTTCTATTTTGCTGTAATAGATACTCTGCTCTTGTAATCCTTTTTTTACAGAATACACAAATTTCAACACTAACAAGTGTGTTTTGCAAGGAAATAGATGCTCTGATAATTGTTACGTGTTAGAACATCACACTTCAAGTCACGAAAGACCAATTTTATCAACCAAAAATTTGAGCAACTGACGAAGTATGTTGATGCATTTTCTATCCTGGAAATACAGAAATATAAGTAGAAATCCATGTCGTAAACCATGTTGCAACATGCATGTTCAACATCGAACTTGAAATACCCAAAACTATAAGATCTGGATAGAGAAATTGATCATTGCAAAAGTACTCCAGGTGAGTGTCACTTACTTGATAACAATATCATATTTTTATCCAGCTATACCCCTCTAGTTTTATGTCAAGTGTGTGAATATTGCCTGTGGAAACACCTAAAATATGTGATTTTATTTGTTGATGGCTTATTCATCTAATATTTTCAAAAATTAAGTACATCTCTCTTGAGCAAAACACGTTGATGCATGGAACCACTTTATCAGAGAATCGGTTGAGAGCGAAACATTATTGATTGAGCATGTTTCGACAGAGAATCATTTGGCTAACATATTTAACAAGGTTTTTGAGGCTCAAAGGTTTATTGATTTAAGAAAGTCGTTAGGTATTTCCATTCTATGATGTGTGTTGTATCTCATGTCGGAACATCAATTTGCGACAGTCTTTTTGCATTCATGTAGCTTGATAGGATCTCTTTCCATGCATCATGATAATATACTTCTCTATTTTGCCAAAAGGGGCAGAAATGTGTGAACTATTGATTGAGGGGGAGTTTGGATTGAGGGGGAATCATATACTTTGGATAACATTGCATTGCTAATTGTCCATTGTGATTTTGACAAAAATTCCAGAGGGATAAATTGTTAAATCTAATTTTTAGACTTATTTATTTAATTGGTATTATTTGTCAAAATAAATTATTATTGGTTGGATTGTTTTAACGTCTTGTGCAGGTAACAATTTTTAATAAGTGCAGGAAATCTTTCCGATATTTAAACAGAAGTTGAGTACCTATATTAATGGTTGATCTGGACGTGAAGGGATTGAAGGACTTCTAATAAAGTCAGATTCTTGTTTGTGGCTAAGAGTTCGAGTTAGATTGCATTAAAAAGATTGTGGTTTACACGTCATTATATTGTTCAGTGTAATCTATTGGTTTGAATAGAGTCAAGTTTGTCTATGTAACTTATTCAAAATAAAACTTGTATCAGTCAAGGAGTACTAACTTGTATAGGTTTGGGATTTTTAATTATTACAAGTAAGGAATACGTGCGTCAGGCATGTGATCCATGTGATGTTACTAAAATAATTACATTATTTAATAATTCTATTAACGAATATTAGAATACTAAAAAGTGATTTACAAATAAATAAACTTTCATTAAATACTCAATTTATTAGAATTGAAATATATCAAAGCATTTTAATATATATTTTTTTATTTCCTACAAGTATATCAATATGAATGATCATATATGTTGACGTGCGTTTTGGTCAACAAGTAGAAATATGTAAAAGATTTAACACGTGGAAATGAAAACGTGCGTAACGTACATTTATTTCTGGCTAATTATGCCTTTTTGTATTTTGCCGAATATTAATATTGGGGTCGGTCTTTTTGTAATTTGCTACTATCTCTGTCCCCTTTCTTTTTCCCTTTTTAGCCTTTTTATACCCCTTTGAGTAAGTGGGTTTACAATGATAGTCACCTTTGCACTAACTATTCATTAATTAATAAAATAGCTAAAAAACGACACATGTCCTCTATCATGTCCCTCTATAGTTGTGCATGTCACCAAAACTTGCCACTTGTCGACTTCTCTTCATAATTCTCTAACATGTGACAGTTCCGATACCAATAAAGTGTCAAGCATGGGCATGTGTTTATTTTTACGGTTCGTGCGTGCGTTTCATTTCGAAACTTGGGCTCGGGGCTCCTGGTGAGTCGTGTTGCGGTTGGGCTCGGTGAGTCGCTGGGCTCGTGAGCGGCGAGCCTAATTCGTGACGTGTTGTCGTCGACATCATCGTTTGACGTCACCCGGGCACCTATTCGAATATGTGTCGATCGATGACGTGGATTAATTTCTCACAAATGGCTCGGCTCGGGTATCATCAAAGGCCCCCAAGTTTGATTCCGAGAGAGAACTTCAAGTCGGAGTTAAACTTTAATGCTAATGATGAACAATTAATGGGGAAACGGATTTCTCAAAGGTTTTGTTCTTTCCTGGCACCTGTCGCGTAGCAATTAATGCTTGAAACGGCGCATTAATTGGGTTGCCATAATGACAGACACGTGGCGTCTTGTGGTTGGACCAATTTTGCGCAGGAACCGGAAAAGGTACGCTGGCTCGATTCTGGGGACGTGGGGACGCGGCGTTTTTTGATATGTTTGACGGCTTTTAAATTTTTAAAAGGCGTGTCTTTTTTCAAAAATCGTCGCGCTTCTATCGAGGAACCCTATCTATAAATACCTTCGTTTCCCTTCATCATTCACTTTCGCAACCATTAACCTTTGAGCTAAAGCAAGTAGAACCGAGCAGAATTTTCGGGTCGGCTTTCCAAGTTCAGAGACTTCAAACTTAGGTATTTTTTCCAAATACTCTTTCTTTACCTATAAATGTCTTCTTTTGAGGATAGTAGAGTCGTAGTTATAGTGTAGAGGTTGAAATCGAAGATCCCCCTCCAACCTTCTCGCTTTCTTTCTCACCAAGACGGCCATCACCGCCTCATAGTCCGAGTGTCATTCGATATCTTCTCCGGACTCTTATCGAGGTGGAACGTCTTTAGAGCGGACGCATACTATCTTCGATCCGACGCCAAAGATGGCATTTTGAGAGAAGGAACGGTGTATCAACCCGGACGAACAAGAGAGTTCTCGTGAAGAATCACCGAGTGTTGATTTTAGACAAGATGCCCGATCGGAAGAAGAAAATATGGACCCATTGGAGCCGGAGCGTGATAATGTAGAGCGGGTAGATGAACCATCCCCCGATTCGGGCGGAGAGGCCGCTAGGGCCCGTAGGCCACCGTAATGGCGACGGTCGGCATGGAGGAGGTCCTCGTCTCCGTGTTGAGCCTCGGTGACGCCGAGTGACATAAACGATATCCCGAGCATGTTAATGATTCGGGAGGTGGATGAATTCCATGAGGTACCGTATTCCAAGTGGTATCGATTTTTGGGTACCGGACGGCACGGAAGTTCCCAAGATCCACCAAATGGTTGCATAGCTTTGTATTCGCCCCTGACCTTTTATATGGTTTGAGGTTTCCACCGCCGGCTTTCCTTACGCGGTGGTTTTGTAAGTGGGGAATGCATCCGCCCAAGTGCACCCGATTTCTTGGGGCAGATCATCGGCCTCCCGGTGATGTTTCACCCGGAAAAGTATCCTCGCCCCAAATTTAAGGAGATGAACGAGCTCTTTGTTTGGCGAGCAACTCCTTCGTCTCGGGCCACCGTCCGGTGGTATTATGTACTGACCAGTGATCGGGGTATCCGGATGGTTTAGTAGAAGGTCTCCCTTCTTCTCTGAAGGAGTGGAAGGATAAATGGTTTTGGGTGGGCGGCGAGTGGCAAGCTCGCGTGGGAGATGGAGAGAGGGAGGTCGTTCTTCATCCTCCATCAAATTTTGTTTTTGGTTATAGTAAGTCTTACCTTTTTCCTTCCTCTGCTTTTGCTGTTTATTGTTTCCTTTTGTAATTGTCTTTTCTTTTCACTTTTATAGAGAACCGGGCGTCCAAGGGGCCTCTGTCGGTTACCTTTGTTCGAAGGCTGGAAAACATCCAGGCTCGGGGCATAATGGATAGGCGGATTGAGAGGTTGGCTACCGAGGCCAACTTAGCCGCAGCTGGTTTGAGGTCTGCCTTGCCCGCCGAACCCGAGGACGAGGGGGCGGCTCGGGACGAGGTGGCTGAGCGGGAGGTAGAGGTTGAGAGAGAGCCTCAACCGAACCCTCCCGGTAATGAAGAAATACGGCCCCATTCTCCAGGGGAGCAGCCGGTGAGGACAGAGCAAGCTACGCCGTCCCCTGCGACGGCCAGCCCTGTAGGCAGATCATCTGCGCCTGTAGGGCCAACACAGACTCCGGAGCCGCCGAGTGCGGCGGCTGTCCGAGGTAAACACTTATGTTTCTCATATTTCATTTTGAAACATCTTT
The DNA here is from genome assembly GCA_016081115.2 of Rehmannia glutinosa. NCBI lineage: Eukaryota > Viridiplantae > Streptophyta > Magnoliopsida > Lamiales > Orobanchaceae > Rehmannia > Rehmannia glutinosa. Next base: position 263,080 of record JABTTQ020003196.1, on the reverse strand, counting down.
CTTTTCTTTTGATCTTCTGACGACGGTTGCTTTGTGCAGGGCGTGGCTTAGACTTGCGTGCACGTCTTCGCAGCGTGAGAAACACGGCTGCGCGACGAACTCGGGCAGCTGCCGATCGACCTGCGGATGTGGAGGCGGCTCGGAGAGAAGATATCCGGGCCGGAAAACGTCCTGCTGACGGGGTGCCGGAGGCGGTGCAGCCTCCTCTTCAAAGGAGAAGAGGAATCGTGATGGAGGAGCCTGATCAGACCGAGGGGGTTGGTCGAACGGTACCCGAACATCCTGAACAGCCCCCTGAAGAGGGAGGTCCGCGAACTTTTTCGGATGACCTCGGCAGGGAAGGTCACTTCATCCCTCCCAACCAAGCAAGAGATGAATATTGCGAGGGAATGGTTGGACTACGCCCTCGGTGGTTCGTGGAATTCGTTCGATGTGCCACGCCGACAGAGGAGCAATCAAGGGTCTTACCGGAGGCAGGTCGGGCCGCAATGACTGTCCCAGCTCGTGCCTGGACAAAAGGCATCGAGCAATTCTGCTCAGAGACTGGCTTCGAAGAACAGATTCAGTATGCCATGGCCATGTCCGGGCGGATGATTGGGCTCTTATGGCATGCGGTTGGGGGGACTCGCGAGCTAGAGAAAAAATATGCCGACCTGGAAAGACGGCACGGGGATCTGCAGGAAGCCTATGTTACCCTTCAAGGGGTACAAGAATCTTTAAAGACTCAAGCGGATGAGGCCACAGCTCGGGCCAATTCTGAGAGAGAGGCTGCTGCGAGGGCCGAGGCAGAGCGAGATCGGGCCCGCAAGGCTGAAGAAGAGCTCAGGGTTAAGGTCGCCGAGCTGGAACGTGCTGCCACTGCCCGGGCTGAGGAAATGGAGAGGCGTCTATCCGATGTACGCAGGGAGGCTGAAGAAGCCGCCCGCCGGCAAACTGAGGAAGTTCGTAGAGAGGCCATTAAAGCTTACAAAAACTCCGAGGAGTATGCATTCATGTTAACCTGTGGCCATGCGACCAGCCTCCAAGAAATTCTTGATTTACTTAAGGGCGGGCGTACTGTTGCTCAGCTTGAGGAAGACCTGGCCCTCCTGGAGGCTGATCTCGATACCCTTCGGCCGAAATTTGCCGAGGCTTCTAATGCGCAGGCTCTCCTCCTCCGCACGTGGAAGAAGTTGGTTCCAGGTGTGCCGTCGAAATTCCGCCCCGCTCGTTCGATGCTTTTATATGTACCCCTAGGTAGGTAATTTGGCTTCGTGCCTCGAGATGTAACGACTCCGGCCTCCTTATGTAATTATTTTTGAAGTAGAAATGAATTGTTATTTTCCTTTCCCCGTGTATGTATTTCAAGCTTTTTGTGGATGCTCGGCTCTTTCCTTTTTGTAAGATTGTTGCCTGTCTTCTTTTCTCCTCTAATTTTCCCAAGTACGGGGCTCGATTTTCAGTACTTCTGAGTGAGGGGTCTGCTCGCCTTAATCGATTCTTGCACTCAGGGATATAAACCTGTCCTTTATTTTGTTTCTGAAATTTTTGTTTATGAACCGAGTCTTTATTGCGCTCGGCGCATAACTGAGTCCTTATTTTGTACTTGGTACGTGGCCAAGTCTTCACTTTATGCTTGGTGCATAACCAAGTCTTTATTTTGGTGCTCGGTGCGTAACCAAGTCTTGACTTTGGTGCTTGGTGCGTAACCAAGTCTTTATTTTAGTGCTCGGTGCGTAACCAAGTCTTGATTTTGGTGCTCGGTGCGTAACCATGTCTTGATTTTGGTGCTCGGTGCGTAACCAAGTCTTGATCTTGGTGCTTGGTGCGTAACCAAGTCTTTATTTTGGTGCTCGGTGCGTAACCAAGTCTTGATTTTGGTGCTTGGTGCGTAACCAAGTCTTGATTTTGGTGCTCGGTGCGTAACCGAGTCTTTATTTTGTGCTCGGTGCGTAGCCGAGTCTTGATTTTGTGCTCGGTGCGTAACCGAGTCTTGATATTGTGGTGAGTAAAAACTTCGTTTTCCTTTAAAGAGCTCACGAAATACCAGATGAAGGGATAATTCTTTGGAATCCTATCTGGATTGTAGATCGAGATCTTTATTGATAATACCGCTTCAAGTATGCTACATTCCATGGATGCATAAATTTTTCTCCACTCAAATATTCTAACTGGTATGCCCCACCGGATAAGACGTGGCTAATCCGAAACGGGCCCTCCCAGGTTGGCTTCAATGGGCTCGGTTGAATGCCCGTTATCTTTTTCAATACAAGATCGCCGACCAAATCTTCTTTCCTTTACTCTCGAATTGTAGTACCTTTCACTCCTTTGTTTATACACCGCATTTTTCATCTCAAGATCGCACCTTTTTTCTTCGAGCAGTCTAGTTCGGCTCGGAGCGCGCCTCATTGCTGACCTTCTTCAAAATTTGCAATTCTGAAGGTAGGGGCTCCAATCTCGACAGGAATCACCGCCTCAGCTCCATAAGCTAAAGAAAAAGGTGTTTCTCCAGTGGCTGTTCGATGTGTCGTTCTGTATGACCATAGTACGCCAGGTAGTTCCTCCGGCCAATTGCCTTTAGACTCCTCCAATCTCGCCTTCAGGGTATACTTGAGTATTTTATTAACGGCCTCAACTTGTCCGTTCGACTGGGGGTGGTATGGAGTTGAGAAATGGTTTTTTATGTGGAAACCTTCACAAAAATTTCGGAATCTTCGGTTGTCGAACTGTTTCCCATTGTCTGTAATAATTGAATGTGGTATCCCAAATCTACAGATGATAGATTTCCATACAAAGCTCACAACCTTTTCTTCATCTATTTTTGCCAGAGGCTCCGCCTCTGCCCATTTTGTGAAATAATCCACCGCCACAATGGCATACTTGACGCCCCCTTTGCCAATGGGTAGTGGTCCGATGAGGTCCATTCCCCATTTGGCAAACGGCCATGGGCTAAATACAGAAGTAAGCTGTTCAGGATGATATCTGACCTGTGGTGCAAACCTCTGGCATCTCTCACATCTTTTGACGAGGTCGGTTGCGTCCTTTCTCAGGGATGGCCAGTAGTATCCTTGCCGTATTAATTTATAGGCCAACGTTTGGCCCCCAGCGTGGTTGCCGCATATTCCCTCATGAACCTCTCGAAGTGCATAATCTGCATCTGTCTCGGAAAGGCAGCGTAGGAGTGGGATGGAGTATCCTCGTTTGTATAGGATGCCGTCTACTAGTGTAAACCGAGCCGCTTGAGTTCGTAGTGTTCTGGCCTCAGCTTTGTTTTCAAGTTGAACTCCTTTCTCTAAGTATTGGATGATTGGGGTCATCCAAGTCTGTTCGGCGGTTTCGGTTGTATATATTTTCTTTGCACCGAGTGACGGGGCAGACAGTAGTATGACTGTGACATCCGTGATGGCATCCGTCCCTGGACTAGAGCCGAGCCGAGCTAGGGCATCTGCTTGCATGTTCTCGGCTCGGGGCACATGTAAGACTTTTGTCTTAAAGTGTGATAACCTTTTCTTGACCAAATCCAAATATTGTGCAATTTTTTGCTCTTTTGCTTCGTACTCGCCGTTGATTTGATGAACGACTAACTGAGAGTCACTGTGCACCAATAGTTGTTTTAGGCCCATAGAGGCTGCCATATCTAAGCCTGCTATGAGCGCCTCATATTCGGCTTCGTTGTTCGTTGCGGGGAACTGAAATCGTACGGCCGAGCAGTAGCATTTTTCATTTGGATCGATTATCACGATTCCGCCCCCTGCTCGGCCTGCAGTGGAAGAGCCGTCAACGAATAATTTCCATTCTTGGTCTTCCTTGACTTCTAATTGTATGGAAGACGTGAATTCGGCCACAAAATCGGCTAAAGCCTGTCCTTTTATTGCAGTACGTGGCTCGTATATAATGTCAAACTGGCTAAGTTCGACGGCCCACTTAATCATCCGACCAGAAGTATCGGGTCGGTGTAACACTTGTTTCAACGGATAGTTCGTCAATACTATAATCTTGTGTTCTAAGAAATATGGATTTGGAGTTTCCGCGCCATGATAATTAATGAATAAGCCAGCCTTTTCCATTGGTGGGTACCGAGCTCGGCATCATGTAACGCTTGATCGTGTAATACATCGGATGTTGAATAGAGCCATCTAGCCTGATTAACACCGAGCTGATGGCGTATTCGGATACCGCCAAGTACAAATACAAGTCCTCCCCTTGGGTCGGTTTTTGTAATATAGGGATTGAAGATAGGTGTTGTTTGAGGGATTCAAAGGCCATCCGTGCTGCTTTCGGTCCACTCGAAATTTTTGCTTTTCTTTATAATTTCAAAGAAAGGTTTGCACTTGTCTGTGGACCGAGAAACAAATCGGTTAAGGGCGGCCAATCGGCCTGTTAGGCTTTGTACCTTTTTCACAGAGTTTGGGGATTCTAGGTCGGTGATGGCCTTGATTTTGTCTCAGGTTAGCTTCAATTCCCCTTTGGCTGACCATATACCCCAAAAATTTACCCGAGCCGACCCCAAATGTGCATTTTTTCGGGTTTAACATCATCTTGTACTCTCTCAAAACAAAGAAACATTTTATTAAGATCGTTTAGATGATCGGACATGTACAGTGATTTTACTAGCATGTCATCTACATAGACTTCCATAGTGTGACCTATCATTTTCTCAAACATCTTATTTACTAACCTTTGATAGGTCGCACCAGCATTCTTCAATCCGAAAGGCATCATCTTGTAGCAAAGAATGAATTCCTCGAGCGAGAGAAAATGAGGTATTTTCTTCATCTTCTGGGTGCATCCGTATTTGGTTGTAACCCGAGTATGCGTCCATGAAGCTCATCAGCTCGTGTCCTGCCGTGGCATCTACCATGTAATCGATATTCGGCAATGGATAACTGTCTTTGGGGCATGCTTTGTTGAGGTCGGTAAAATCCACACGGCAGGCGCCACGCCATTGCTTTTCTTTACCAAAACAGATTGGCGACCCATCGGGATAGAGGGCTTCCTGATGAATTGATTGTCTAGTAGCTTGTTAACCTCGATTTCAAGTCTTTGCACTGCGTCTATCGGGGCCGAGTTTGCGCCTTTTCTGGATGACCGGGCGGAACGTTAGATCAATATTGAGACGGTGGCACGCATGCTTGGGGTCAATTCCTGGCATGTCTGCGTGAGTCCATGCGAAGACGTCAAGATTATTCCCCAAAAATTCGATCAACTCACTTCGATATGGTTCTGGAAGATCATGACCAATACGTAGTTGGCGCCTCTCGCTTGGCCTACCGACATTGATTGCATCAACCTGTTCTACTGGTTCCGCTCGTTTTCTTTTCTTGCTTTGCCCCTCCTTGATTTGCGGGGGTAATTCGTCTTCGCCGGCCGGCTCGTTTTTCGATTGCGGCTCGCCGCCGCTTCCATCATTGGCTCCTTCCCGGCCGCCGCGTCTGGATTATCCTCCCGCGACCACCGCTTTACGCTCGACTCCTCCCCGGGCAAGGGATTATCTTGTGTGGTTCCACTGGTTTGCCCTTGTTCCACCACATTAATCTCCACCGGTCGGAGTTTAAGAGAGCACTCTCGTGACTCCCTTTGATTCCTTTTATGTATAGCTTCGCCATCAGACGTTGGGAATTTTATACAAAAATGATATATTGAAACGGGCCGCTTTGATATGATAAAGCAATGGCCTCCCAATGATGGCATTGTACTCCGAATCGGCATTGATTATTTTGAATGTTGTCATGACAGTCCGTTTATGCAAACCTTGTCCCATTTGGATGGGCAAATCAACTTCTCCGAGCGGGACTATCCTTCCTCCTCCAAACCCCAGAATGCTATCGTTACATGGACGGATATAACTATCATCCACGTTTAATCTTCAAATGCTCGGACATAAATGATGATGAATAGCTTCCGAGTCAATTAAAATTCTCGCGAACCGGAATACCCAGAATCGGTGCCGTGATGACCAGAGGGTCAGAATGAGGATGGACCACCTGGTCGGCATCCGCATCCGAGAACACAAAGTGGCCGGTGGGTTGGCCTTCCTTGATTTCGGCCACCCGAACTTGTCTTTCGGCATTAGTTGCCTGTCCTAACATCGGCTTTTCTTTTCCTGTTGGAGCGTCTATCCTCCATTGTGTTGGTATTGATCCGACGACACTTGACATCATGAGGATTTCTTTCCCTGGTTTTCGCTAGGGGCGGCGAGAGAGCCGGGTTGACTACGCGCTTCGGGTTGACGCTTGAGCCGATCTGGGGGTGGTAGCTCATGAACGTATCTTTTAAGGCCGCCTGTCGAACAACCCGCATGATTTCCCTAATTAGATCTCGGCACTCGTCGAAGATCGTGACCTATCGATTTGTGATAGGCGCAGAATCGACGTGAATCTAATTTTGATGGCTCAATTTTCGAGGCCGAGCCGGAGGCAACAAATTCAGACCACTGTACTTCACTCCATATGGCCGACGGAGTGTGGGTCAAAGCACTCCTAACGCGGCGACTTCGGCTCTCGCCTCTTGGCGAGCTCTAAATCCGGTGGTCGGGTTTTCCGAGAATGGCCAAACCCGACCCGGCCCAACTCATCGGTTCTTTCCTTCCGTCTTTTCTTACGTTCCTTGTCGGTGCTCGGGCGGTTACTTGCCATGGCTTCTTCCGCACAAATATGGCGTTCCGCGGATTAAAAATTCTTGATACGAGGTCGCCCCGACTCGTGGATAGAGTAATTGAACCAAGTCTCGGGGCTAGTCCGGCCATGGTCTGCGATCGAGAATGGCGTCATCGACACCGGTTCCATCTCTCGAACTTGTTTATTAAACCGAGAAATATAACTCTTGAGGGCTCATCTTTCCCTTGTTTGATGTTTACGAGGAGTCTTTCGGCGCGCTCGGACTTTGGACGCTAAGAAATGTGTCGTAAAGGCGGAGGCTAGATCCCCCATGCTTGAATGGATCCCTGCAGTCCTAAACCAACGGTGGGCTCGGTCGCCCAAAGTCAGGGGGAAGGCCCTGCAGAGGATGGCATCGCTTGGACTGTATAGTTCCATCCATGCTAAGTACTTGTGAACATGAGTGGTCGGGTCGGTTTCCCCATTATAGAGGCCGACCTGGGGGATTTTCAACTTTGGCGGTAACGGGATCGCCAGATTCCGGAGAAAATGGCGACGCGGAATTTGGGCTGGCTCCAGACTTGGGGCGGTCTTTGAGACTGTTCGCCATCCGGACCGCCTTCCAATTCGTTCAGACGACGACGTAAGCGGTGTATTTCTACATCCCGTTCCTGCCATAAGCTAGGGCCTTGGGCCTGATCGACCCTGAGTTGTTCCCGCTCATCCGGAAACCTGAGCCGGGAACTTATCGATCGAGCTGGGCGAAAGGGATCAACTCCCAGTCGTCCGGCGAACACCGAGTGGGCACGACGATGTCGTGTTTGCTCTGGAAATGACTCTGCTATACGACTTTGCTCCTCCTCATTTTCTCTTTGCCGCCTTCTGTCATGTCGGACATGTTGTTCATTACCCGAACTGGCTTCTTGAGCTTCGTGGCGAGGAAATCCGGGAATTTGAGGATTAATGTTAACATTTAGTTGTGGGTTGAGTGGGTTAGTATTTGCAAGGAGTGGAGGAGGTGCTTGAGAGTTCGTGGTGGCAAGAGTTTGTGATATAAGTTGGTTCATTTGTTGTACAAAGGTTGGGTTGGCGATTAACTGAGCGAAAGGGAATAAAGTAGTACTCCCTGCTTCCGTTTGGAGCATATTGTGGCCATTCGTAGTTTGGCCAGGTTGGTTGTTCAAATGTTGCTCTTCAGTCAAACGGGCATTTCTTGACAGTTGACTCATTTTCTTCCCTTATCAAAAGGTTCCGTGTCAAATTTTACCTGGTTTTTGTTTCACTTGCTTTTTTACTGGAACTCGGACTGGACCAATACGATCCCCTTCCTCTAGCGCCAATTTGTTGACGTGCGTTTTGGTCAACAAATAGAAATATGTAAAAGATTTAACACGTGGAAATGAAAACGTGCGTAACGTACATTTATTTCTGGCTAATTATGCCTTTTTTGTATTTTGCCGAGCCGGAATATTGGGGTCGGTCTTTTTTGTAATTTGCTACTATCTGTCCCCTTTCTTTTTCCCTTTTTAGCCTTTTTATACCCCTTTTGAGTAAGTGGGTTTACAATAGTCACCTTTGCACTAACTATTCATTAATTAATAAAATAGCTAAAAAACGACACATGTCCCTCTATCATGTCCCTCTATAGTTGTGCATGTCAGCCAAAACTTGCCACTTGTCGACTTCTCTTCATAATTCTCTGACATGTGGCAGTTCCTGATACCAATAAAGTGTCAAGCATGGGCATGTGTTTATTTTTACGAAGCTGTCGCGCGTGCGTTTCATTTCGAAACTTGGGCTCGGGGCTCGGTAGCCGTGTTGCGGTTGGGCACGGTAGCCGTTGGGCTCGAGCGGCGAGCCTAATTAAATGACGTGTTGTCGTACATCATCGTTTGACGTCACCCGAAGGCACCTATTCGAATATGTGTCAGACTGATGACGTGGATTAATTTCTCACAGCTCGGCTCGGGTATCATCAATATAATTATCATAAAAAAACTCAAGACAATAGAAATTTAAAATTAATATCTTATATTGGCTTACGTTCACATTAATCAATCTTTTGTTAGATAGTACAATTTTTTTCTTAATTGATTTAGAATTCTTTTCGCATTATATGGTAAAGATTGATCAATCAATTATCAAAGTAATACAAAAATGTAAAATTGATTAAATTACTTTTATCAAATCAAGCATAACATCATACTTTATTTGTAATTGGTATTTGAATTCAAAAACCACGTAAATGTTCATCTTATATCCTTATACTTCTTGGGCTTACCTTTTTCTTTTTTCTGTGTGTTTTTTCAATTAAAGAAATGTGTGAAATCAAAATTGCAATATAAATATATGTAAAAAAATACTGTCCATTTATTATTTTAATTCTAATAATAAATTAATATTTTATCATAATATTTAAACTTATAGTTACTGCAATACACCATCACATCTATTTTGAGTGTCATATTTAAACATAATAAAGAGGTAGTCTCATGTTAGACGGTCTAACGGTTAAATGAGTCCAACCTAATGTATCTACCCTACCCCATACCCAGTGACCTAGTAGAATATTAATACTGTTTAGAGGACCTAAGAATACTTTTCAGTGGGGCTACGAAATTTTTTTATTAGAACTAGTTGAGGCTCCCATGTGATGCACGGGCTATTCCTAATAACTCGTAAAACTATCAAATAGGCTAACAAGTGTTGGCCCGTCAGGCCAAGAAGAACATTTGAGTCGGACCGGGTCGAAATTCCATTTGGCAGCAATTTTTGAGACCTAACGTTACCCATGAAAAACACACATGAAATGACCGAGTTAGCTAGATTTTCAAGCCATATAGGTGCAATCTTTTTTCGGACCTCCAAAATTACAACCCGACCCCTCGTGCTGAGCCCATTTTGACATCTTTAATAATTAGATACTTGTATTGGTTGTCAATAATGGATAAGTTATATTGACGGTGAGCGTGAGGTTTTTTCCGTGTATATATATATATATATATATATATATATATATATTTGAATATAATATAAACATTGGGCAAGTTAAAATATACTGACTCATTATAAAAATACAGATATTTATAATACAATCAAAATATATAATTTTTAAATAATAACTCTTTAATAGATTTTATATATTAGGACACGCAGTATATATTTTTTCCAGTTTGAAATAATATTATATTTTTTTCACCATATATTATGAATAAAATCTTATCAAATTGATAGTTTGAAAACAAAAGAGATAAAATTGTATAGTACAATTACGAAGATCGAGCCAATAATGCAGCGTTTTCAGATTTTTGTGAGATCTTTTGGAATTTATTTATAAATACAATATTTGATACTGATTAATCATATATATATATACATATATATAAAAATTATAATGTTAATGCATACCAAAATTAAAGTGGACATAATTAATGATAAATTACTATAATATCGGTCAATAACTATTTTTTTTTAAAAATCTTTCCAAATTCAAGTGTATAGTATTTAATACTAATTATACATACCTAAATTAAAATATCAATGTATACCATTATTAAGATAAATAAAAATTAATTAATGATGTAATTACAAAGATATTGAATATATATGTCTATTTTTTCATCCAAAAAATATCTAATTTTGTTTTTAGCAAGTGCAAAAGGTGGGAAAATAAATTTGGAAACATGTTTGTTATTTTATATATATAGATAACTAATAATTTTCAAGGGAATTACTAAAAACCTTTTAAAAGAAACCTAATATATTTTCAGAGGAACTACTAATATGTTTCACGGGGACTACTAATATTTTTTACAGAAAAAAGTAATATTTTTTTAGGGGGTTATTAAATATTTTCAAATGAACCACATAGTAATACTTTTTAGAGAGACTACTAATATTTGTCAAATGAAAACTTAACACTTTTCACTGCTCTCGTGATATTATATCAGTGTCTAATATTACAAAAAACTAATACTTTCAAGTGATCTACGTACTAATACTGGTTAGATGGACTGCTAAAACTTTTCAGAGCGACTGCTAATATCGATCCTCGCTAATAAAATAAAAATATTATCGGGCTTATTTTTAGAATCCGTCTAATGGATTTTGCCCCTTAAAACATCTGACGGGAGTTTTTATCCATAATAAATTTTAATCTAATATATATATATATATATTGTAGGTCCCAAGGGGTGTATGCGTAAGGTTTAGAAGGGGGGTTGAATAAATCTTACCAACTTTTTCGATTTTAGTCCTTTTAAAATAATTACAGAGTTAAATACACAAATAAGTCCTTGAGGGACAAATGACTAAGTTAGTTAACCAAATAGAGTTAGCCACTCAATGAGACTCGATTGAGCCGTTGATAGAATAACTTCGATTGTTTAGTCTAAACCTTAACTTAGCTTGTGATGAGATTTTTAGCGGAAGACTTAACACCCTTGAATTTGGTTTAAGTTTGTTTTAACACTTGGTTTTAGCACTTTGTTAATTATCTGTTGGATAGCAAATTATTAGCAGATATAAAATGATATGCAGAAATTAAATGCTGAATTGTATATGACACAGTAAATTTTATAGAGGTTCGAAGATGGGGTAATTCTTCTACCCCTCTCTTCTCCAATTCCTGGAGGAATCCACTAAGTGTTGATCGAGTACAAAGTGGTTATCACCCGTATACAAGTCTTGATCACACAGCTGACTTGATCCTTTGGGACTCAGTCTTGAGATGCCTTGGTCACACAGCTGGCTTCTCGTACGACTCAACTTCTTCACAGGGCAGCTGCCTTGTTACAACAGCCCACTTGCTCAAGTTTTTTTGGATTTGATCACGAGGCCCTCCAATAACTTGAGACTGGTTCGACCTTGAACCTTTCTACAATCCTCCTTGGAATGTAGACCCCTTTTGATTCTTCAAAAGTTTCCTCTTCAACAGTTTGAAGTTGTCTTTCCTTCACAGCTTGGTGTTGGATCGATTTCCTTCGAAATTTAGGCTTGAGGATTTGCTTGAATAACTTGAGAGTATTTGCAGGTTACAGCTTGAATGATAACTTGAATGTTCGTGGTTCGGGTTTTTTTCTCTCAAAGTGATTCCTCAGCCTTTTATAGTGAGCTTTTAAAAATCTGCCCGTTGAAGAGATAGGCTGATTTCAAAAGTCACTTGTGTTCGTTGGCTTGTCTTGTTGCAGTCCTTGAAGTTGACATTTCCTCGTATTAAATGAACCTTCAGCTTTTCAGAGTCTGACACAGGTGCAATGCTTCCTATTTGTTTATTCCTTTTGCACACTTCTGGGACTGAGCACTTTAAGACATTGCAGCATGCAAGTATTACTTATTTAAGTAACCTTCTTGACTTTTGTGCAACGGATTCTTTTCAGTTGTCTTGACTTGACTGCAGTTCCTTAACTTCCCCATGTGACTTCGAGTCAGATCCCAATCATTGGATGACTCATTTGTCACTTCAACTTGAGACTTGGCTATCTTGAGTTGACTTGACTGACACTTCACACAGCTGTATCCCAGCTGATACTCCTTCAGTCGAGTTCTTGACTTCTCCTCCTTGCCATACTCAATTGCTTTTTTTCACGAGTCTCCATTTTAGTCTTGATTGACTTCTTGCATATCCAGGCATAGGCCGACTTGACTCACCTAAATGCATTTCTATCTATTACAATGCAAATTACAAGGAAAATGGGGTGCCAACTTTCTAGTCTAAGTTTTTTCATGGCATTCATCAAAATCTAATAAATAAATTTCCCAACAATTTCCCCCTTTTTGGTGATGCCCAAACTTAAAACATGCATACAAAATGTAAATAGCAAAGATACATACAGAGAATGTATGCATAGAATCGATCTTTTTATTGATCATAACATTCTTGTCCTTTACACAGCTGTTTACAAATTGTATTAGAGCAAACATGGCATTCTATATCTACGCAAAAATATAGAAATTCCTGATTCTTATTCAATGTACAGAAGACTTACATATATACGTGAAGGGGTGGACAACAACACTTCATCGCCTTCGCTGCCTCCTTCTTTCCTCTTCAGCTATGTCGTCCTCTGTTCTCTTTCTCTTCTTCTCATCTTCAGTTGCTTTCTTTTTCTCGTAGGCTCTTCTAGCAACTTCGTCTTTTCTCTTCCTTTCCTGTCTTCTCTGACTCTCTTCCCACAGCTCATCTTGTCTCTTATTTTCTTCTTCAATCCTCTTGACATAGTCTGCATTCTTCCTAGCCACTTCCCGGTTGGCTACTTCGTCATATCCAGCCTAGTAGATTCTTCCCTTCTTGCCCGGATCTACATACTCAATGTTTTTGGGTAGAGGTCTAGGTTGAAAACCTCTGCCTCCACCACTCCTTCCTCTTCCTTTGAACGTATATTATACTGGAGTCTTCTTCTTTCCAGCAGAGTGACCAGCAGAGTGACTGCTAGTAGTCTCATTGTCAATACGCCTTCTTCGCACAGCTTCAGACCCTTCTCCGAATACAAGTCCCAGGCTTGGGCTATGGACATATTTTTGAAGTATCCCTCGGATTCGAGTGTTTTAAATTCCTCCACTGATCGTGGCTCGTCTCCGTCATCTGGAATGGCATCTGTGTCTCTTACTGCTGGAATGTCTCTATATTGTTTCCGTATTTCCATTGCACGGGCCTCCATTTTTTCTTTCGACCTCCTTCATCCCTACTTCTAAGATTTTTCTCTTCTCAGACATAGGCACAGCAGAGTGTTGGAGCGGCAGAGTCACTGGAAGTTTGCTTATGATGTCAGCTGTGACGAGTCCTTGTTGAGGGGTTCTAGCAACCATTAAAGTCATGTCCTTCGAACCTTCCCCCTCAACGGATTTTCCCTTATCTTTCTTCTGCTTTTCAGCTGTTTTCTTCTGCTTCTCAACAACTGCGTCCTTCTTTTCCTCACCAACCGTTCCCTTTAGCATCTTCTGGGATTCCTCTTCCCCCTTTTTAGCATCATCAAAGGAGAGAGGAACTCCTGGGAACATACCTGCAAGCATAAAGTCTATGCGATTGATAGCTGAGTTCTGTTTGGAATCTGCTGCTGAGTATGCTGTTCCGAATTCTGAGTGGGTGGCTGTGGACTTGGCTGCCACCAGTTTCATTTCAGCCATAAGAAGACTGAATTTACTATTCATATTTTCCTCAACGCGCAGAAGTTCTTTCCTGTGAAATTCTCGCAGCAGTTCCATTTTAGTGTTGTGGGAGGCATGCATCCTATCAATATTTTCTTGCATCCTCCTCTTCATATCAGCATTATCAGCGCTCCAGATCAGCATTTTATTGTACAATGCCTTAAAGTATCAAACCTGTTCCACACGCATTGTCTGCTGTTGTTGCCACCATTCACTGATTCTGAACACTATTCCACACAGATCGGCTGTAAGATTTGCATCTTGGTTATCCAGCCGCATATCCAATGAGTCCAGGTGCCTTTCCATATTCTCAATCTCTGCAAATATTGCCTTGAATACCTCTCGAACCTCAGCTATCACCTCTGTCTCAGCTAGCGGCCAAGCAGCATCAAAATCAAAATTTGCTGGGACGATGGTATCTGTGGGAATGACCGGATCAGGTTTGTGGAAGCGTCTCTGATCTCTAGTTGATTCTTCATCCAGATCAGGCAGCTCTAGTGAGAAGAGGAACGTTTGTTCAAACGCATCATCACGGACATAGGAAATGTGTTCAACGGTGACTTGTGGCCGTGATGTGCCCGATTGAGTCAATTCTGCTGCAGCGTTGGGAGCCTGCGCAGTTGACTGTGATTCAGCTGGGGTCTGTTGTGGTATGGACCCAGCTGGCTGAGCCTCAGCTGTCTCAACAGTTTTGTCAGTCTCAGCTGGTTTTTCCATTTGAGTTGTCTGGTCCTCGGCCGTATCAGTGGCGTCATCGGATGATGATGAAACTTGAAGGAGTGGCTCATCATCAAAAGTGAATGTTTGACGAGTAGCCTTGAGATCTGACTTACTCGTGCTTGGAAGAACATCCTCAGCTGAGTCTTTTGGATTTTCAACAGGGGATGACTCAGCTTCATCTTCACCTTCAGATCCCAGAAAAGTTATGTCAGGGTTGTCTTGGGAATCATGAAGGGCACTTATCTCCTTCTCAGATGCATCAATGATAACAAGAGGAATGTTCTGCGTTTCTGCCTCTTTACCTCAGGAAGTCTCAACCTCCCGTAGGCCTTCATTACCTCCTGCAGTCTCAACTGCAGCAAGGCCTTGGACATTCCCTTCGACAGACTCAGTTGTCTTAAGGTCTTCTACGGTGGCATCCACAGGAGTCTCAACTCTGTGGATTGCACTTTCATTGCCCAGAGTGTTAACTCCAAGGGCAGATCCATCATGTGCCTCGACTGCATCCACAATGTCCTCAGCCTGCAGAGCAGTTGGCACTTCAGCTGAGATAGTCTCAAGTATCCGAGCTTCGTCAGTGACAACCTGCTGTATTTCTGTTTGTTGTTCCTTCTCCACTTTGCCTCCTAGATTCTTTGTGGAGTCATTTGCAGCATCCTCCGACCTAGCTGTAGTGGAGGGAGTTTCCCCCTTAGCTGGCACACCAGCTGAGTGACTTGGGTTGGGGTCACTCTTCTCCAAACTCTCGGTTGTTTCCTGTGAGTGTTCAGCCGTTGGGGCAGGTGGTAAGACACCTTCAATAGGGGTTGGCTTGACTTGGGTCCCCAAGTTCCCAGTTTCATCGCCATTTCCCTTAGATCCATCCTCTCCGAGTGAGTCAGGAAGTGGTTGCAGCAATAACATGGCAATTTGTTTGTACCACTCCCCCGGGATCAATCTCCACCGAGATTTGGAAGACTCTCTGGTCCTTCCATCACCGTTGCTCATCATGCATCGACTGATTCCCGCATGGCTTGCTGCATTTCCAACGTCTCTGTAGCAGCAGCTGGATCCATATCCCCATCACTTTCTGAGAGTACGTCAAGATGAGGATGAGTATGATCAGGGGTTCCAGTGAGAGGACAAACGCTGGCTTTCTCACGAGCTTCAGCTTCCTCTGCGAATCTCTGCTTCTCCTTGTCTTTGAAGATCTGCAAGATATCTAGGCAGTTCTCTTCATCCAGTACTTGGACCACTGTGGTTAATCCGAGGAAATTCATCAGTTCTTCCTCTTCTTCAATGAATTCAGGTCTCTTGAACTGTTCCCTCGAATGACTTAGCTTCCATTTCGTCCATTCTCGCAGACGATTTTGGATGTCTGGATATGGTGGGGACAACATAATCACATCATCGTCATCATCTTCTTGTTGTCCTTCTTTCTCGGAATGGAAGGCAACATACTCTTTGCTCAACGTCTTGGCAAGATCGACGGGGTGGAGACACGATCCTGTCGAGAGGGGATTCTGTTGTCTCCGCTGCTTCTTGTTCCTCAGCTGTCCTGTCCATAGCTGGGTCTTCGACTTGCCTCTGCTGATCGGCCTCAGCAGACTTGGTTGTTTCATCAATGATTTCTGGAGACTCTACTTCTCCAGTTGTCTCAGCGATCTGTTCCAGCTGAGTGGCAGACTCAGATGTTTTCTCAAGCTCTTAATGCTTGATGATTCTTCTCCTTCTCTTCGTTTTCACCAGAGGAATGTCTTGTTCTACTTCCTCTGGTTCTTCGACGGTAAAGGCCTTTGAGGTTGCCTTACAGGAAGCTGCCTTTCTCGTCTTGGCAGTCCTCTTCTTCTTCATTCCTGGAGAAGGTACTAAGGATTCCTTCTCCACCGCGGCTGCAGGGGTAGGTGACTCGGCTGCAGGGGCAGGTGCGGTTATCTTCTTTTCTTTGGGCAGATCTTCTTTCCAAATTGTAGGGCGACTTTTCTTCTTGGGGGAGGCATAATTGTTTCCTCGGGGCGATTGATTCCCCTCACTAGTGTCCGCCCTCTTGGCATAAGCGCTCTTCCGAGCTCCTGAGAGATTTGATCGGAACATCTTCTTGTTGACATGGAACACCTTTCCATGTCCGAGTGGAACACCCTTCACCTCCATCAACCGGCCAACTATAAGATCATAGCCCAAGGATCCTTCGAATGATCCATCGAGTGCCTTAGAGCCATGGTCTTCATTTCCCACTCAGTTGGGAGGCTCCTTAATATCTTCATACACATCTCCTTCTCGTGTGTATTCTTTCCCAATCTTTGAGAGCTCATTTGTAATTTCGGTGAATCTAGCATCCAAATGTCCATCGTTTCACCCGCAAGCATTTTAAAGTTTTCAAATTTTTGAACAACAACGAGATAATTTGTTTTCCTTAATTTGTTCGGATCCTTCACAAATTAAGGTTAATTTATCCCAGATTTCTTTGGTTGTCTTGCAAGATTTGACTTTGTTGAACATGACTTTGTCCAAGGTCTTGTAAAGTATATCCTTGGCCACATTGTCTAGGTTGTATCTTTTTCTGTCATTATTTATCCATTCAGCTCTTGGCTTTTCAACCATAGCTGGTCTAGGAGGAGCAGTCTCCTCTTCTTCACCGCAGCACTCTCCCTTGCAAACCGTGTTCACCTTCATTATTTGCGGTGGCCCATCCTCTATCACTATCCACATCTCATCATGTAAAGCTGATAGATGAGCCTGCATTCGTATTTTCCAGTCATCAAATTCTTCAATGGTGAACATAGGAATGCGTGTTAAATTTGCTTCCATGATAATTACTTTGCTGTTTAAAAAAAAAGCTTTTGAAAGAACAAGTGTTAAAAACTTCTTTGAAAGATTGGAGATCTAGTTCTGTAACCAGTGCGGAAGGCTCAATGAACCAACCGCTCTGATACCACTTGTAGGTCCCAAGGGGTGTATGCGTAAGGTTTAGAAGGAGGGGTTGAATAAACCTTACCAACTTTTTCGATTTTAGTCCTTTTAAAATAATTACAATGTTAAATACACAGCTAAGTCCTTGAGGCACAACTAAGTTAGTTAACCAGCAGAGTTAGCCACTCAACAGACTCGATTGAGCTGTTGATAGAATAACTCAGTTGTTTAGTCTAAATCTTAACTTGGTTGTGATGAGATTTTTAGCGAAAGACTTAACACCCTTGAATTTGGTTTAAGTTTGTTTTAACACTTGGTTTTAGCACTTTGTTAATTATCAGTTGGATAGCAAATTATCGTGAGATATAAAATGATATGCAGAAATTAAATGTTGAATTGTAAATGACACAGTAAATTTTATAGAGGTTCGAAGATGGGGTAATTATTCTACTCCTCTCTTCTCCAGCTCCTGGAGGAATCCACTAAGTGTTGATCAGAGTACAAAGTGGTTATCGGTCCGGATACAAGTCTTGATCACACAAATTCGTGACTTGATCCTTTGGGACTCGGTGCGAGATGCCTTGGTCACACACCGATTCTCGTGCGACTCGGCTTCTTCTTCACAGGCGCCGCCTTGCTACTACAGCCCACTTGCTCAAGCTTTAGACTGGTTCGACCTTGAACCTTTATACAATCCTCCTTGGAATGTAGACCCCTTTTGATTCTTCAAATGTTTCCTCTTCAACAATTTTAAGTTGTCTTTCCTTCACAGCTTGGTGTTGGATCGATTTTCTTCGAAATTTAGGCTTGAGGATTTTCTTAAATAACTTGAGAGTATTTGCAGGTTACAGCTTGAATGATAACTTGAATGTTCGTGGTTCAGGTTTTTTCCTCTCAAAGTGATTCCTCAGCCTATTATAGTGAGCTTTTAAAAATCTGCCCATTGAAGAGATAGGCTGATTTCAAAAGTCACTTGTGTTCATTGGCTTGTCTTGTTGCAGTCCTTGAAGTTGACATTTCCTCGTATTAAATGAACCTTCACTTTTCGACTCGAACACAGTGCGATGCTTCCCATTGGTTTATTCCTTTTGCACGCTTCCTGGGGTCGAGCACTTTAAGACATTGCGGCATGGAAGTATTACTTATTTAAGTAACCTTCTTGACTTACGTACAACGGATTCTTTTCGATTGTCTTGACTTGACTGCAGTTCCTTAACTTCCCCAGGTGACTTGAGTCAGCTCCCAATCATTGGATGACTCATCTGTCACTTCAACTTGAGACTTGGCTATCTTGAGTTGACTTGACTGGACACTCCACACAGTTGTATCTCACCGATACTCCTTCATCGAGTTCTTGACTTCTCCTCCTTGCCATACTCAACAAGCTTTTTTGAGTCTCCATTTTAGTCTTTAGTTGACTTGCATATCCAGGCATAGCTGACTTGACTTAGCTCGTACAACCCTATCTATTATAATGCAAATTACAAGGAAAATGGGGTGCCAACTTTCTAGTCTAAGTTTTTTCATGGCATTCATCAAAATCTAATAAATAAATTTCCCAACATATATATATGTGAAAATTAATCCACTACTATCACCCAGAGCCAACTCTTAATAAAACTATAAAAATGTGATAAATCGGAATATTTGTTTTGAAACATTCAATTGCACACAAAAATAAATAATAAAACCAAATATAATCTTAAAAATAAAAAAATAGGTTATCACTGTTCATATCAAGTCAATCTTCAATAATTTAATACAACAGTATTAACTAACCTTTATGTTTGAAAATTACTTTGAAAATTTTAACTAAAAGATATAGTAAATAAAAAATTTAGAATTATTAAAAGCCGAGAGTTTATTTGGCTATGTAAAACCCAAATAAATTGCATTATAAGTTATATAACTAAAATTAAATTGATAAATATTTTGGAATGGTATTTCGAGGTTTTTGAAAAAATGTCAAGTTATTTTGAAAATGTAAAGTTATTTGTTAAAAAATGAAGTATAAATTTGATTCCATAGGTAAAGATTTGGAAAATTATGCACTTACCTCTATTTTATATTCAACATCAAAATCGCAAAAATATTTATTTTTGTTTAATATTTGTCTTATTATGTCAGCTGTAGTTGGATATTTTTTCTATATAATAATAATAGATATATTTGATTATTGATCAAAATTAAAGAATATCATAAATATACAGTTTTGCAAATGATTCAACTTTAAACTACACTTTTCTCCGACAAAGTTTTGTGTATATGTTTATGACGTATGGTGAAAGGTTTGGAACCTAGTTTAATTTTCATTTGACATTATTCGTATTAAAATTATTTGTAGTGTTATGAAAAAATATTATATATAATTTAAATTTTGAAAAAAGAACTTGGGTTCTAAATAATACTTATTATAAAAATTATTTACAATAAAATACTTAACCGACCTTAAAAATGTTATTTTTTTTCGAAACGATAGAATTTTATAAAACTCAACGGTCAAAACAACCACTTACAATCCTGTAGCCAACTGACCACATAGTCCTGAACAAATTACATCCAAGAAGGTAAACGGGAAAGCCATTCATGTGTAGCTTTTCCCTCAAGAGCAAACATAGCTAATCTATTACATTGCATATTCTTTGACTTACAGACAAAATTAAACGAGCAAAACTCAAACAAAATATTCATCAAGAAGATGTCTTCGGCAATTGTCATGTTAGCAACATCAAAGCTTGAATTGTTGCAAAGTTTATGAACAATCTCCTTGGCATCTAGATGAATAAAGATTTTAGCCCATTTGAAGTGCACCGCTTTCACCAAAGCCAATCGGATTGCTGAAGAGTGGCTCCAATCGAACTTGAAATAAAGTCCTAGAAGAACACCAAGACATCACTACATTGTTTCCAAAGATCCAACACCCAGACCACCCAAACCAACACCTCCATCATCGATTTTAGAAGAACGACATATATATAGTAATGTCCTACTTCTTTAACCACATGATTAGGAAGACCGCCCGCTTAATCCCCAAAGAAAGCTGCACGATCATGTTTTTCCAAGCTTTCTTTTGTCATCCATTTCAAACCATTCCTCCAAAGCACAAGTCACCACCTCAATTTCATTTTTTTGATGCCTTGGAAAATCCAAAGTTTTCGGATTTCCCAGAGCCACCGAGAAATATAAGTAGTTAATTGAATTCTCTCTAAAGCACAATTTTTATTCCTAACCTTACAAACCCGAGGCCACCAATTTTTGAAGTCATGTCATCTTTGAAACATTGAACCATCCCAAGATAAGAGAGCAATCTTCCAAACCAATCAACTCAAACAGAAAACAAGATATGCTCACCGTTTATTTCGCCTCCTCCCCACGAAGCAACATCTTGGATCCACTTTGATTCTTTTCTTAAGCGGTGATCATTAGAAGGTAAAATGTGGTGCCAACACCTCCATATGAAGTGCTTGATTTTTCTTTGATCCGCATCTTCCGGGTAGTATTCCACATTTCTTTATTATTCTCTTTAGAAACAAATTGATTTAGCTCCATCCAAAGCTTCAATCCTCAACCTCATACTGTTTTATAAACAAAATTGACAGAGAAGATACCCTTAGGATCAAAGTGCCGATTAGTTTGTCCTTCCCACCACATTGACTAATAGGAATATTCAAAATACAATTTGCATCCTCGAATCGAACATTTTATGAATAAGATCGGTATTCCAACTTTTGCCACTAACACTCATCGCTCCCTCACCCACAACAAATTTTCTCCAATCGAACTGATTCTCTCGGGTAAGAAATTTGGTGTTTTAGGAAGCCAAGGAGAGTTCCAGATCGAATAGATTTTCCATCCCTAACCTCGATACCTAGGACCCATCTTAAGAGAAGAAACAACCGACAACCAAAGACTTCCAAAGCCATGAGTCGAGTTGTGTGGATTGGTTTCTAAGAGTTTTTGTTATGATAGTATTTCCCTCTTAGAACTTGGCTCACCAAGAGATTTGGTTGAGTAGGTAATCTCCACAGTTGCTTTGTTAGAAGAGCATCATTAAACATCCGAATATCCTTGAAACCCAACCCACCACACTCCTTAGACACAACCATTTTTTGCCAAAATAGACCAATGAATTTTTCCTTTCCCCTCAACATTATTCCCCCACCGAATTTGGTCACCCATTCTACAATTTCCTTACACAAGCAAATTGGAATTTTAAAGCATGACATCACATAAGTAGGTAAAGCACTTATCACTTTTAACAACACTTTTTTGCCAAAGATTACTAAGAAAACAGTTCTTCCAGATTAAGAATTTTAGCATTCACTGTATCTAACAAAAATTTAAAGGTATCTCTTTTAGATCTCCCAATCCCCAAAGGTAACCCCAAATATTTTGTAGAATGGCGCTCTATAATACCTTGCAGTGTAAGACAAATACTGTTCCTAAAATCTTGAGGAGTGTTTTTGCTAAAAAAAATAGAAGATTTTTCAAAGTTGACAAGTTGCCCTGCGAAAGACAATATTTTTGCAGAATATTTTGAACCTGAATAGCATGATTATTGTTTTCCTTACAAAAAATAATAGAATCATCCGCAAAAAAGAGGTGCGTAATAACAGGGGAATGGGGACTAATTTTGATACCTTGAAAACCAAGAGCACATCTAGCTTGTTTAAAGAGATTAGACAAGGCTTCAGAAATGAATATGAATAGATAAGGAGAGATTGGATCTCCCTGTGTTATACCTCTTGTGGGAGAAACAAAACCAAAAGTCTGACCATTCAGATTAAATGAGAAAACAACAGAGCTAACACAGGCCTTAATCCAAGATACAAACAAAGATGAAAATCCCATTTTTAGAAATATAACTTCAATGAATGACCATTCAACTCTATCAAAGGCTTTGGCCATATCAAGCTTGAGAGCCATAAAAGAATTTTTGCCTTTTCTGAGACTATTCAAATATGAGTGCATTCGTTAGCAATAACCACATTGTCAATGATTTGCCTCCCCGGAATAAAAGTTGATTGGTTTTGGCTAATACAGAGATGAAGAACAGGCTTAATTCTATTAGCAATAATCTTTGAAATCACTTTATAGGTAACAGAGCAAAGACTTATGGTTCTATAGTGAGCCATTGTGGTAGGGTTCTTAATTTTAGGAATAAGAGTTATGAGGGTATGGCTAGTGGTTTTAGGGATATTGGCATATTTGAAAAAATTCTGAACATCAAAAATGAACTCTTGTTTAATAGTCATCCAAAAATGCTGAAAGAAAATAGGAGACATACCATCCATTCCGGGAGCCTTATTGGGGTGTTGATCTATAAGAGCTTTTTTGATTTCATCCTCTTCAACAGGCTTAGTGAGAGAGTGATTGATTTCAGAGGTAATGAAGGTGGGAATACCATCCAGAATGTCTCCAACTGGCCCAGGCTCTGAAGACTGAAATAATTTGGAGTAATATTCAGTGATTTCCAGCCCAACAGCTTCCCTGTCACAGCAGATTGAACCATCCCCCTTAATTAAGCTGTCAATGTAATTTATTTTCCTTCTTTGTATAGTGCATGCATGAAAATATTTGGTATTTTTGTCACCCTCAAGCAACCACTGCACCCTAGATTTCTGTCTCCAAAAGGATTCTTCCTCGTTATAAGCACTTTTGAGCTTATTTTTCTGAAGTTTCCATTTAGCCCAATCCCTCTATCCTCCCTGTTCAGCCAGGTCATCCAACCTCTTTTTGCATTCTTGTATATTAATACAAGCATTACTCTTCAATGAAGAGTTCCACTTCAACAAAGCAATCCTACAGTTTTGGATTCTTTTCTGAATTTGAATGAGAGGGGTCCCTAAGACCGGAAGGTTCCAAGCTCCTTCAACAGTTGGAAGAATACTTTCCATTTTGGTCTATCTAGAATCAAAAAAGAACTTATGTCTCTCAGCTTTTTTCCCTTTATCATCATCCAACATCAGCAAGCAATGATCAGAGGAGTGCATAGGCTTATGATGAACCTCAGCCTTAGGAAATTCATTCAACCAATCCGGAGCAGCAAACACCTTGTCCAATCTTCCTTCCACAAATCCTTATTTGTCCCTATTGTTAGCCCAAGTGAAATTATGCCCTTTGTAATCAATTTCACCCATCTGCATATCTTCAATAAACTTATTAAAGCTTTTGAAACTGGCATCTGATCTAATTCTGCCTCCTTTTTTTATCATGATTTGAGGATATGTCATTGAAGTCTCCCCCAATGAACCACTTAACACCCCATTTCTGCTTCTCCAACTTCAAAAACTCCCATTGAGCCTTTCTCTCTCCATCATGATTACTGGCATAAATGAAGATTGCCCAACACTTATTCATTCTACCTCTACCAATGAAGCAAACCTCTAAGCAAAACTTATGACTAATAATATCACAAATTTCAACACCATCAGCCCAACCTAAGAACAGACCACCACTAATGCCAATAGGATCAACACTATGCCATCTATCCTCAAGTTTAGCTTTCTTACACACAGTAGCAACAAAACATTTTTTTTCTTTGTTTCTGACAAAAAGAATAAGTCTGGAAGGTGGAGCTTTAAAGCTTCCTTGAACTGGGAAATTGTAAAGGGTCCTCCCAACCCTCTACAATTCCACAGGCAGATTCTCATTGATCACCGAGGGGCCATTCTAGGTTGGCACCCGCTACCTCAACAGCAATAAGTTCCTCTCCACACCAGGCTTTCTTACTTGGTAGAGCCTCATCATCCGCACCTGAGTCTGAGCTTCTCATAGACCTCTTGTTGTTGCTATTTTTTATTATCTGAATTTCTACTCCCTCCAGATTCTCCTTGCCTTTCTTTCTCCCCTCAAACTTAATATGTTTTCCTTTGTTGCACTTACCCACCCCCAAATTTTGTAAACAATTACCTTTATTGCTTAAATCCCCCATGGGAGCTCTTAATTTCCCCACAGAGATAGGGATATTAATAAGCTCCACATCATCTTTTTCCCTGACCTTGCCCGTCGTGGTTCCTGTATATTCGAAGCACATTGGTTGCCACATTTCATTCAGAGAATCAATGAGTTTGTGGCTGTGTTTGGAATTAGAGCTCTGCTCTTCTTTGTATCCATTCTCTATTTCCAAAGCTATGCCCTTCTGCTTCTCATCAGCTCTTGAATTTCCTCTCAACTGTCTATGACTTTGTTCCTTCTTATTGTTGCCCTCATCATTCAGCACTATACCATTCTGCTTATTATTAGAACAAAAATTTCTTTCATCCTCATTCATCACAGGCTCCTGAATTGTCAGAGCTAACTCATTATTTGTCACTTTCCCTTGGCTATTACTACCCCTGTTTAACCCATTTCTAAAATCAGCAGCACTGTCGCTTTGAATGTCTCCTTCACCATCAAACTTTTCAAATTCCTTCAAATCTTTTGAGTTTTTAGAACTTTCTGTGCTTTTTCCCATTTTGCTATTCTTAGCAAAGTTCCACCACTCAGAAGCCCTCAACCAATCTCCAAATTGCCCAGATTTAATGTCTTTTTCTTGAAAATCCAATTTTCTGATTTCACAACTCTTCTCAAAATGCCCCACTGCACCACAATAAAAACAAAACCCCAGCAAATTCTCGTACCTAAAGTCCACCCAAACTTTCGAATCTCCCAAGTTAATATGTGTTTCACGAATCACAGGTTTATCTAGATTGATTTCCACAAGCATTTTCACAATCTACCCTTGATACTCCCTTTTTCCAGAATAATAACGTCAAGCACATTTTCGAAAAGTTTTCTAATTTTAAAACCCGCATCAATAGCCACCCAGTGAATGGGCAAGTTCCAAACCTGTATCCATAGCTCTACTGAGTTGAAATTTTCAACCTTCATGTTCCCCATCTCATCCCAAGCTTTCAAGAGTAAGTATTGGTTATCAAATGACCAAGGTTTTCCTCTTAATACTTTATCCTTATCCTCCGTGTTTCGGAACACAAACTGAAAGGCATTCTCTCCAATCTCTCGAACTGCAAATGCTTCTTTGGTTTGCCATATCGAGATTAACGTGCTCTTTAGCCTAATGAAGTTTACCTTCTTAGTACCAAAAATGTTACCAACCAAACTTTTCGAACATTCTTTCACACTGAGAGCTATATCTTTTTCGTCTAAATCGATTCCAGTCGTTTCCTTTTTCGAGAGAACAAAGTTCTGCAGCCTTTCTGTGATGCCGTCCTCCATGAAGAAAACCCACCAAAATCAATCACTACCACCAGGCCTGAAGCTGAGAATGAATCAACTAAGCTCAAACAGTGTTAGGGAGAAAAAAGGAAAATAGGAAAGAAAAACGTGAACGGGGGAAGAGAAAATGGGGAGAAAAGCACAGACAATGTGTTATGGATAATAAATGCGAGAATAAGAATAAAGAACAGTTAAAGAACAGACATTCATATATTAAATGTTGTACCAGGGAAATAGGAAAAACAAAATAGAGTTAAAGATTTTGACCAAAAACCTAGTATTATGATTGTTTTTTCAGATTTTTTTGAAAAGTTTTGAAATTTTTTGAAAATAAAGAAACTGTACTTTTGCCTCCACACCACATGGAACTTTGCACCACTCTACTATAGAGAGAGAATTTTTCCACACTTAGTGAAAACTTTAGAGAATAGGTTGTACCTTAAAAATGTTATGCTAAATTATACATTTGTCATATCAAAAGTTACAATTTTATACTAATTTTTTTTGAAGAAATTTTATATTAATTTAAAGCATATATAGAATTAGAAACCTGATTGTTCTTTTAATTTTCTCTTTATATTCTACTTCCATCTGAATCGAATTCTTTCACTCCCAAATTCTATCGCAATCAAACCCATATTTTGAAACTCAGTTTACCTTTTCATTTGAGAAAGCAAATGATGCTCCACGTACCTCGCACTCGCCGGAATCAATGACGGTGCATGTACTTTGCGCTCATTAGAATCAGATGACGTGCAACGCTAAAATTTTGAGGGTGAATACTTGGTGTTTTGTGCATGTATGATAAATTTTGAGGGTGTGTGCTTAGTAGTGCTGACTGTGATTTCTCAGATGCAAAAAGCCGCTAGGAGGTATGTGGTTTCACAGTTTAGTTTTGGTGTTTCCTTTGTATGTATTTGTGTACAAGTATACATATGTTCAGTTACACCGGTACACAAAAATGTGAACCATTTCATGGTATTCTATTTTGAGCTTTTTATATAGCTAGTTTCAAATATACATGTTCAATCGCTGTCCATTCACGTGTTTCTATTAATGAATGACTTCATTTGGTTCCATCTTATATTGTTTGTATGAGTTGAAGTCTTAAAAGAGAACTGATCTTGTGTGTGGTTAATCGTTTTACAGTTTTCCTTCTTACTACTGTCATTTTTTATTTTACTTGGTGTACAATCAGATAATGATCCACATTATTAGACTATTCTTCTAATTTTGTTTATGTTGGTTTGTCTACTTAACTGCTGGTAATATTGATCATTTAAGTAGCGGTTTTAACTAACCTTTGATCCTTCAGTACTCAATGTCAGTACTTTTTATAATTAGGATAATTATTCAAAATAATTAGGACAATTAGAACTAATTAGGATACCTTTTGAATGCTGTTTGTTGTTGAACATGGGTAAATTTCTTTTACGGTGTTAGGGTTTGTTGTTATTTGGGGATTCAGAAAGTGAAGTAGAATCAAAAGTAATAACAACTATGTATGTTTGCATGTGTATCTAAATCATCATCTGATCTAGATGAGTTGTTGTATTGAGATACTAAGGCTTGTTATGTGCACTCGGATCCAAGTTAATCCAAAACCTCATGATTTGTTAACAATCATAAGGAATTTTATCAAGAATCTAATGTAGAAAATGTCTTTGTACATAGGATTTGGTAAGATAAATTGTTATTACAACTGAATACTTATATAACCAAAAAACAAAGACAGAATGGCTCAGCAAATGCAACTCATGAGACCACAAAAGGCAAACATTAGAGCTAGCTAGATCAAGATTATATCCCGAGTTCTTGTTGTACATATGTAAATTTTGTAGGCCAATTAAAGATTGCCAAATGTAAAATTCTTATAAATCAAGATTTATCTTGATTTATTATTATTTCTTTAGATAATTATCACAATTTGTGATTGAAGAGATAATATTAAATCTTGAAGGACCAATCAAATTAGAGTCTTCACCATATGAATCATCCAAGAACCCTTTCTCCTACAAGTATAAATAAGGGTCATTCTCAAGGAATTAAAACACAATTCAAAGAGAAGAAATCCAAGCAAGAAACCAGTGGAGGAAATTCTCTCAAGTCAAGAAGAACAAATTCAAGGAGATCCACGGTGTTCAAGGCGTCCATCATAGAGTCCACTCAAATCACGGCCTTCGATTCGGGAATAAGCTTTCAAGCCCTCGAGTTAATGTTATTGAAGTGAAATCCATCTTGGAGGAAGATCGAAGAGTCAAATCCACCAAGAAGTTCTCATATCCAAGTCAAATACCGTCAAATATATCACGTTTGATTCTGGATTAAGCCGTCAAGCCCTCAGATTAACGTTATTCAAATTCAAGTTCAAGTTTGGAGAAGATCAAGCTGAAGAGTTTCATATCCAAATTCTCAAATTCTACATATTATATTCTTGAAGAAAAGAATCAGAGGATTTATTTTAGAGATTTTAACCCTTTTGATAGTTTGATTTATATAAATTCAATTTGTACTATTTTTCTTGTTTGTTAATTTGCAGATAATAAAAATTTGTGCTACAAATTTTTGGCACGCCCGGTGGGACAATCTCTACCTCTCATCTCTTCTCTTCAAACCAAGTTCATATATGAACGAAGATGGCCAACCATTCCAAGTCCACAAATGTTAACCACTCAATCTTTGAACTATGAAGCCACTGCTCCAACATACAAGCATAAGGGGGCAAGGGAAGATGGCGAGTCATCGAACCATGAAGTTACTCCTCCAATAGACGAAGGGGTATGGAAACAAGGTGACAAATATAGAGCTTCAAATAAAGAATCGTTAGGCCCGCTCGACGTGCACACATATTCTACATGCTCAAGATTTGAAACTGTAGCAGCCATGGTGGTCCAAGCTACTTCACTCGAAGAGCAAGTTGACAAAGTTGATTCAAGTCATGTGATGGACAAAGAAGTCGAATCTCAAGATGATGTTGAAACATCCACAAGACAGCAACCAAATGAAAAAGAGGAGTCTCCCGCAAAGGAGTTGCAAGTCTCTTCTGATGGCCTGATTCCAGTTGACCAACTCAAGTAGTTCATCATGGGGACTATTAAAGACAAGTTTGACGGAAGCTCCAAGTCATCCCTAACTTACACCAAGCCATACACACGGAAAATTGATAATTTGAAGATGCCTGATGGTTATCAACCTCTGAAGTTCCAATAATTTGATGGCATTGGCAATCCAAAACAGCATGTGGCTCAGTTCATCGAAACATGCAATGATGCTGGGACTTATGGAGATCACATAGTGAAGCAAATCGTCCGATCCTTGAAGGGAAGTGCATTTGATTGGTACACTGACTTGGGGGCAAATTCAATTAATACTTGGGAGCAGTTAGAACAAGAGTTCCTCAACCGTTTTTATAGCACACGACGAACTGTTAGCATGATTGAATTATCAAATTCACAACAGTAGAGGGAAGAGTCCGTTATTGACTACATCAATCGTTGGAGGGACTTAAGCCTTAACTGCAAAGATCAATTATTATAGGCTTCAGCAATTGAAATGTGCATCCAAAGAATGCATTGGAGCCTATGCTACATACTTCAATGAATAAAGCCAAAAACTTTTGATGAATTAGAAACGCGTGCGCATGCCATTGAGATAAGCTTGAACTTTGACCAACAAGAATGTCCAAGTGATGTCAGTGATAATGACAATGAAGAAGAAGAAGTGGAGCCATCTTAAACTTCTCAACGCTCCTAGATATGAGCATAAACTATCTAGAATTGTCAAACTAAATTATGTTCAAATGCTCCTTGATAAGAGCCTAAACTATCATACTCCTTGACATGAGTATATAAAAGGTCTATATCCCAAGTTCAAATCGAATACTCCTTGATACGAGTATAAACTATCAATATATCTAAAATTTAAATGAAGACTCATCGATACGAGTACAAACTATCAACATATGTCCAAATCAAATGAGGACTCCTTGATACGAGTATAAACTATCAATATATATCAAATTTAAATTAAGACTCCTTGATACGAGTATAAACTATCAGCATATCTCAAATCCAAGTGAAGACTCCTTGATATGAGAATAAACTGTGTATAAATTCAAGAACTCTTTGATATGAGTATAAATAGTCTACAAATTCAAGTACTCCTTGATAGGAGTTTAAACTATATCTATGTCCCATGTCAAGCGAAATATTGTGATTTGATCTTTGGATGAAAGAGTTCGAGACTAGTTCACTTTTCACATTCGCCGAAACAAATGCTCGTGAACAAGTCTCGAGGGGACATTTGTAGACATGTAAATTTTGTTGGCCAATTAAAGATTGTCAAATGTCAAATTCTTATAAATGAAGATTTATCTTGATTTATTATTATTTCTTTTAATAATTATCACAATTGGTGATTAAAGAGATAATATTAAATCTTGAAGGACCAATCAAATTCGAGTCTTCACTATATGAATCATCCAAGAACCCTTTTCCTACAAGTATAAATAGGAGTCATTCTCAGGGAATTAAAACACAATTCAAAGAGAAGAAATCCAATCAAGAAGGCGGTGGAGTAAATTCTCTCAAGTCAAGAATAACAAATTCAAGGAGATCCACGGTGTTCGAGGCGTTCATCGCGGAGTCCACTCAAATCACGGCGTTTGATTCGGGAATAAGCTTTCAAGCCCTTGAGTTAAGATTATTGAAGTGAAATCCATCTTGGAGGAAGATCGAAGAGTCAAATCCACCAAGAAGTTCTCATATCCAAGTCAAATATCGCCAAATATACCACGTTTGATTCGGGACTAAGCCGTCAAGCCCTCGGATTAACGTTATTCAAATTCAAGTTCAAGTTTGGAGAAGATCAAGCTGAAGAGTTTCATATTCAAATTCTCAAATTCTACGTATTATATTCTTGAAGAAAAGATTCAAAGGATTTATTTTAGAGATTGTAACCCTTTTGATAAGTTGATTTATATAAATTCAATTTGTACTATTTTTCTTGTTTGTTAATTTGCGGACAATAAAAATTTAAGTTGCAATTGTGTTCAATCTTTTTTCCATGATTGTAATAATTTTAGAATCTTATTGGTTATATTTATTAGTTGATATCTATTATTGTACAGATGCTTTTATGTGGACTTTAGCAAAGATCCCAAAGCTGACAATTCTGTCTGGGATGAGACTAATAGGATGATGGCTAGCAGATATAGTAATAACAGAACAAAACTGCACAATTATTACAAGAAGCTTTCTGACCTATCATGGGAACAGCGACTGAAGAAGATGCCGAAGAAACGTTGTACTGATGAAAAGACTGCAAATTCTTCTGCACTTTGTTTGAGAGGGATAAATTTAAGGTTAGCATTACATTTTTACATTATAAGTTTTACCTAAGATAATTGCATTTTCTTCTGCTATAGGATCGGTCAATAAAAAGTACTTCGCATCGAGCTAAAATCCCTTTCACTCATTGTGGTGGATCCAAATCGTTCGTCCAACGTAGTTATGAACTTGTAAGTATTAAATTGAACATGTAAAAATCTCAAAAGAGTATGATGGAGATGAGTCTGACTTTAAATCAGGACTAACAATGTTTCTATCATACAATCTATAACATAAACTTTGAATTTTGAATATAGGAATTGTGTTGTTGGGTTTGATTACTTCACCACAAGCATCTCATATTTATCTAATATATACGTATTGATTCAAATACTAATTGATTCATCTTTTATCTAGTCTAATATTATTTGTAGGGTGGTTGACCTGCTCGGGTGGACCGTATTGCTTTGTACAAGAAAACACATTTTAACTCAAGTACGAAATAATGGGTAGAGGGGCCTGAAGCCATTTATGTACATCATTGTTTGAGTTTATCTTTATTCATAACAGGATAGATACCTCTTTTAACAATAATATATTGTGTTTTATATGTAGCATGAAATGGATGAACTTCAAGAGCAATACTAAGAGAAACGGGTGGATGATGGGTTATCACCTATGGTTGAATTTGAGCTAGCTTTCTTAGTATGTGTTGAAATCTTAGGAAACGCTCTGGACACATTAAAGGACTTGGACAGGGACCCAAGCCTTCCAAGTAAACTTCTTTTGATGCCGGTTATCATAGAACGACTAATGCAGAACTTAAAGATGAGCTTACAACTACTCAAGAAGAGTTGGAGAGAACTCGAGCGGCCTTGCAAATGTCACGTGATAGAATACAAAGCCTTGAGCGCACTGTGGAGGGAAGTCAACGGATGATGATGCAATATTTTCAAAAATAGCTCAAGATTAACTACAGTCGCTGATGGGACAGTCCTCATCCTCCTCTGCACCATCACTTTAGTTCAAAGTAAGTATTTCCAATCACGACTTACTATTAAATTCTGAACTTTAAATTTGATCGTTGAACTTCTTTTTTGAATTATGAACATAATTATGTGTGCATGTGTATGTGTGTGTGTGTGAAAAAAGACTTTAAGATCATTTTGTTTACTTAAAGAAGTTAGGCGGAAGCCATTCCATTTGAAACAGAGAATTGGCAAGATTAAAATTAAACTTTCCATATGATGTTGCATTTATGATAATTATTTCAATTCGTCTTTATCTTTCACACTTGGGTAACCACATAAAAATTAGCAGATACGACAGAGTCCATGTACAACTGAAGTAACTAGATGCCTTGATTAGACTTTTTCTCCTCTTAGTTTGAAGCATATATGGTGTTTTTACTTACATCACCATCAATCCATCACTAATGGTTGCCAATTACATCCACTCATGTTTTAGTTTAATTCAAACATCCATTTTAACTATGGCAAATTTTCATTGTTCTTGTTTCTTTTAAATTTAAATTTATGCATCAAATCTAGGTGCATTAAAGTTTCTTGTAGTTTTTTGTTTTTTGTGTACTGAATAGAATTTGATTAATTATGATTAAATTAATGGATTATTAGATCAATATTGTTGTGTTGATAAATTCATAGAACCTTTCTATAATTATTGTTCTGCCATTGATCTGTTCTATATGGGTTTTTGTTAGCCAAATTGTGAACACCAAGCCAGTAACTTGGTGTTCACAGATGTTCTAGTTGGTTTTATGAGATATATATTACAACTCATAAAAAAGTGTGTCGTTATTTGTTAAGTATTATCTTTAGGAAATAGGCAGTGATTATTGAACAACTTGATATCTTCTACATAATATGATGCTCTGATATATATAATTTGGTTCTACTGATTTCATAAATTAGTTTTCTTGTTTTGGATGATAACTAACTATTTTATTATATTAAAGCTGTGTTTACCTTTTTGCACTCAAAACTATTTCAAGTAATCAATTACACACATGTATTTTGTTGTGAATTTGTCGATCTTGTTATGATAATAATGTTGATGAGTTGAAAAGGTCTTCGACTAAAGTCTATGTTAATTGCAGGTTATGAGCAGAGGAAATAACATTATTCAGTTTGGGTACATATTTCACTTTGTACATTTTGGAACGTCATCTTATATGTTTACATGGATTTTCTAAATGTATATAGAGTCTAGGAATTATGGAAATATCATGCTATTATTTTCTTGATGTTTAGCCGGGTTAGAGGACTATCTGTCTTGGAACGCATACTTAATGCAATCTGAATTGTAATAAAAAAAAAATAAAAATAGAAGAAGAAAACAAGTGAGTTCTATTTAGCATTTGTATATCAAAATTCCACATAAGATGGCTTCAATGTTTGTTTATGAAGTGGGGAAGCTAAATATTAAAATAGCATAAGACTCGAAAGAAATCTTTTGTGGTGGTACCAAGCCGAAAAATGATTAGGTGGTGTTTAATTATGTTTCTCTATTATCATGGTAAACATCTCCAATCCAATCCTGATCCTATCAATATTGTGATAAGCTATAATTATCTCTTCACTACATTACATTTCTAGATCGAAGAGGATGTTTTTTCAAGGGGTTCTGGCGTTATCTTTTGGTATTGAAACAACGTTAGAACAGATTTCACCCAACTAAAATACTAAATTTTTAGTAGTTGATTACAATCAACACTTGAAAATAAATGCTCAAACTCAACTTTCTTTGTTTAATTTCTTTTGAATGAGTATTATGGCGGATGGGATCTTCTATTCCAGGATGAAGTTTCATCTCATATTCCACCGCACGGATGATCGACACGTGTACAAAAGTTACCATATTAATTTTGGAGCATAAATCAAGGCTAAATTGTGGGGTTTTAATACGGTAACTTTTGTACACGTGTCGATCATCCGTGCGGTGGAATATGAGATGAAACACCATCCTGGAATAGAAGATCCCATCCGGTATTCTGGTATTTTGTTAGTTAATATTTTTTATATTATTTGATTGATAGTGAACTTATAAATAGAAACAACCTAAAAAAATTGAATAAATTTAAATGTATTATAAAATCTAATTTAGCGAGGAAATTTATAAATTTGCGGTACAAGTTCACAATATATGACTTTAGCTAGAAAATTTAGAAATTTGCGATAAAACTTCATAATATATGACTTTAGCAAGGAAATTTACAAATTTGTGGTTAATATTAGCCGACAAATTAAACTTTTCCTCGCTAAAATTTGTAATGATTTTCAAGTTTTCGTTGTTAGTGTGGGTTAGTGACGGTCTTATAGCAATGACACGAGCGACGAATGTATTTCCTCACTAAATTGCATTTGCGATGAAATCAACAATATTAGCAAGGAAGAATTTCCCCGATAAATTGTAATTTTCCTGTAGTGAGTTTAATTATTGAATAATATAAAAGGTCAGAGATACTCAGTATTATATACTGCTCCACATTAAATCATCTCGACCCTAGAGAGAATGACAAAGACAAGAGATAACATTTAAAGATAGCTTATTATCTATTAATATCAGTTTTAGTAGGTTATTTTATTATTTTTTAAGAGTTTTCAATAGTTATGAGTTTTATTGGGGTGGGAGTTTAATCCTATAAATAGTTGTTTTGTTATTATTTTTAGTTGGTTGATTATTGTATTAAAAATCAAGGATATTCTCTCAATTATATCTCTCTTCTGGTATTCTTACAGAATCAACGTAGGAGGTGAGTTGTATCTTCGTTCACTCTTTCGCCTGCATCACCATCCAACATATTCACCCTTTTAACAGTAGTATATATATAGATTAAAGGAACTTGGATTGAACATGCAGAGAATTAAAACTTATGTGAACAAGGATGGTTCTTCACAACCACAACTAGCAAAATTGGCCCAGTCTGATGGGCTAACCCAATCGGTCTTCTAATAGGACTAGATTGTATTTCATTGTTATTTGCCCAAAATATATCAGGCTTACTTTGAACTGACTCAATGCCTGACAAACTCGAGCGCACTAATGAAAATCATGTGTAAATATTGTTATTGGGCTAAGTTGGGCTGGGTTAAAAATATGGTGACCCGATAAAATATTTGATTAGCCCAACCCGACCCAATTTTATCAATTGACTATTGGATCGCACTGGGCCATTCTGGTCCCACCCATTGCTAGCTCTATTTACATCGCGTGGTTTTGAGGATTTTTTATTGAAGGAATTTGTATAGGAATTAAAAGACATGGAAACTTTTTCTATGTTAGGATTCGTAAAGGAAGTCATTGATTTATGTTGAGTTTGTTATAGAAAGAGGCTGAGTTTAACTAGGAATTCATCTATGTTTTGGAATTGGAATGTAAATCTGATACTAGGATAACTTGTGTATAAATACACAAGTCTAAGCTAATTTTACATAACAATTTTGAGAGAATACATCCAGTCATAGAGGGCAGCCGCCGAGCTCCCAAAAATCAAAGGAAGGGACGAGAGTGCTTCGAATATTGTGGAGTTCAAACTCATATTCCAGCCATTGTTTCAACACTGTTCTCAACATCATCATTTTTAAATATTGTTTAGGATCTAACGATGATAAGACTCGTTGTAATAAAAAAGAGAACTTTTTATTGATGTGTAATTGCATTTGTTAGAAAAACATGTAAGGGCACGATCACTCAATCTTTAGTCTATTGAGGGGGAATCATAACCAAGTTGTAGCAAGTAGACGCACGTAGTTGACAAATGAGAATAGATTAAGAGATTGAAGACTTCACACTTAGTGCGGAAACCAAAGCCAGCAGATTTAGTTGTTGCTAAGTCAACCAAAAAGCATATATTATCACCGAAAAAGATCGCAACACAAAGTAATTGCAGGCCGTCTTTTATACTACAAAGAAGCGAGAGGACTTATCAGTAGAGTCGCTTGAGAGTAACCAAGCACAGACACTCAGAGAAGAGTTGCAAACTCACCTGCACTCAATGGCGAAACTATAGAGTACATTTTAAAGTTGCAAAGTGGGGTTGTTTAATCAAGTTCAAATAAATTGATTTTTCGAAACATAGAATTTAACACAGTAAACTTTTTTATATTATTAAAATCAAGGTGCGGTTGTGGTTAAGTGCGAGAAAATCCAATTGAGTGTAATCTCATTTTCAGATTGGCTTCTTGAACCAAAAACTTGCGTTAGTATTGTGTAAGGTGAGGTGATTTTTGTATTAGGGTTGGGGCACTCTTTGTGCTCCATTTATTAAAAATATAAATAAAAATTTCGCTTACAAAAGAAAAAGTTCAAAGGTTGAACATTGAAGGACATAAGTCCTTGAAATTAAATCAAATCTAAAAGGCTGAATGAATTAGTCCAAATATACATACCAGCGAGGGACGACCATCACTACCTACAAAGGATGATCGATACCAACAATAGATTGTTAGAGTATGGGAAAAACTAGTGAGGACGACACAAATGGCGCCGTTAATCCAACAGGTTCAAGATCTATGTCAAGGTTTCAAATATACATATAAATCGGTAGCACAAATTTAGTATCCTTTCTAATCGAGTGGACTCGTGATTCGACTCCTTGAGTACAGATCTAGCTATTCTGAAGAGGGTTGTTGTTGTGGTTCCCACAAGAAATGTCCCTCTTCGTCCAAGGTGATGGTCAGCGGCTACGACAGCAGGAAGTCAGGCGGTGGTAGAAGTCAAGTGGCGCCGACAATAGTTGGTGGGAGGAGGAGCTAGAAGAACTAGGGTTTGTGTACCGAAAGAAATAAATTCATAGAATAAATGATTATGTTACATATTAGGGTATAGAAATTATATTAATAAGTAAAAATTACACTGAATATATAATTTATAAAAAATATATTGGGGGAGAAGCGGGGCACTAATGCTACACAGACATGACCTGCTCCACGCACGGGCCAGGACGGACCCCCCGTGTGCTCTAAGAGGGGGTTGGACATGCTCCAAATAGGATGAGGCATGTCATATATATATATAGGGAGGAGATCCTGTGAGACCATAGCTATCGATAGAACATAAGACCACATCCACACCATCCAACAAAATAATAGAAGGCTAAGATCTAATAAAATTTTGTAGCATTAAAAAAATAGGGGGGACCGGCCAAGGATAAAATTTGAATCGCATGAATTGGCCAAAATAATTGTCAGCTACAATTAAAAGAAGGAAATCTGTTTTGATTCACTACCTATACTCACGCATATCAACATCCACCTTCTTCATCCCTTCATGCCATAACCAAACAAAATTAAAACATGAAAAATAGAGAAGAAATTCTACATTCATATTAGCAGAAACATCAAAATTGGAACCGAGCCATCGAATCGCAAATCATCAAATAACAGAAAGAGCAAAAATAGTCATATGCATCAAAAATTCAAAATTGCGATGTCACAACAGGATTTCCACTCCACAATCCATTCGAATGAAGGTAATCACTGACCACCAATTCCTGCAAAACTATTGGATCAAAAGCATATATGTTGAACAATTAAAAACTTTATGTGCACAGAAATATGAATACTATGTATATTTACAACAACGATTTTGTATGTTTACTATTCGTATTTTGTACATATAGAGTACTTATTTTGTATAACGTATTCTCAAATAACAATAATAATAATTTTTTACTAATATGCAAAATATAGAATGAGGATATTGCATGTATAGTGTTGTTAATGTGTATAGATAGAACAAAATATTGGAAAATATGAGAAATTGCATAAGAAATTGTATATGTAATACGTATTAACCATCTGTGTATATAGTGTGTAAGTCCAAGCGGCTACGATAACCGAGAGGGGGGTGAATATATTATCTCCATTTTCTCGATTATGCCCTCTATTTCGAATCAAACAAGCCAGGACAAGAATGATGTTACGGGAAGTAAATAAAACGCGTCGATTTATAGAGGTTCAACCCACCTAGGGCCTAATCCTCTACCACCCCAGTATCTCCGGCATGGATTTCAAAAAGAAAAAAAGATTTTAATAATTACCACAATTAATACAACAACACCTTACAACACCTCTTTTGAGATTACCACAATCTCACTTGAAGATTACCACAATCTTCAACGGCACCTTGTGAAGATTACCACAATCTTCCGACTTGAAGAATACCAAATTCTTCAACACCTCAAAGAGCACCACACTCTTCAATAAGAAGATCACCACAATCTTCTTGCACCTATCACCTAGATCATCCAAGTGTGTTCTTACCACAAGAACACTCACAAGGATATCTTGTGTTGAATGATGACCACAAATTCAAGATTATAACTCGATAATGAATAGTACAATTTTGAGTGCAAGTGTAATCAAGAAATAAAGCCTAGACCTCAAGATGTGAAAGTGTAAGACCTTAGGGTATTACAACAAGAATATAGACAATGAAGAACAAAAGTGTTTGCTTGAATGTATCTTGTTGTGTTGTAGTATTCTCTCTTGTTGTGTTGCTTCAATTCTTCATCTATTTATAGAAGATGATTGATCATGGATAGGCTCCTCTTGGGGATTGAAAATCTACAGAAAAATAGAATTAAAATCAAGAATATAGCTGTTAGAAATCAATCCCACAAATTAAGGAAGAGTTCTCTGCTGTCAACGACTAGAATTTTGTTGTCAAAACGGTAGGGCGACCGGTCGCGTAGAAATAGATAGACGTTGGAAATAAAAAATCACGAATTTACACAGGGCGACCGGTCGATGGGGGGTCCAACCGGTCGAGCTCATCAAAAATAGAGGTCAGGGAGTTCTGTCTAGAGTAATTTCTCCCAGGTACCGGTCGACCCTGGGGCTACAGGTCGACGCCACCGGTCGACGCCTAGGTCGACCGGTCGACGTCCTCAATTATACTTCTGTTGTGTTTTCTGTTTCAAAACATATCTTCAGGTACGGGTTGCCCTATAGGGCGACCTGTCCAACGCGAAACGGAAGTGTTGTCCAATTTTTATCGTAAATAAACTTCAAGAAATACTCCGACAAATTAGTAAAAATATTTTAAAACAATCGGGAGTATTTGGACAATATTTTCAAACATTGTTTTGGTTTAAAAACACTTTAAATCAAAATCATCAAAATCATGATAAAAACATTTATCAAACAATCTCCCCGTTTTTTATGATTACAAACCAAAACAATTTTAAGAAATCTTAAGAGGACGATTTTAAAATCAAAAACGATTTTCCGGTAAAATATAACTAGCCGTTTGAAGAAACCAACTTTCCAAACAAAATGGCCACAAGGAAGGGAGTAAAGATTTTCAAAATATTTAGCATAAGCTCCCCCTATCAACATGCACATCAAGAAAGGTAAATAAGCAACCATTCAAAAGCTGAAAGCTTTAGCTTTTACAATATAGCCATAAGAATTACGAGCTTAGAAGCTCCCCCTGTCAAAGACAATCATAAAACAAGTATCACAAGTCCAAGATATATCCAATGGACTAGTTTCTATCCAAAGCTTTTGTCTTAAAAGAGCCATAGCTTATAGTTTCTTTGAGCTAATAAGCTTATAACCTGTTTCTCCCCCCTTTGGAATCATCAAAAAGAATATTAGCACGATAAAAACATCATACTATCCTATCAAAGTGCACAAATATATCGAGCTAGAGGATTTTGAGCTTCAAGTCCCAAAGGCTAAGGGAATAATTAATCAAATGACTTATAAGGTTTGTAAAAGCTCTTTTGAGTTGCAAAACATGATCTCTATAAATATGGAAGCCTTTTAAAAACGAGAATATCTTGAGGATGATGAATTTTTCTTTGAAACATATTATCGAACACTTGGCAGGTATTAAGTAATAAAGAAGATATGTAGCCCTTTGAAAAATTAGCCAAGTCAAATTTATCATCACTAAGTTGCTACAAAACCTCATTCAACCAACTACTCAAGAGTATCAACAAAATACCAAGATAAAATCATATTCTCAAGGGTTCAACCCAATTGAGATAAATCTATCCAACTAAGCAAAATAAACAAGGCATTACAAATGCCACCAAGCAAGAATAAGAAGAAGCATTTTTACCATCAAATACTCCATACCTTTCATCCAAAAATATCAAATAATGCCATTATGCATAAATAAGAATATTTTTACCATCAAATACTCCATCAAGACCATAGTCAATAATTACCACCAGCAATCATATGCTACTAGCACTCTTGCTAGTTCATCCCCTTAAAGAAAACAAAATAATCAAATTTCATTAGTGCAATAGAGTTATACAAAATAGTCATAAAAAAAGCCATACATCAAGACAAAGTAAAATATGCAAAGACAATATGAAAAGCACGGGGTAGGGACATCAATCCTCATCTGAGGAAAAGCAAGCCGCAGGGAGAAGCTCCTTGAAGAATTTCTTAAATTTCCCTATTTTGCTCTTCAATTTTGCATTTTCTTCCTTCACTTCCTGTAGCTCTTTTCTAAGAGATGCAACATCTCGAAATGTTTCCCTTTCCACTTTCTCCATTCTTTCTTTGAGACTCAAATCCTCAACATCCGGTTCATTTACATCTTCTCCATCGTCTCATTCATTATTGTGTTCATCTCCCACATTCTCTTCTTCCCTATCTTCTTGCTCCCCGACATCACCTCTTCCAACAATATTTTCAACCTCATTGTCATCAAAGAAGTCATCCCGATGTTGTCGCGGATTTCGAGCACGTCCCCTAGCGGCTTTAGTGGGAACCCGTGGTAATGTTTGTCGCATTCTTACCATTTTGTAGTATGTTGTCATTATCAAAATAATTGTGACGAATTTCAGTACTCATCTCATTTTCTGGGTAGCCCGATAGATATAGAAGTCGACAAATCAAGTTCCCCAATGTACAATGTTTCCTAGTGAGCCTTCTTGATTTGGTCAATCAATACACAAATATAGCCGCATAATTGACCCTTTCGCCCCGGATGATCTTATAAGTGAGAAATAGCTCGAGATTACTAGGAGGTTTCACCTCTTTACCACATACGCAATATGAGCATATGATAGACACAATTCGGTAATTCGGCGGCATAGCCGAGAAGGTTACCTCCGGAAAACTCCCAAGAATGTTTTCACTTCATCTAGTGAAACACCAAAAATATCATCATTCCAATGGGTACAATCCACATTAACAACTCCATCATTAGGCACATTTAAATGATTACAAATGTCGGCATATGTCCATGAAAAATACCTACCATTAACGAAAGTGTGAAGTTCTAAAGGATTTTCTCTCGTAGCGTCAACAATCCACATGTTTGCATAAAATAACTTTATAAGCTCATCATCATAGTGCAAACTTGGATTATCCCAAAGTGACACCCATCCTTGAATTTCAAAATATGCCCTAATATCTGGATATTCATCATGAAATGTGAAAATCGAACAATACGAGTACAAGCAATTTTCTTGTCATTCACTCCAATATTATCATAATGTTCCTCCGCAAGTTTTGATTATCTCTATGTGGAACATCATCTTGTTGGGGATTTGAAGAAGATTATCCCCTTTGCTTCCTTCTTCTCTTTTGAGGATTTTGTCCAGGGAATTGACGGGGTGCCATGAAAACAAGATGAAATGGGTGAAATAAACTTTAAAGATTGAAACAGTTTGAGAGATAATGAGAGATTTTGTGAAAAGTTTGGAGAGAAATGGGGCTAGGGTTCGAAGCTTAGGAAAGAAATGAAGTGTTTAAAAATCCCCTGTTTCTTTAAAAGTTGTCTGTCTGCTGTATTGCCCAGTCGACCACCTGGTCGACCGGTACCTGCTCCTGGGTACCAGGTTTTCTGAAAATACTTTGTCCAAAAATGCAAATCGAACCCCAAACATTTTAAAAACGTGCAAACGCGCAGACATGGAATATATCCAATATTTACGAGCCAAAAAAATATTTATGAGACTCGATTAAAACATGATTTTGAAAAGTGCCCCTTTTAAAAAAATCGGCAAATCCATTTAATGGCACTTAAGAGAAATGCAATGAAATAGTTTGAAAGATAAGCGCATGATTATGACATGAAGAACATCGAGTTCTAAAAATAATACGAGTGAACGTACCTCGATAGTTTAAGCATCTCTTGATGAAGATGAAGAAGTATATATACCCTACACAATTATTAAACAAGGCTTGCACAAAACAATATGATACAAGTGTAGGCAAATAAGATATATCACAAGT
Source organism: Rehmannia glutinosa (assembly GCA_016081115.2). NCBI lineage: Eukaryota > Viridiplantae > Streptophyta > Magnoliopsida > Lamiales > Orobanchaceae > Rehmannia > Rehmannia glutinosa. The sequence continues at coordinate 220,981 of JABTTQ020003196.1, read as the reverse complement.
ATGCTTAAACTATATAAATCCAAAAGAGATAATAAAGAACATAAATCTTAGTAAATGCATAAGAGTTCTTAAAGCAATGTGCAAAGTCTCCTTTTTCAAAAAATTAAAAAATACAAATATTTATTGAAGACCTCATTTTAAAAATATTTAGAAAAATACTTTTACAATTAAGACACAAATAAAAACATGCATAATAACAAAATAAAATGCATATTCAAATGGGGAGATACGGTTTACCAATTACGCCATTTCCATGGGTTGTGTCTTTCCCATTGTTGATGATATCTTCCTCTTTGAAAATCGTCTTGTTGATGATGGCTTCTCCAATTGCTCCATTTCCAAGGATTGTGTCCTTCCCATTGTTGATAGTGTCTCTCTCTTGTAAATTCATTGTGATGTTGTCTTCTCCTTTGATCAAATGAGACGGTCATTTGATGTCTTCTTGGCGGTGTGAATTTTCTTTGATTGTTATTCCGCTGGGTACCTAATATGACATTATTTTGTGGTACCCTCAAGTTTTTGGGTCCTTTAGGATTAGCTTTGAGACTTTTAGGTCTCCAATAATAATTAGAGTTATTTCTAGCCCGACAAGAGTTAGCCGTGTGACCCTTTTTACCACAATAGAAGCAAGTAATAATTTTTGGAGCATAATGACCAACATGCATAGGGACTTGATTCTTTCTCATATGATTAACAACATTAGGCTTATGATCAAGTCCAAGTTTCAAATTATCACAACTATGAACATCAACAATATTGGACATTTTATTGGTACTCAAGTTGAATTTTAATAAATCCTTTTTCATGCAATTAATATCCTCAACAAGAGTACTATTTTCCTTTTCAAGGATTCTAACCTTATCAAGTGTGGTGGTGTGAGCACATGAAAGGGATTCATAGGAAGTAAATAAACTATCCTTTTCATTTTTCAAAACATTTAATTTCTTTTTCAAATTTTTGGATTTAACAAGTAAGCTTTGGAATTCATTTTGAAGATCATCAAAATCATTTTGCAAATCATTATAATAATTTTGTAATTCATTATCATATGAAGTAGAAGGTTTAGAACTTACCTCATTTTCTTCTTCGAAGCCCATAAGACATCGTTCGTTTTCATCGTCGTCAGAAGTTATAGGAAGCTCATCCCAAATTGTTGGGTTTGATGTTGTATCCATTTGAGAGGTAGATGCTTTTGTGTGACTCCTTTCATTTGCGTATACTTCTTCTAATTTTCTCCATACTTCATGTGCCGATTTAATTCCTACAATATGATCATATTCCAAAATGGTAAGTGAACAATAAATAATATTAAGAGCTTTACCATTTAAGGAGATGATTTTCTTCTCTTCATCATTGAGCTCCTTGAGAGCTTTGGATGTGTGAGTTGTGTCTTTCATCGGAATAGATTCTCCACTGATGATCGTGTTCCAAATATTGAACCCGCAACCTTTTAAATAACATTTCATTCTTTTTTTCCAAAATGTATAATTTTGGAATCAAATAGAGGTGGCTTGTTGGTGGAGGCGCCGGTACGGTAGACTTCATTCGTAGCCGATGATCGTTCCTCTTTACTCGCGATATGGAATGAGCTTGCCAAAGAGTTTGGCTCTGATACCACTTGTAAGTCCAAGCGGCTACGATAATCTAGAGGGGGGTTGAATAGATTATCTCCATTTTCTCGATTATGCCCTATATTTCGAAACAAACAAGCCAAGACAAGAATGAAGGTGCGGGAAGTAAATAACACGCGTCGATTTATAGAGGTTCAACCCACCAAGGGCCTAATCCTCTACCACCCAGTATCTCCGGGATGGATTTCAAAAAGAAAAAAAGATTTTATTAATTACCACAATTAATACAACCACATCTTACAACAATCTTTTGAGATTACCACAATCTCACTTGAAGATTACCACAATCTTCAACGGCACCTTGTGAAGATTACCACAATCTTCCGACTTGAAGAATACCAAATTCTTCAACACCTCAAAGAGCACCACACTCTTCAATAAGAAGATCACCACAATCTTCTTGCACCTATCACCTAGATCATCCAAGTGTGTTCTTACCACAAGAACACTCACAAGGATATCTTGTGTTGAATGATGATCACAAATTCAAGATTAAAACTCGATAATGAATAATACAATTTTGAGTGCAAGTGTAATCAAGAAATAAAGCCTAGACCTCAAGATGTGAAAGTGTAAGACCTTAGGCTATTACAACAAGAATATAGACAATGAAGAACAAAAGTATTTGCTTGAATGTATCTTGTGTGTTGTAGTATTCTCTCTTGTTGTGTTGCTTCAATTCTTCATATATTTATAGAAGATGATTGATCATAGATAGGCTCCTCTTGGGGATTGGAAATCTACAGAAAAATACAATTAAAATCAAGAATATAGCTGTTAGAAATCAATCCCACAAATTAAGGAAGAGTTGTCTGCTGTCAACGGCTAGAATTTTGCTGTCAAAATGGTAGGGCGACCGGTCGTGCAGAAATAGACGTTGGAAATAAAAAATCACAAATTTACACAGGGAGACTGGTCAACGGGGGGTCCGACTGGTCGACCCTGTGTTGAACCGGTCGAGCTCATCAAAAATAGAGGTCAGGGAGTTCTGTCTAGAGTAATTTCTCCCAAGTATCGGTCGACCCTGGGGCGACCGGTCAATGCCACCGGTCGACGCCCAGGTCGATCGGTCGACATCCTCAATTATACTTCCGTTGCATTTTCTGTTTCAAAACATATCTTCAGGTACGGGTTGCCCTATAGGGCGACCGGTCCAACGCGAAACGGAAGTGTTGTCAATTTTTTTATCGAAAATAAACTTCAAGAAATACTCCAAAAAATTAGTAAAAATATTTTAAAACAATCGAGAGTATTTGGACAACATTTCAAACATTGTTTTGGTTTAAAAATACTTTAAAACAAAATCATCAAAATCATGATAAAAACATTTATCAAACATAGTGTTCCATATTTGTGTATTTAGTTTGTAAAATATGTATAACATTCAATGTATATTATGTATTAACATTCAACATGTTAACAATACGAATTGTTGAATCCTGAACAACACGAAGCTTTTTCGATGATCTTAGATTGCATCAAAAATGACAAGGTTGGTATTTTTTTCATTGATGGTCCAGGTGGAACTGGAAAGGCTTTATTAGCTCATCTAAGATCCAAGAATCTAATAGCACTTGCAACTGCATCATCTGGAGTTGTTTCCGCGTTAAACAACATCACATTCTCGATTCAAAATTCTAATAGGTGCAAATGAATCAAGTGAGTGTAATATGTCTAAACAAAGTGCTGCTGCAGAGTTATTACGTAAAGCACAATTAATTTTATGGGATGAAGCACCAATGGCAAAATGATGGGCAATCGAGAATGTCGATAAATTATTGAAACACATAATAGGTAATAAAGAGGATTTTGGTGGAAAAGTGATAGTTTTTGGTGGAGATTTCAGACAAATATTACCACTTGTTCTTAGGGCAACAATCCATCAAACTATTTCTGCAAGTTTAGTGAAATCGTATTTGTGGCCTAAAATGAAGAAAGTTACTTTTTCAAGGAACATGAGGTCGAAGAATGATCCAAATTTCAGTGAATTCTTACTTAGAGTTGGAAATAGTGAGGAACCAACTGATACTGAAGGTAACATCAAAATTCCGGAAGAGATGATTATTTAGTATGACGATGAAGAACAATCAATACATCGACTTATAAGGGCAATTTTCTCGAATTTGAATAAAAATGCCTTTTCTGCTCATTACCTAACAAGTCGAGCAATATTAGCTGCTAAAAATGAGCATGTTGATAGTTTGAATGATAAGTTGATCTCTATGTTTCCCAGAGAAGCAAGAACATTTACAAGTTTTGATGAAGCCATTGATGACACAAACAACTACTATGAAGAGGACTTTTTGAACTCTTTAAATCCAAATGGCTTGCCTCCTCATAAGTTGATACTAAAAAAGAATTGTCCAATAATTCTTTTGAGAAATCTGACCCATCAAATGGATCGTGTAATGGTACCGAAATGGTATGTCGATTTCAAGAATAACGTAATTGATGCGGATGCGTTTGGGGCGGGATGGTGGCAAACATGTCTTTATACCTAGAATACCACTTTCTCCAAATTTAAAATGATGGTTATCCATTTCAATTCAAACATAAGCAGTTCTCAATTAGGATTTGCTTTGCCATGACAATCAATAAAGCTCAAGGACAAATAATTCTGAATGTTGGGATCTATTTGCCTCAATCAGTATTTTCTCATGGTCAATTATATGTTGCTCTTTCAAGAGGAACTTCAATGTCTAAAACTAAAGTGTTGATTAAACCGGACACCGCAGCTGGAAGAGGAGATATGAAGACTAAAAATGTTGTGTATAAGCATGTTTTAAATGCAGGTACAAATGATTTTCACTTATGCAATATATTGTATCTTATAAATAATTACTAATATTTGTTTTTATTAGGAAAATAAAACATTGAAGTATGACTCAATGCAAATAAAAGTTGTGATACGTAATAATCGGAGTAATGTTAAAAAACAATTCTTCAATCAAGTAATCAATGGAAATATATAATTACATTACATATGATTCTCATGCTCAATTAAAATAATTTGATAATCTTATGTAAAAAAAATGAAAGGTTATTTAAATCTTTGAATGCTTACTCTATTTGTTGTGCAGGTTGTGCTAAGCTTCTCCCATCTCTTAGAAACAAATTTGTTCACTAAGTATGATTGAAAATAAACTGAAAGAGGATCATTAATTTCTGGCCAAATCCTTTTTTTTTGCTACCAACATTTGTACTTTTGGCGACACTTATTTACTTCATATTATTTTTCGTCTTAAAGTTTAAGGGTGTCTTACAAATGCAAATCCTTATGCTTAGAATGATACAATTTTATTATGTCATATTTTATGAAATTTAAAGGAAATTTTATTGAATAAATTATATTACCACGTGCAACGCACGTGCACTTTACTAGTTTTAACAAAAGGGTGTAAGACTTCTGTTGCTGTATAAAACCAAGTTAGCTGAATTTTTAAGGAGCTCATTTTATTCAGTTGAGTTACTTTATCAACAAATTTTTCAGTTGAGTCTATTGAGTGGTTAACTCTCCCGTTGAGGTTGAATTAAAAGGACTTAGCCGCTACTTGTGTACACTCGATTTTAAAGTTCAAAAATCAAAATTGGTTAAGCCCCCCTTCTAGACATAACACAAACACCCCTTGGGACCTACAAGTGGTATCAGAGTGGTTGGTTCAAAGAACCTTCCTCACTTGTTACTAAACTAGATCTCAATCTTTTCAAATATTCAACACTTGTAAGTTTTTAAACTTTCTTTAAAAAGTTATTATCATTCATATGATCACTATTAAGGAGTTTGATGATTCACATGGTCAATATTGAGGAGTTTGATCATTGGAAGATTCGTATGCATGCACATCTCTCAGCACTGCACGATGAAATATGGTTTGTCATTGAAGATGGACTCATACATATCATGAAAGTAAATACAATTTTGAGAGATGTTGTTGCTGCTATTGAAGAGTGTTGCAGAAGCCCCAAGGTCTGCTGTGGTTGAAAAACCAAGAAGCGAATGGACCAATTAGGACAGAAAAAGATACAACATGGACAAGGACATTTATAAAAAACTCTTGACAAAGAATGTTTAATAAAGTGAAATCCTACAGGACTGCTCGTGAGAGAAAATTAAAGAGAATAAGCTAACTGTTGTTGCACAAAATTTGAAAATTTTAAAATGCTTGTAGGTGAAACGCTGGATCAGTTGGATGCCAGATTTACAGAATCAACAATGCGCTTTCAACTCTGGGAAAGGAATACACACAGAAGAAGATGTGTATATATGAAGATCCTAAGGTCGCTTCCATCTATGTGGGAAATAAAACTGACGGCCCTTAGACATTCTATGGACTTGACAAGAACCTCCAACCATGAGTTATTCTAAGACTTAAAAGCCTATGAATTTGAGTTCAAAATGAAAGAGCAAGAATAGATAGTTTTACCCAAGATAGTTGCTCTATTGGCTGGAGAATCCAAGAAAGTTGAATGAAAGGACACCATTGAGCAAGAGGAGATAATCCTAATGCTAAAATGATTCAACAAGTTCTTTAACAAGAACTACAAAAAGAACAAGGGTGAAACCTCAAGAAGACACTCAGCTCCTTCCAAGAGCAAGGAAGGTAGACCACCCAAGAGAGCTGACATTAGAGAGTTGAGTATCAGAGAGTTGATTACCAGAAAGGTGAGAACCTGTGCTAGAATTGTAGACATCCAGGACACATTGCTCTTGACTATTCCTATCCACTAGTCAACAAGTACAAAAAATGAGGAAGAAAGAAAAGTCTTCAGGGAATGAAGACAAGAACGAAAGAACGTAATGGTCGTTGTTGAACCTGACATTGCTAAGTGTAAGGAAACAACTGAGTTAGATAGCAGTGAGGATGATTATTCCTCAGATATAGAAGAAGAGGCATTGATATGCTTCATGGCCAAAGAACATGAAGAAGGTAAATTCTAACTCATCTAGCTTACATTATGAGGATAGTGACAGAGGCACACATAATTCATCACCCACAGATCTTTATGATTCATTAGGAAAAATGATGAAAGACTTTGAGCACATAAAATCCTCACACACACTTTTAAATGAGGAAAACAGTCAGATCAAAAGCCAAAACTCACAGCTGACAGAAGAGCTGAGTACTCTTAGTCACATAGCTAATGAAAATAAAGAGCTAAAGGATGAGATAGCTAAGGTCAAAGAAGAGATAGATGAAAGAGAAAAAAGGGAAAAATAATTTAAAAATGGGATTGCATCACTCAGTAAATCATCCAAAAATATTGGATGAACTAATGATGATACAGAAAGAAATAGGAGATAAGGCGGGCTTAGGATTCAATTCCTTTGTCCATGCCCAAACTCCAAGAGTGACTTTGTAGAAAGGATCCTCAAGTAATGGGGGAGTCCAAAACCAAAAGCATCACCCACTCCCAATCACAAACATACACATGTTGGCCTGGGTTACAAAGGCAAAGATAAAAAGCCAGCTGCTTATGCTGAAAGTACAGCTGAAACGAAATTTAGAAGAGTCCATCAGCAGACTCCAAACATGAAATATTCTGTTAAGGCAAAGCAGAACTACCACAAGCCCAGAGGTTTCAACAAAGAAACCCGTATGAATGGAATAGTAAAAACTATCCAAGTCAGACTGATTGGAATAATCAAATGAAATATGAGCCAAGTCCTATGGGATACAAGCCCAAGTTGCAAAGACCTCAGACTCAATATAGGTCATTCCCAAGGCAAAAGAACCAATATCAGCACACATGTGCATCCAAGCACAATGCCAATTATGCACAAAAATTTCCATTTTATCAAAAGAAAGCAAATGCACCAGCACACTCATAGGCATACAGACAAAAAAGACAGTTGTATGTTCCTAAAGCTCCTAAGGAATATGCTAAAATTTATTATGATTATGGAACCGATAGGTGGCAACCTCTTAGTCGAGACCATTTGGCTATAAGTTGGTTGGATCACCTTATAGTGGTAACCCCTACGGACCCACACAGGTTTGGGTACCTAAAACTTGATTTTCTTGATTGGAGGTTCAGGGAACAGTTGAGTGCCAAGGAACCTGGTACATGGATAGTGACTGTTCCAGACACATGACTAGGAATAAGAAGAATTTATCCAACTTCAAGGAGTCAAGAGGAGCAAAAGTTATATTTGGAGGAAATGAAGCTCCAGGGAAAATCAGAGGCATTGGATCCATAAAGAAAAATGGATTGAAAATCACAGATGTAGCCTATGTTGAAGGGTTGAATTTCAATTTGCTGAGTATCAGCCAACTCTCTGATAAAGGCTACAATGTGGGGTTTAACATGGGTGTCTGCCAAATCAAGGATGTTGAGTTTAATAAAGTTGGGCTATTTGGAACAATGAAGAAAAACATGTATGTAGTGGATTGGTCTACTGCTACACCAACCTCATGCTTGTTAGCAAAGAGCACAGTCGAATCAAGTTGGTTGTGGCACAAGAAGCTGAGTTGACCTGAAATTCAAGACAATCAACGAGCTTACAAGGATTGATCTTGTGGAAGGATTGCCAGACTCAGTGTACAAGAAGGACAACATTTGTGATGCGTGGCAGAAGGGAAAGCAAATCACGTCTTCATTTAAGGATAAGCTAAGTCCTTCTTCAACAAGGATCTTGTATTTATTGCATATGGATTTGTTTGGTCCTGTTGAACTAGCTAATATCAGTGGAAAGAAATACACCTTAGTGGTGGTGGATGATTATTCAAGATACATATGGATTATCTTTATGTGTAAAAAGAAGATTTGAAGAAGCTTCCACAACTTATGAGGAGATTTCAAAATGAGAAGTGCCAAACCATTATAAAGATATGGTCTGACAGAGGAACTGAGTGTCTCAATGGGAATATAACTCAGTATTGCACAGTGACTGGTATTAGAACAAAATGGAGTAAGGGAACTCCACAACAGAATGGAGTAGCTGAAAGAAGGAACAGAACTCTCAAGGAAGCTGCAAGGACCATGTTAGTTGAGGCTGAATTACCTAAGAGATTTTGGGCTGAAGCCATTAACACTGCTTGTTACACTCAGAATACATGTATGATAAATAGGCAGATGTCCAGAACCCTATATAAAATCTGGACATGAAGGAAGCCTAATGTTGGATATTTTCATATCTGTGGAAGCAAGTGTTTCATTTACAATAATGGCAAGGATAACTTGAAAGTTTTTGATGATAAAGATGATTAAGGTATCTTCTTGGGATACTCAGCTGAGAGTAAAGCTTTTAGAGTGCTTTGAGGACTACGGTCACAGAAGAGTCTATCCAAGTGGTATTTGATGAACCTAATATAAATGGAGAAGACATTGATGAGTTAGCTGACATGATGAATCACCCGACCATTTAGAAGAGTCCTTATGTTGAGGCAGATATCAGAAGACTCAACCCTAATGAGGATGAGATGGCTGAATCTCAAAGACAGTTGGAAGGCTTGCAACTGAGTGATGATGATCAATAAGAAGTTTTTCAAGACAACTTAGCTGGAAGAAGAATGTATCTAGCAGACTTACTTAAACCATATGTAAGATGGCCGAGAGACCATCCACTGGAGTTAGTTATTGTAAATGTAAGAGAATGAGTAAGAAACAGATACAAGACTCAACATGTAGCAATGTTTACTTGTTTCATTTCTCAAATTGAGCCAAAGGATGTGTCACAAGCATTGGCTAACACGCATTTGATCTAGTTATGCATGAAGAGCTAAATTATTTTGAAAGGAATAATGTTTGAAAATTGGTTCAAAGGCCTACCCACCAAAATATTATTTGTATTAAGTGGGTATTTAGAAACAAAATGAATTAGGAAGGATATGTAGTAAGAAACAAAGAAAGGTTGGTAGCCAAAGGGTATTGCCAAGAAGAAGGAATAGACTTTGATGAAACTTTTGCACCTATTGCAATATTGGAACCAATAAGGATGTTTCTTGCTTATGCAGCACACAAGAACTTCACAGTCTATCAAATGGATGTGAAGTTTGCGTTTTTGAATGGACTTTTGGAAGAAGAAGTCTATGTGGAACAACCTCCAGGTGTTGAGCAGAAAACTATTGGAGAAAAAGTCTACAAGCTCAATAAAGCATTATAAGGTTTGAAGCTAGCACCAAGAGCATAGTATGATACATTGTCTCAGTTTCTTATAAACAATTGATTCACCGAAGGCAAAGTTAGCAGAACACTCTTTCACAATTCAAGATAGAGAGAGTATATATGGATGATATTGTCTTTGGATCCACAAACAAAGAGTTGTGTGACAAAACCTTATGCAAGCAAATGAAGGATGAAATCTTCATAAGTCAAACAAAGTATACCAAAGATTTAATGAAGAAATTTAGTATGGAAGAGAAGTCATCTGTAAATATTCCCATGAATACTTATGTAAAGATGGATATAGAAGAAAAATCAGTTGACTGCCAACAGACCAGACATCACCTTTGTTGTAGGTGTATGTGCTAGATTTCAGTCTGCTCCAAAGAAAAGTCATATGACTGCAGCTAAGAGAATCCTAGGATATTTGAAGGGAAGCTAAGATGTTAGCTTATGGTATCCAAAGGAAGGTGGATTCAAGCTAATTGGATACTCAGTCTCAAACTATGTTGGATGTAGAGTTGATAGGAAGAGTTCATCTGGTACATTTCAAATGCTTGGAAACAGATTAGTTTCTTGATTCAGTAAGAAATAAAACTCGATAGCAATATCCATAGCTGGAGCAGAGTACATTGTTGTAGGCAGCTGTTGTGCCTAAGTGTTATGGATGAGGCAATAGATGAGGGACTATGACATTGAAGAAAGAGAGATTCCAATTATGTGTGATAACACAAGTACCCATTGCAATCACTCAGAATCCAGTACTGCATTCAAGAACAAAGCACATTTATGTCAGATATCATTTCATAAGAGATCATGTTGAAAAGAAAGACATCACATTGGAATACATATCAACTGAGAATCAATTAGTTGATATATTCACAAAGACCTTGCATGAATCAAGATTTGAAGAACTTAAGAATGAGTTTCGATTGATTGAGCTATGATAAAATGCTCAGAAGACTCATTCAAGAGAGTTAAAGTTGGGAGAATTGCATATCGAAGAGTTTCACTCATTCACCAAGTGAAACAACTTATATGGCTATTCAACAGAATAGTGTTAACTAGACAGCCAAGTACTATTCAGCCAAATCAAATGAAGTGAGAAGCATAGTCAAGTCATAAATAAATAAAGTTGATACATTTATGAGCTAAGTGACAAAACAAAGTCCTTTTCCCTAAGCGGGAATGTTTTTAGCTTGACATCAGCAGCATTAAGTGCAGTCGGTTAAAAGCTGTAACGATTTACACATGATTAGATATAAATGCTGCCATATTTAATGCGATGAAATTAATGCATTTGAAACTTTTGATCTCAGTCGTTGATCAATTTTCAAACCTTTGAAATTCTAAAACCATCCTTGCAAGTCATTTATATACCCATAAGTCATTTCTCTCTCTCTCTTCACTTTCACTCTCAAGCATTCCAGACTTACAAGAATTCTCTTTGCAAAACCGAAAGCCTAGTTTTTCATTTTCACTCTCTAAGAATCAATATGGCACCCAAACAAGCTGCTCTTGATTTCACAAAGCTTGCTGAGAAAATCCACACGGGATCGTTGGTGGACTTCGAAGGCTTTATCATGTTCAAAGTTAAGAGACTTAAACTAATACTTTTCAAAACTACTTTTGTCCCAATAACTCTCTGTTATAAGTGATAATTTAAAATTGTAATCACATCGTAAGCCCTTCCGGTTTGTGAGATCCAAATATTTTAAGTTCAGGCCAAAAAAATGGCAATTTTGACAAAAATGGGACCAAATTGAAATTTCTCAAAAACTAAACCACAAAATCTTTAAAAACACTGACTCTCTGGATAATTTGGAGAATTTAGGAACTGACCTTACATATTTTCAAGGTCGAGACCAAAACTTTTTCAATTTCAAACCCGATAAATACTAGTTCTTCCAAAATGGGGCTACTTATGAACATTTTCTTTTATCAAGGGCCTCAAATTAATTATTTACCTTGTTACAGCCCTGAAAATTTACTGACTTATATTTAATTATCCAAGGAGTTGGCTGAGAAGATCACAAGGAACTTGGACAAACTTGCGCTGAAAAGATTTCTCACGCTGGAAATGACCCAAACCTTCCAAGAGGAGATAGATATGTTTTATGTGAACGCTTATGTTCACGATGACGGGATCCATTCGTCTGTGAATGGAAAGGACATCAAGTTGGTTGTGGCTGACTTGACTGAGCACCTACACCTTCCTTCAGAGGACTAAAAGAGCTTGCAGGGAAGGAGTTTGATTTAGTGAAGTCGTGGAAGGAGATCGTAAAGCCCGAGTCAACTGGCAAGGTTATCTATTCTGCCCTGAAGAAGTTTATCAAAGATGACTACTACAAGTTGATGGACATGGTCGCCAAGTGTGTAGACATGAAGTTTGGCTCATTCAATCAGTTGTCCCAGACTAAGCTGATTGTTCGCCAAAAATATTTGGATCTTACAACTGCAAAGGTACAGTGTAGTTTAAAGAATAATGGCAAGCAAAGTCGTATTCCTCAGGGATTGACTACGAAACACTTAGGCTATAATAACATCAAATTCCAATTTTATTGAAGCGATCGAATATCAGGTTTTAGTAAAAATTGAAAATAAAAAGAAAAATAAATAAATTTGCGAACCCCACAAGTATTTCAACAACCACGGAAGCAACCTTAGGCGTATAATCTCAACATGTTTCTTAAATATTAAATCCAATTAAAGTTTCAATAACCAATTCATGCAATTTTAAGGGTTCAATTCCTAAGATAGTTTATTCCCCTTATTGGGCAGAGCATAAACAGTAGATTAATAATAATTGTAGGTCTCCCGACTCGATACAAATATTATTAACTCCAAAAAGATGTATGAATTGAATGACTCCCCATAAAAAGTTGTAGGTCTCCCGACTCGATACACCCATTTATGTCTAAATTTGATTTCCTCTTTGTTAGAAATCCTCTTCCGAATTTCGCACTAACAAATATGACATTCTAATTATTTTTCAGATAAAAATCAATTAAGAATAAGCACTCGAATTCATAAAATAGAACACATGAATTAATTAAGAAAATAATTAATCAAGATTTAACATGAATCCATAGTTTTGATTATGCCCTAGGATCCGAAATATTAGCCAAACATTGATAACAAATTCATAGACAAACTTGAAATCAACATTGTGACATCGTTTAAGCAAATACAAGAGATCTAAACTAATAAAGAAAACCCCTTCTTATCAAAATGGATTCTTCTTCCAAGCCTTCGAAGCTCTTGTGCTTCCGTAGATGCGAAAGGCCTTGTGGTGTTCTTCGCGACCTAGCCCTCCTCTCTCAGAAAAACTTGGATCTTGTGTTCCTGTGTAATTTGACGTGTTGTATGGTGTATGAATGTATGCTTTTTCATGCAGCCCTTGGGTCCCTTTTATAGGTGCTTGGAGAGATCATTTGTAGAGTTTGAATGGGAAAAGGACACAAAAATCTAAAACAATGCGTCACACGGTCCGGCCGTGCAGCTTCACACGACCACTCCACACGGTCGTGTGGCTCTCATACAGTCCGGCTGTGTGGCTTGATTTCGTCCCATGTTTCTTCCCAATTTTACACGGACAAGTCTTCATCGCATGGGCAGGTCACACGGCTGTGTGGTACCACACGGTACCCCGCCATGTGACATGGTTTTGTCCAATTTCTTTATCTTTTCGATCTTCTATTTGCATCGTCAATCCTATCCGGGCTTTCCAATTGATATTTCTTCAATTAAGCTATGTTTCCTGTAAAAGGTTACAAGAATACGCAGTATCATGCCCTTCTAAGGAAACCAAGTAAAAACACACTATATATACATGAAAATGTATCATTTATATACCATTTTAAGCCCATAATTGCACGTATATTTTATAAGCATCAAAATCCTCCAAACATAAAGCATTGCTCGTCCTGGAGCAAATTAAGAAAAATAATATCAACGGGTATAAAGAACACACAAGAACACTACAAACATTTAATCTTATTTGACTTTATATTTAAGTACACCATGTAATTCATTATCAAGAAGTCATCAATCATAAGTTTGGCAAAATTAATACTCTCTCGGTACTTTGACATCGCGACTCATAAGTAGTAGTGTATCACTCAACTCTCATAGTGTATGGTAAGTTTTTGCTCAAAATCAATTCATTGAATATAGAACTACCATAGGCTTGCAAAACGTCTAACATCTCTACCACTTTTGTGTGCACAATATAAGAATCAAAAATGACTTTTCATTTGGTTGTAATATAGGCTCTTCGGTAAGGGTAGGGAAAATTAAGTGACTTGATTTGAGCAAATAAAATTTAAGTACACATACTTGCATTCACCAACCCAATTTCAGCATAATACTCTTTTTTTTCAAGATATTTTTCTTGTTCAAATCAACTCCACCCTTATTTCTCCGTTTTCATTATTAGGCCTTTTTGCCTTTTTTTATTTTTTCTTTAGCCTCATGCTCTCAATTTTTCGGAATTTTCAGAAGTTTCTTTCTTTTCTTGCTTTCTCTATTTTTTTCCAGAGATTTTCTTTCTTTTTCAAGCTTCATACATTCTTTATTCACCTAGATTCTGCTCATCCCTCTTTCTTTTGTAACTTCCTCTCCTTTTTCATAAATTTTCACCACATCTCCCCCAAACTTGTTCATTTTCTATAAGCTCAAGAAATTTCAGGGATAATATTATTTTTTCAATTTTAAAGATCAATGCGGCTAACAATAAAAAGTTTTGGCTCAAAATTGGCTAACTAGGGAATCATGAGTTTATAGGTAGGCCTTTTAGGCTAAACAAAGATGGCCTTAAATCATTTTCAAAAATTGCACAGACACATGGCTTCAATGAAGATACCAAAGCAAGTTCTAGAGATCTAACAATCATGAATGACACACTCAAGAAAAAATATGTTGCATAAGATAAAGCAATTTAAGGCACAAAGGCTCACATGCTTATTTTTTGCAACATGCTCAAATACCCAATTTTCTTAAATCATGCCAAACAAATAATAGACATCTCCTTAACCATTCATCGCATTATTCACAAAAATATGTCATCTCATAAAATTAAATGCTCATAGTAAGAATCATACGGAAGTTGTGCTATTTCGAAAATCTTGATTAAAACACACACAAAAGCAATTAAACGTGCTAAAGCAGTAAACGTGCTAAAATTAAATAAAAATAAAAAATAATAAAAAAAATCTAAAAATTTTAATGCAAATTTTTATGCTCTACATGCAATTTTAAATGCAATGAAAAATGCAACAATACTAAATTAAGCATTCTTAACCACCCCCCAAACTTAATATATGTTTTGTCCCAAACATATGAGGAAATTATCAAAAGTAAAGAGGAATGCATAATAAGTACTTACATGGATCACTGTGGTGGTGGAGGTGGAGGATAGTGGCCTTGTAAAATATACCACAGATCGATACGAGACATCATCTCTGTAGATCCCAAGCTGTGAGTTGAAAGGTTTAGAAGGGGGGTTGAATAAACCTTACCAAATTTTCAAACTTAGTCCTTTTAAATAATTTTTACAGAGTTGACTCAAATTAGCTAAGTCCTTGAGGGACATCTAGGTTGGCTTACTTCAGCAATGTTACCCACTCAACAGACTCGACTAAGCTATTGATAGTATAACTCAGTTGGGTCAGCTAACACTTAAATTTACAATTGATGTGGTTTTGTTCAGCGGAATAATTTTCACCTTTGATGTTTTATACTTGTTTTTAACACTTGTTTTTAGCAATGTAATTATCAATTGAGTTAAGTAATTTTAACTTAGCAGCAGATATCAAAAGTATGCAAGAAAGTAAAGTGTTGTAAGTAAAATGACAAGCAAATTTTATAGTGGTTCGAGGATGGGGTAATTCCTCTAATCCACTCTTCTCCAACTCCTGGAGGAATCGACAAAGTAACAGATCTGGTTACAAAGCAGTTATCAGTATGAGTCAACCTTTATCACACAACTGGCTGCTCCTGGAACTCAGTTGCTTCACAAAACAGCTATCTTGTTACTTCAGCTCCCTCGAACTCTTGGAATTGATCATAGAGCCTTCTAACGAGCTCAAAGCTTCTGGTTCGACCTTGAACCTTACTACAGCTCCTTCAACCTTGGAGAGTAGACCCCTTTAGTTCTTTAAATTGTTTCCTCTTCAACTTGATGAAGTATTCTTTCCTTCACTGAATGTGTTGGATCGATTTCCTTCGATTTTAGGCTTGACGAATATCTTTGAAAGCTTGAGAGTATTTTTGCAAGTTTGCTTGCTTGAATTTCTTGTAAAATCGGTTCTTGCCATCTTCTCCAAGGCTTTTTGTTTCTCTTCATCCCTCCTTTCAGAAAGAATAGCCATGCAGAAATCATGATCAAGGGCAGAGCTTATAACTATGTTTCCCAGGATGCTTAAGAGCTCCTCTTCTTCTTTGATAAACTCAGGGCTCTGGAATCGATGTCTTGAGTAACTCAGCTTCCAATTTCTCCATACCCTCAGTCTTTCCTGAATATCAGGATAAACAGGAGGCATCATTACTACATCATCATCCTCATCTTATAAAATAGGTGCAAGCAGAGCTTGTTCCTCCTCAGGTTCTTGTGCATCCGTCTGAGAGGACTGAACAACTGTCTCAGCTCCATGTTCCTCAGCTGTCGCTCGAACAACTGGGTCTTGAAAAATCTGTTGATGCAAATCAGCAGTCTTCTCTACTTTTGTGGTGACCACTTCACAACCAGCAACTTCCTTTGATTGCACTTCCTGACCTTCAGCAGTCTCTTTCTGTGGTGGTTGAGTGCCAGACGCAGTTGGCTTCTCCTTGAATAGCCTTCGTCCTTTTGTTTTAACAAGAGAAATTTCTTCCTCTTCAGTTTCCTCGATGGCTTCTCGCTCCACCATCTTTGTCTTCTTGGCAGCAGCTGGCTTGCGAGGCACGGCTGAGCGCTTCTTCTTCACAACCGGAGAAGCTGCAATTGTAACCTTCTCGGCACGGCTACAAGGGTAGGTGCATGGGTGGACTTGGTTGCTTCGGCGGGTGCATGCTTAGGACTGGTTGCAAGGAGCTGGAACGGTTGCAGTTGTGTCCTCAGATATCAGATCAGCTGATTTACCTATGTTGGTGTCAGCTTTTCGTGCATGTGCTTGCCTCTGAGCACCAGATAGATTCGCTTTGAACATCTTCTTGTTGACATGGAAAGGCTTTGCATGCCTAAGATAAATCCCCTTCACCTCCATGAGATGGCCAATGACCAGGCCATATCCCAGCGAGCTTACAAATAGACCATCATCAGTAATGGTCTTGTTAAGTGCATTTTAGCGGTCGGTGAAAATGAACTCAGCCCAGTTGACCTTGTTTTCCTCCATGATCACAGCCATCACGATCAGCTTTGGCTGAGACAGCTGATTAAAGCTGCCGAATTTCATGTGTATGCATTTGGACACGATGTCTATCAACTAATGATAGTCTTCTTTGATCAAGGAGTTCTTGGCTATGTAAATAGCCTTAGCAGCTGACTCTGGCTTGGCAATCTCCTTCCATGCCGCAGCCAGATTGACATCTTTCTCAACTATCTCCTTCATCCCTTCTGAAGGAAAATGTCAGTGTTCAGCTAAGTATGCAGCAATTATTTTGATGTCCTTATTGTGGATAAATGATCTGATCTCCCCATTGTGAACCTCCGCATTCATGTAGAACATAGCGACCTCCTTGGAGTAAGTGTGCGAGAACTCCATCATGAGAAATCCCTTCAGGCCGGATTTCTCCAACTTCGCAACAATCTTTTGAACCAGGGCCTTAGCAGCTCCCTATTTTAGCATCCCTTCGAAATCCACGGTTAAGGCGGAGTGGATTTTCTCAGACATTTGACGAAATCATATGTAGCAGCCATTATCTTGAAAATTAACCGGTGAAAAACATGTAGAATAAGTGCTTGAAGAACTAGGGTTTTGTTGTTTTTGCAGAGAAAAATTCTAACTTGCTTTCTTGAGAAGAGAGTGTTGTGAGGAGAGAGAAAAATGGGTTTTGGTTTTTATGGGACGTGAGAGGACTGTTTTTGGAATTCAAAAAGCTTGATCAAAATCAACGGTCCGGATTAAACCTTTGAAACCGCATTAATTTCCCGACATTAAATGCAACAACAATTATATCCAATCACAGGCTAAATGTGTGCAGCTTTTATTCTGACACAATAATTACGTTGATGTAATGCCCAAAAACATTCCCGCTCGCAGAAAATGACTGCGTTTTGTCACTTAGTCATAAATAACTCAGCTATCTTCCAAAAGTAACTTAACTCTGCTTCTCTCTTCACATAAGGATAACTCAAATTTCTCGCCTAACTCGATACACTTGATTTCCCATCTTGGTTGTTTCACTTGGCTGGAAAATGAAACTTTGCTTATTTTCTTTCTCTCTTCTTAGTCTCTGCTGATTGAGTCAACTGTGTCTCCTAACACAATTAAACCTAGCTCATTCTTAAGCTCCCTAAATCTTGATTCACATAGGGGCTTAGTGAATATGTCAACTAGCTGCTTATCAATTGAGATGTATTCCAACGTGATGTCCTTCTTTTCAACATGATCTCTTATAAAATGATATTTGACATCAATGTGTTTTTTTCTTAAATGCAATACAGGATTCTGAGTAATTGCAATAGCACTTGTATTGTCACACATAATTGGAATTTCTTTTTCTTCTATATCATAATCTCTCAGTTGTTGTCTCTTCCATAGAACTTGGGTACAACAAATTGCCCAATATGTACTGCACGTGGGATGTAGCTATTGAATTTTATTTCTTGTTGAACCAAGAAGCCAATCTATTTCCAAGCATTTCACAAGTACCTGAAGTACTTTTCATGTCCACTCTACATCCATCATAGTCTGAGTCTGAGTAGCCTACCAGCTTGAATCCTCTATCTTTTAGATACCATAAGCCAACTTATTGGCATCCTTTCAAATACCTTATGATTCTTTTAGCTGCAGATTGAGATCTAGCACATACACCTACAGCAAAGGTGATGTCTGGCGTACTTGTTGTTAAATAGAGCAATGATCCAATGAGGGATCTATATCTAGTTTGATCAACAACTTTACCATATGCATCCATATCCATCTCAATAGAAGTGTCCATAGGAATTTTCACTGATGACTTCTCTTCCATACCAAAATTTCTCATTAAATCTTTGGTATATTTGGTTTGACTTATTAAGGTTCCATCCTTCATTTGCTTGACTTGAAGTCCTAGAAAGAAAGTCAACTCTCCCATAATGCTCATTTCAAACTTTTCTGAGGTTCGAAAATTTATCACACAACTCTTTATTTGTGGATCCAAATATGATATCATCCACATAAATTTGAACTAGCAGTATACTCTCTCCATCTTGAATTCTGAAGAGTGTTCTATCAATTTTTCCTTTGGTGAATTCATTGTCAACTATCAATTGTGACAATGTGTCATACCATGCTCTTGGTGCTTGATTCAATCCATACGATGCTTTTTTTGAGCTTGCAGATCGCTCCAATAGTTATCTCGCTCAAAACCTGGCGTTGTTCAACATAGACATCTTCTTCTATAAGTCCATTAAGGAATGCACTCTTCATATACATTTGATATACGTGAAGTTCTTGTATGCAACATAAGCAAGAAACATCTTTATTGCTTTCAATCTAGCAACGGGAACAAAGGTTTCATCAAAATCTATACCTTTCATTTGGCAATACCCTTTGGCTACCAATCTTTGTTTATTTCTTACTACAGATCCTTCCTCATTCATCTTGTTCCTAAATACCCACTTAGTATCAATAACATTTTGGTGAGTAGGTCTTTAAACTACTTGCCAATGTGTGTCACCCGACACATCTTTAGGCTGTATTTGGGAAATGAAACAAAGTAAACATGGCTTCATGTTGAGCTATGGATCTGGTTCTTATTCCATCCCTAACATCTCCAATAATTAACTCAGGTGGATGGTCTGTCAGTCATCTCTCATCTGGTTGGAGTAAGTCAGCTGGATTCAGCCGTCTTGCAACTAAGTTGTCTTGAACAACTTCTTCATCATCATTCATCTGCAGACCTTCCAAATTCTTTGAGATTCACTATCTCATCTTCTTCAGATTGAGTGCTCTCACATCTGCATCAATATAGGGACTCTTTTGCATAGTTGGGTGATTCAGCTTATCAGCTAACTCATTTATGTCTTCTCCATTTACCTTTCGTTCATCAAACACCATATGGATAGACTCTTCTATGACTATAGTCCTTTTGTTTAGCACTCTATAAGCTTTACTCTCAGCTGAGTATCCCAAAAAGATATCTTCATCAGCTTTAGCATCAAAAGCTTTTAAGTTGTCCTTCCCATTGTTGTGGATGAAGAACTTGCATCTAAAGATTTTGAAATATCCAACATTTGGCTTTCTCCTTGTCTAAATTTCATAGGGAGTCTTAGTCAATTTCATGTTGATCATGCATCTATTCTGAGTATAGGAAGCAGTATTTATGGCTTCAGCCCAAAATCTCTTAGGCAATCCTGCTCCAGCTAACATTGTCCTTGCAGCTTCCTTGAGAGTACTGTTCCTTTTTTCCGCTACTCCATTCTACTGTGGAGTTCTTGCAGCTGATAACTCATGAGCAATACCATTTTCAACACAATACGGAGTTATAATCCCGTTGACAAACTCAGTTCCCCTGTCATATCTTATCTTTATAATGGTTTGACTCTTCTCATTTTGAATTCTTCTCATCAGCTGAGGCAATTTCTGCAGTGTTTCCATCTTTTCACATGAATATAGTCCATGTATGTCTTGAGTAATCATCCACAACCACTAAGGTGTATTTCTTTCCACTGGTGATGACTGGTTCAACAGGACCAAATAAATTCTTATGCAATAGATGCAATAGATGCAATATCCTTGTAGAAAAAGTTCTTATGCAATAGTTGAAGGATGATTTGATTTGCTTTCCCATCTGGCATGCATCACAAATGTTTTCTTTCTTGTATAATGAGTCAGACAATCCTTCCAGAAGATGACTCCTTGCCAGCTTGTGGATTGTCTTGAACTTCAGGTGACTGAGCTTCTCGTGCCACAGCCAACTTGATTCGGATGTACTCTTTGCTAGCAGACATGTGTTTGGTGTAGCAGTTGACCAATCCAGTACATACATGTTCTTCTGCCTTGTTCCTTGTAGCACAATTTCATTTGATTCAGCATCTTTGATTTGGCAAATTCCCATATTGAATCCCACATTGTAGCCTTTGTCATAGAGTTGGTTGATGCTTAGTAGCTTGAAGTTGAGACCTTCAACATATGCAACATTTGTGGTCTCCAATCCATTTTTCTTTATGGATCATGTGCCTTTGATCTCCCTTGGAGCTTCATTTCCTCCAAATATAACTTTTGCACCTTTGATTTCCTTGAACTTTAACAGATTTTTCTTATTCCCTATCATATGTCTTGAACAACCACTATCCATGTACCAGGTTCCTTGGCACTCAGTTGTTCCTTGAACCTGCAATCAAGGATATTATTTTTTAGGTACCCATATTTGCCTGGGTCCTGGGGGGTCAGGGCTATAAGATGTTCCAACCAACCTATAGCCAGATGATATGACTCTAAGAGGTTTCCATCTATCAGTTCCATAATCATAGTGCACATTAGAAAATTGCTTGGGGGTTTTAGGATCATACAAATGTCTCTTTTGCATGTATGCCTGTGTATAAGCATTTGCTTTCTTGGGGTAATAGTGGAATTTTTGTGCTTGATGGGTTTTGTGCCTAGGTGCATCTTTGTGCTGATAATTACTCTTTTGCCTTGGGAATGACCTTTGCTGAGGTTGAGGTCTTTGCCATTTTGGCCTGTATCCCATAGGTCTTTGCCGATATCTCACTTGGTTGTTCCAATCAGCTTAGTTTGGATAGTTTCTACCATTCCCATCATATGAATTTCTTTGCTGAAATCTCTGGGGCTTTTGGTAGCTCTATTTAGCTTTCACAGAGTAGTTTCGGTTTGTAGTTTGCTGATGAACTTTTCTAAATTTCATTTGAGGTGTCCTTTCAGCATACTCTACTGGCTTATTTCTTTTACCTTTATATCCAAGGCCAGTATGATTGTGATTGTGTTTTGGTGTGGGTGTTGGTGCAACATATGGTGTTTTGGATTTTTGGACTCCCTCATTGCTTGAGTTTCCTTTTTCCAAAATCACTCAATGAGCTTGAGCATGCACAAAGGAATTGAATCTTATGTTTATTTTGTATCCACACTCTTTTTGAGTCATTATAAGCTCATCCAATGATTTGAATGCCTTTGTAAATGAAGCAATCACATTTTTTAGATCTTTCTCTCTCTTTTCAGTAGTAGCTAACTCTGCTTGGATCTTGGCATTTTCATCCTTTAGCTTTGTATTCTCATCAGCTATATGACTTAGAGTACTCAGCTCTTTTGTCAGTTGTGAGTCTTGGCATTTAAGTTGGATGTTTTCCTCATTTATTAATGTGTGTGAGGTTTTGATGTGCTCAAAGTCTTTCATCATTTCGCCAATTGAATCATTATGATATATGGGTGAGAAAGTGTTTCTGTCACTATCATTGTCACTGGAATCTAAGTGAGATGAGCTAGAGTGTACCTCATCTTCTTGATCTAATTTGTTGGCCATGAGACAGATCAAAGCCTCTTCTTCAGTATCAATGGATAGTCAACTTCAAAACTATTCGAGTCTGCTAGTTCTTTGCACTTGGCTGGTTCAGCAGTCTTAGCAGCCAACATGGCTTTCTTGTTTTCTTGTCTTCTTTCTCTGAAGACTCTAAAATCCTCTTCATTTATATATTTGTTGACTGGTGGATAAGAACAGTCAACAGCAAAATGTCCTGGTTGTCTGTAGTTCCAACACAGGTTTTCAGCTCTCTGCAAGTCATCTCTCTCAGCTCTTTGATTATCAGCTCTCTGATAGTCAGCTCTTTGATGTTCAGCTCTTTTGGGTGGCATGTCCTCCCTTGCTTTGGAGGGTGCTAAGTGTCTTCTGGAGGTTTCACCCTTGTTCCTTTATAGTTCTTATTGAAGAACTTGTTGAACCTTTTCACCATAAGGGCAATTTCCTCCTGGTCAATTGTTTCTTTTGGCTCAGCTTTCTTCCCTTTACTGGCCAACAGTGCAACTGTCTTGGGCATAGTTGTTTCCTCTTGCTCTTTTTTTTTCAGCTCAAACTCATATGCTTTGAGATCTGAGAATAACTCATGATTTGAAGTTTTGGATAGGTCCATGGAATATCTCAGGACCATGACCTTCATTTCCCACTCAACTGGGAGGGATCACATGATCTTCATGCACATCTCTTTTTGAGTGTACTCATTTCCAAGAGCTGAATGCTCATTTGTAATTTTTCTGAATCTGGCATCCAGCTGATCCAGACTCTCACCTGCAAGCATTTTAACATTTTCAAATTTTTGTACTGCAACAATTAATTTATGCTCTTTAATCTATTCAAATCCTTCACAAGTCAGGGTTAGCTTATCCCAGATTTCTTTGGCTGATTTGCATGATTTGACTTTATTGAACATAGCCTTATCCAAAGTCTTGTAAAGGATGTCCTTCGCAACATTATCAAGGTTGTATCTTTTTCTATCTTCATTCGTCCATTCACAGCGTGGCTTTTCAACTATAGCAGGTTTGGGCTCTGCTGCAACATCTTCTCCTTCAGATGGAGGTGCTCTTCTTACAGCAGTGTTGACCTTTAAGATATGCAGTAGCCCATCTTTTATCACTAGCCATATCTCATCGTGCAAGGCTGATAGGTGAGCCTGTATACAAATTTTCCAATCATCAAACTCTTCCACAGTAAACATAGAAATGCGAGTTAGATTTGCTTCCATGATAATAATTTTGCTTTTGAAATAAAAGCTTTAAAAACTAAAGTGTTGTATCTTTTAAAAACACTGAGATCTAGTTCAGTAACCAGTGTGGAAGGCTCAATGAACCAACCGCTCTGATACCACTTGTAGGTACCAAGAGGTGAGTTGTAAGGTTTAGAAGGGGGTTGAATAAACCTTATCAAATTTTCAAACTTAGTCCTTTTAAATCATTTTTACAGAGTTAACTCAAATCAGCTAAGTGCTTGAGGAACAGCTAGGTTGGCTTACTTCAGCAAAGTTATCCACTCAACAGACTAGACTGTGTTGTTGATAGTATAACTCAGCTGGGTCAGCTAACACTTAATATTACAGTTGATTTGGTTTTGTTTAGCAGAAGACTTTTCACCCTTGATGTTTAAAACTTGTTTTTAACACTTGTTTTCAACAATGTTATTATCGGTTGAGTTCAGAAATTTTAACTTAGCAGCATATATCAAAAGTATGCAAGAAAGTAGAGTGTTGTAAGTAAAATGACACAAGCATATTTTACGGTGGTTCGGGGATGGGGTAATTCCTCTAATCCACCCTTCTCCAACTCCTGGAGGAATCCACTAAGTAACAGATCTAGTTACAAAGCAGTTATCAGTCCGAGTCAGCCTTGATCACACAACTGGCTACTCTTGGGACACAGCTTCTTCACAAAACAGTTGTCTTGCTACTTCAGCTCCATCGAACTCTTGGAATTGATCACGCAGTCTTCCAACAAGCTCAAAGCTTCTGGTTCGACCTTGAACCTTACTACAGCTCCTTAAACCTTGAAGAGTAGACCCTTTTAGTTCTTTAAATTGTTTCCTCTTCAACTTGATGAAGTATTCTTTCCTTCACTGAAAGCGTTGGATCGAGTTCCTTCGATTTTAGGCTAGAGGAATATCTTTCAAAGCTTGAGAGTAATTTTTTAGGTTTGCTTGCTTGAATTGCTTGTAAAATTGGTTCAGATGTGTAACCTTCATATTCTATGTTTTACATAGTATCATCAAAATCTAATCATAAATTTTCCTAACAATCTCATACATGTACTGCCGCTGTTGGGTGATATCATTGAATCTTTGTAAATATTCAGCGTGATACTCATCAACATTTGCCGTCAACTGATACGTATCATCTATCAACTTGCCCACATCGTCTTCTACCCCTTCTAGCTTATCACTCAAGCTAAATGGCAAGTACCACATCCCTCATATGCTCATCTTTCTCTTCTTGAGCAGCAGCCCCTTGTTCACCTCTCAGTAACCGATTACCCCTATTTCTTATAGATGTTACTTCTAGGTTAGGGAGTCTAACTTTTGTTCTATCCACCTGATTTAGACAGTAATTATGGCCATCGAATTGAATCATTTTCATAGCAGATAAAACAATCAAATCAATCAATTTTGGACCTGCGGCCTCCGCATACCCTTCAAAGCTAACATTAAAATATTCAGCAATAGGAGTAATCATCCCCCCAATACAAATTCCTCCCCTATCGGACTTTCTTACTCAAATTGTCGGGCTATCACAGCCCCGGCGTTTGGCACAACCTCCGTCTCCACTGCCATACACCAAATAATAAATAACTCATCTACTCGCAAGGCCCATTTGCTTTCCTCTCTCGCAAAAATCATTTCCAGTAATGCATTTTGTACATAGCGGAATATATGGTTCCGAATACTAGATGCCTTCGAAGCACCCGTCATGTAGATTCGTTTACAAGTTATCTCCCTCCAAAATCTATCCCTATCAAAATCCTCATGCTCCTCAACCCCATAATACGGAGTTCTATACATTGTATTTAAATCATCAATTGACAACTCCCTCAGCTCATTCGCTAATCAGAATCGAATCCCCATCAAATTTAATTTTTGAACTACTCATTCAAAACTACTCAAGAACTCAAGCGTATAAATTGAATAAGTAGTCCAATGCCCATTTGATAATTCATGCAAATCCACCCGACCACGCACAGCCTGAAAATATTCCAATTAACCCAAATTAGCAAGAGTAGGTTCATCGGGATACCTTGTATTTATCCATTGTCGATAATAGAGTATCGCCCATCTAGCCTGGTGTGTTTCATTCGACAAGATGACAATCGTGGCCTCCAGTTTGTTGGTCGCGTAGATTCTGTTGTGGCTCGGGTTTGGCTCCGGTTGGTTCCGTTCTTCTTCTAGTGTTCCTTCTTGTTCCTCTTTCTCCTCTAGAAGCCATGAAAACCAAATTTATGAGGTATAAAAATCTGAAATTTGAAACTTTGAAAACCCCCCAAACTTGGTGTAAAACTTGAAAAAATTGAAAATTTGAAGGCTTTGGGTGATGGGTTTCTTGAGAAGTTGAAGAATTTAAGTTTTATTTGGGGTGAGAATAATAGTAAAATTGAAGAGATTTGGAGAAGAGTCTGAGAATTTTGGGAGAAACGTTTCGAGTTGTAGGGTTTGGGTAAGAGATAGTGGGAGAAAAATTGAGTTTTGGGGGTGAAATATGGGTTAAAATCGCGACTGACAGGCCACACGGCCCGTGTGGGTTCTCATGGCTGGGTCGTGCGGCCCTGCGCACTGTGTCTCTCTTCCTGCCGAACCATACACGCCCATGTGGTACCACATGGCCTGGCCGCGTGGTGCTGGTCTGCTTGCTGTGTCACACAGCCTGGTCATGTGACATCACACGGCCGTGTGATGTAATTTTCCCCCTTTTTCTATTTTTTTAACCGGGATTTTGCCGTGAAGCCTCCTGCATAACAACTCACAAAACCAAACACAACTAAAAATTAAGTTAATACCAAAAAAAATAAAAGTGAAAGTAAAATTTAAATAAATTAAAGGCGATCAAAAATAATAAAAAAATAGGAAATAAGTTGGTTGCCTCCCATAAAGCGCTATGTTTTACGTCTTCAGCCAGACTTCAGATTTCTAAAATTATTATCGCTGAACCGTGTCGATTTAAATTTGTGAGCCCTTAAAGTCTGAACCATCCAAAAGATATTTCCCTAGCAGTGCACCGCCAAATGCGGCATCTATAATCGTTTCCGTGTTGCCACTCAAACCAAAATAAAAATATTGGACCTGTTGGTAGTCGGGATATCCATGTTATGGGCACTTCCTTAGCAATTCTCGGAATCTATCCCATGTCTCATATAGTGGCTCTAAATCTAACTGCCTAAACTTGGCGATTTCCTATTTTAATTGCAGCGTTTTACAAGGGGGAAAGTATTTGGCTAAAAACCGCTGACTTAGCTCAGCCCAATCTGTTGCTGGTAGTGTTGGAGAGCATAAACATCCCTTAGCCTTATCGCGCAGAGAGAATGCAAAAAGGCGACATCAAATAATATCCTCAGAAACACCATTCATCTTAACAGTGGATCCTCAACGGCTCTGCCCCCAAACTGATTTTGTGACACCATCTGGATCAATGCAAGTTTTATTTCAAAGTTATTTGGATTGATCGGCAGACGGGCCACACCCCCATAAGTTCGACTTACCTCTGGCTGGAAGTAGTCCCTAAATGCCCTTCTTTCGGGCCTTTCCACTATTCGGTCTTGTGCGTCTGCCCCACGTGGGCGCTCCTCATTGATTTCGTTATTCACGACATTTTGATTAGTCCCCTCCTCCATTGCTTTAGATCTTTTCCTTATTTGTTTCACTATTTTCTCGATTTTCAAATCAATGGGTATTGGTTGGGTAGATCGGGAACGCATGATCATGCACTATCTGCACTTAACAAAAACAATGTTAGAACCGAATAAGAGAAAAAATTAAAAACAATATCGAAAAAAGAAAAACATAAAAAAATTACAAAAATGCTTCAATTAAGATTGAACTACTTATTATTACATCTAAGTAGAATCTTTCAATCTTTGGCAACGGCGCCAAAAACATGTTCGCCAAATATTTCGATCTTACAACTACAAGTGTACAGTGTAGTTTATAGAATAATGGCAAGCAAGGTCGTATTCCTCAGGGATTGACTACGAAACACTTAAGTTATAATAACATCGCATTGCAATTTTATTGAAGCGACCGAAAATCAAGTTTTAGTAAAAATCGAGAATAAAAAGAAAATTAAATAAATTTGCGAATCCCACATGTATTTTCAACAACCATGGAATCAACCTTAGGCACATAATCTCAACATGTTTCTTCAATATTAAATCCAATTAAAGTTTTAATAACCAATTCACTGAATTCTATGGGTTCAATTCCTAAGATAGTCTATTCCCCCTCCCGGGCGGCGCATAAACAATAGATTAATAATAATTGTAGGTCTCCCGACTCGATATAACTATTATTAACTCCAAAAAGATATATGAATTGAATGACTCCCAACAAACAGTTGTAGGTCTCCCGACTCGATACACCCGTTTATGTCTGAATTCGATTTCCGTCTTTGTTAGGACTCCTCTTCAGAATTTCGCACTAACAAATATGACATGCTAATTACTGATCAGATAAAAAGCAATTAAGAATAAGCACTCCAATTCATAAACTAGAACACATGAATTAATTAAGAAAATAATTAATCAAGATGTAACATGAATCCACAGATTTTATTATGCCCTATGATCCGAAATATTCGCCAAACATTGGTAACAAATTCATAGACAAACTTGAAATCAAAATTGTGACATCATTTAAGTACAAACAAGAGATCTAAACTAAGAAAGAAAACCCCTTTCTTATCAGGATTGATTCTTCTTCCAAGCCTTCGAAGTTGTTGTGCTTCCGTAGATGCGAAAGGCCTTGTGGTGTTCTTCGCGACCTAGCCCTCCTCTCTCAGAAGACCTTGGATCTTTTGTTCCTGTGTAATTTGATGTGTTGTATGGTGTATGAATTTATGATTTTTTGTATGGTGTATGAATTTATGATCACTTGTAGAGTTTGAATGGGAAAAGAACATAAAAATCTGAAAATGGTGTGTCACACAGTCCGACCATGCAGCTTCACATGGCCACTCCACATGGTCATGTGGCTCTCACACAGTCCAGCCGTGCGGCTTGATTTCGTCCCCTGTTTCTTCACAACTTCACACAGACATGTCTTCATCGCACGGGCAGGTCACACGGCCGTGTGGTACCACATGGTCCGACCGTGTGACATGTTTTTCTCCGGTTTCTTTGTCTTTCTGATCTTCTCTTTGCACTCGTCAATCCTATCTGGGTCTTCCAACTGATATTTCTTCAATTAAGTTATGTTTCCTGTAAAAAGTTACAAGAATACGCAGTATCATGCCTTTCTAAGGAAACCAAGTAAAAACACACTAAATATACATGCAAATGTATCATTTATATATCATTTACAAGCATCACTGATTGTTATGGCTGCCATTATGGAGGAAGTACTGGTGGACTGGAGAGAGTTCATTTTTGAGAAAATATTCCAGAATGTCCACAATATGAAGGTTGCTGATGGGAAGCTTGTGCATTCCCTGGGATATGGTTGGTCTTCGGCTATGTGATGGAGAAGAAGGGTGTACCCCTGCGCAAGGAAAAACCCTTCAATACAAATAAGAAGATGTTCAAGGCAAATCTCTCTCGGTGCTCGGAAGGTGCTCTTGCCTTAAGACAACAACTTCTAAGGGAGAATCAGCTGAACATGTCCCCGAGGACACAACTTATTCCGTTCCAGCTCCCTCACCAAAACCTGCTGATGTCCCTTCCCTAGTGACAAAGAAGAGAAGGACAGTTATGCCATGCAAGCCAACTGTTAAGAAACAAAAGGTAGCAGTGTTAGCCATCGTGGTTGACGAACCAGAAGAAGAACCAGAGGTCCCCCTGGAGAGGAGAACTAAGAGACGACTCGTGAAGGCTGCTGACAAAGATGTTGATACAACTGTATCCCCCACAGCTGAGACTGAAACAGCTACCACTGCTATCCATCAAAAATCAAAGGATGGCGATGGTGAGCAAAGAACTGCTGAAGAAACACAAGCAGTTGCCCTTCAACCCATTCTTTGAAAGTCTCACCATTCTCAAGAAGCTCAAAATAGTTCGATTGTCACCGAGAGGATCAAGTCAAGAAACTCAAGATAATTCAGCTCTCAATCTTCATATTGAAGTAGTTGTTGCGGAGGTGAATATGGCTGCTGAAGAGCCCATTCAAGACAGATTGCGCGCATGGAGACTGTGGAAGCTGAGTGGCAGCCGAATCCAGTTTGGGAGGCCTGATATGATTGATGAAGAGGTCTCTCCCTGGATTCCTGGACAATGCCTCTGTGGTTTGTGGTCTTGATTAAATGTATTGCACCACGGTCCTGTTTGAGAATAAGGACGCTGCCAAGGCTAAGGCATTGGAGAAAGCCATGGCCCTCAAACCTCATAATTGTGCTTTCCCACATCCTAATATCCCTGAGGATGCTCTTGAAAGTGCAAGCATCAACGATGTGGAAATAATTGATGCAGCTGACCTAGTGGAGAAGGCTCAAAAGAAGCATGCACTAAAGGAGTCCCATGAGCTTCATGAACAATCATTGCTTCGGGGTGATAGAGAATCATACATTCCTATTTCTCCAACCCTTGCTATTCTTGACATGGTGAGGACCATCAATGCAACAACCTCACCAGCTCACTCTGAGGGATCAACTAGGGAGGCTGGCAATGAAGTAGGGAAAGATATTGTGGAGGGCAACCCAACTGAGCCACGCCCTGATGAAGTTTTTGAGACAACTGCTTGTTTGGCTGAACACTCAAAGGAGACAGCTAAGTCTCCGGTGCCAGCTGACCTTGTCGCCATAATTCAGTTGGTGAGCTAACTGAGGGGAAAGCTGAACACACTATAGCCAGGCTGGAGGAGGCTGTAGGAGACCTAAAAAACCTAAAGTTAAGAGGAGATGGCGAGACTCAATAAAAACAACAGATTGCGACTAAGGATGCTTTGACGGTTGAGACTGTCTCAGCTAAGTTTCCAACTGCACTAAAGGCCGATGAAATTTCCAAGGTAGCTGAGTCGTTCTAAGATTCTTGGAGAAGACTTATAAAGGGGTATAATAGCAAAAGGACTCCAACAAAGCTGAAGAAGCCTGTTGGAATGCAAAGTCAATGAATTACTCAAAGTAGAAAGAAGACAGACTGCAATCTTAAAGTTGTTTTACTGAAAGAGTGCAAAAGGGTGTTTTAGGCAAACCTATAGAGCATTACACCAAGGTTGTGTCAACATCGATTGTTGCATAACAAGGCTAGCCAACAATCATGAAGTGGAGTTCGAAATCATATATATCTTTTCAACGGATACATTTTTGAACTGCCACAATAATAGGCGATGAGCTTATGTGAGAGAGTACGAGATACAATAGAGCATTTAAGCAATTTTAGAAAAGAGCATTCAAGCAAAAATACTCTCATGCAATACACTCTAATTCTCAAGCCTAAACTCGAAGTCTATCTATCCAACACACTTAGTGAAGGAAGGAAAAGCTTCAACATGTTGAAGTGGAAATTATTTTAAAAGCAAAGGGGCCTGCACATCCAAGGATTGAAGGAAGTGCAGTAAGGTTCACGTTAGTACCAGCTTTGGATTTTTCGGAGGGCTTCATGATCAAATCCAAGAATTTGAAGGAGCTGAAGTAGCGAGACAACTGTCTTGTGAACAACTAAGTCCCTTGAGTGAAGCCAGTTGTGTTATCAAGGCGTGCTCAGACTATTTATCCTTTTTGTAACACGACTGTTGCATTAGTGGATTACCTCCAGGAGTTGGAGAAGAGTGGAGTAGAGGAGTTACCCCATCCTCGAACCACTATAAAATTGCTTTGTATCTATTTACTTTCATCATTTTATTTCTTGCATATTTTATTTTGCTGATTGATATATTTGCCAAACTCCACTGATAATAACTTAACCAAAACAAGTGTTGTAAAACATATTTTAACAAAAGGGTATAAGACTTCTGTTATTTAAAACCAGTTAGCTGAATTTTTAAGGAGCTCACTTCTGAGTTACTCTATCAACAACTCAGTTGAGTCTGTTGAGTGGTTAACTCTCCTATTGAGATTGAACTAAGTTGTCCCTAAGGACTTAGTTGCTACTTGTGTACACTCTGATTTTAAAGTTCAAAAATCAAAAATTGGTTAAGTCCATTCAACCCGCCTGCTAGAGTTAACACAAAAACCCATTGGGACCTACAATTTGTATCCGGCTTTTGACTCGAGTTTTGCTGCCTTTATTTTTCACCTATTTTGAAGGTAAGATTGAAATTTCTTAATATGAAGTAGTTCCACCGAAGCCCTCAATTAGTGTATGTTTGATGACTAGGTTTGAGTTCATTTCCTATTGTGATAGGTACTATTTCTTATATTTGTCAATGAGTTGGGATAGATCATACATTTGTTCTTTGTATTTGGCTCACACTCGTTGTTGCTTGTGAGCTGACACAATTCTTTGATTTTTAGAGTTGGAGAGATTGACGCACTTTTTGTTAATCATTTGAGTAAATATTTATTTGGAATTTTGTAAAGTTACTTAAATAGCATGAATATATGTCCACATAGTAGTTCGATCCGCTGGAACATGTTACGGATGTATTTCACTATATTTTTTGTTTTGTATAAAACAATAGTAAACACAACCACATCGATGTCTCTAATCTGGTATGAACACTTTTCAGTTTCATCATTGATTTGCACCATTAAAACTTGTAATATGATACCTCGATCTATTAACTCACGTCGAAAAATACTATCTTCGTAAAAACTGATGTTGCATGCTTTTCAGTTGGCAATTGTTAAGGGTGTCTTTTAGTTGGGATTGTGAGATTTGCTCTCATTGTTCAATTTATCCACGGCATGTCTTTGAGCTTCCATTACACTGTCGTAATGCATGAAAAATTCCATCAAGTTAACTTAAGCATTGGTGAAACTACCAAACCGACTAACACTTTCTGATCTTGAAGTTATCCTAAGTAGTCCTCCTAATTCGACATTTTTAAAATATGCAAGAATCCAAGAACTTCTTATAATCTTAAACATATTTGTGAACCATGTATGTGATGTCAAGTCGCATTCCTTCATTAGCTCGATCACTTTTCATCAAACTCAGTGGGGTTCGATACAATTACTCCATACCATGATATTTAGTCGTTGCATGAAATTACCATAATTGAACAGTGCATGGAGAACCTTCATACTTACCTTTTCCATTATGTGCCACATACAAAAGTGGTGTATTTTGTCTTTGGAAACTAACTTTATTGCGTTTTTCATGTCTGGATCTTGGTCGGTAACAATGTATTTGATTCACGGCCCATCATTTTTATATATTTATTGAACAACTGTTAGGTTATTTATTATTAGATTTTGATGATACCATGTAAAACTTAGACTATGAAGTTGGCACCCCATTTTCCTTATAATTATGCACTGTAATAGATAGGACTGGAAGAGCTGAGTTAAGTCAGCCAAGTCAAGATTACAAGAAGTCAACTGCGAATTAGAAAGAAGACTCTGTTGTGTATCAGCTGAGTATGGCCTCGAAGGATGTCAAGGACTCGACTGAAAGAGAGTCAGTTGGAGGAACAACTGTGAGAAGTGTTAGTCAAGTCAACTCAAGAAGCCAAGTATATCAGTTGAAGTGATAGTTGAGCCAATCCTATGATTGGAGCAGACTCAAGTCACCTGAGGTGAAGGCAGCAGTCAAGTGAAGACAACCAACTTAGATCCGTTGGAATAAAGTCAAGAATATTACTCGATATAGTAATATGTCTAGCTGCCAGGTCTAAAAGTGTTTGGCCCCCAGAAAATGTGCAAAAGGAAGGAAACAATGGGAAACACTGCACCTTGTGTCAGAACCTGCAAAGCTAAAATTCCATTTTATATGAGGAAAGGTCAACATAACAAGGGATGCAGACCAAGACAATACAAGCCAACGAACACAAAGTGACATTTGAAAGTAGCCTATCTCTTCAACGGGCAAATTTCAAATGTGCACTATAAAAGGCTGAGGAAACATTTGAGAAAAGGTTACCTGAACCTATCAAGAGCAAGCAATATTAAAGCAATTAACCTGCAGATTCTCAAAACTTATCAAGATATTCCTCAAGACTAAAACTCGAAGAATCTGTGAAGGAGATATAACTTCAACCAGTTAAAGAGAAACATTTGAAGAAACAAAAGGGGTCTTCTTTCCAAGTTGAAGTATCATAGAAAGGTTCAAGGTCGAACCAAGTATCAAGTTTTTTGGTGGGCTTCGTGATCAAATCAAAGAACTTGAGAAGTGAGCTGAAGTAGCCAGGCAGCTGCCTCGTGAAGAAGCTGAGTCGCAAGAGAAGCCAGCTGTGTGATCAAGGTTATCTCTAGTTTGATAACCGCTTTGTAAATTGATTTGTTACTTAGTAGATTCCTCCAAGAGTTAGAGAAGAGAGGACTAGAAGAATTACCCCATCTTCGAACCTCTATAAATTTACTTGTGTAAATTTACTTTCATCATTTACATTCTTGCATTTCCTTTATATCTGTTGTTAGTTAACATTTGTTATCCAACTGACAATTAACTAAGTGCTAAATCAAGTGTTTAAAACAAGCTTTAAATCAATCAAAGGGTGTTAAGTCTTCCGCTGTTAAAAACTAAATCAGCCAAGGTAAGCATTTGGCTTAAGCAGCCGAGTTATACTATCAACAACTCTATCGAGTCTGTTGAGTGGGTAACTTAGCTAAACAGCCAACTTAGCTGTCCACCAAGGACACAACTGATTTGAGTCAACTCTGTTTAAACAATTTGAAAGGACTAAAATCAAAAATTTGGTAAGGTATATTCAACCCCTCCTCTAAACCTTACACCACACCCCTTGGGACCTACAAGTGGTATCAAAGAGGTTGGTTCATTGAGCCTTCCGCACTGGTTAGTGAACTAGATCTCTATCTTTTCAAAAGGTTTTAACACTTGTATTTTTCAAAGTCTTTCATCTTTTAACCAAAGTTATTATCATGGAAGCAAATCTTACTCGTATTACATGTTTACAGTGGAAGAGTTTGATGACTGGAAAATTCGCATATAGGCTCATCTATCAGCATTACATGATGAAATGTGGCTAGTTATAGAGGATGGGCCATTGAAAATACTCAAAGTCAATACGGCTGTAAGAAGAGCAGCTGCAGCTAAAGGAGAAGAAGTTGCTACTGAAGCAAGACCAACCATGGTTGAGAAACCAAGGACTTAATGGATAAATGAAGATATAAAGAGATATAACCTGGACAATGTGGCCAAGGATATACTCTACAAAATGTTACACAAAGCCATGTTCAACAAAGTCAAATCTTGCAAATCTGCAAAAGAAATTTGGAATAAGTTGACCTTAATTTGTGAAGGATCAGAACAAAATAACTTTTAGAAGCTGTTCAAAAATTTGAAAATTTTAAAATGCTTGCAGGTGAAAGTCTGGATCAGCTGGATGCCAGATTTACATAGATAACAAATGAGCTTTCATCTCTTGGGAAAGAATATACACAGAAGGAGATGTGTATGAAAATCTTAAGGTCGTGGCCCTGAGACATTCAATGGACCTCTCAAGAACATCTAATCATGAGCTATTCTCAAACCTCAAAACCTATGAGTTTGAGCTGAGAAGGAAAGAGCAAGAGGAAACAGCTATACCCAAGACAGTTGCATTGTTGGCCAGTGATGGAAAAAGAGTTGAGCCAAAGGAAACTATTGACCAGGAGGAAATTGCCCTTATGGTTAAAAGATTCAACAAGTTCTTTAACAAGAACTACAAAAGGAACAAGGGAGAGACCTCCAGAAGACACTCGGCACCCTCCAAAGAAAGGAAGGACATGCCACCCAAGAGAGCTGAAAATCAAAGAGCTGATTATCGGAGCCGATAATCCAAGAACAGACAGAGTGATCAAACAAAAAAACCTCGTATTGGAATTGCAGAAAACTAGGACATTTTGCAGTTGATTGTTCCTAACCACCAGTCAACAAGTATAGGAATGAAGAACAAAGAAAAGTCTTCAGGGAAAGAAGACAACAAAAGAAGAAAGTCGTGATGGTTGCTGAGACTGTTGAGCTAGCCAAGTGCAAAGAAGCAACAGACTCAGATAGTAGTGAAGCAAACTACTCAAGTGATTCTGAGGAAGAGGTTATGATCTACCTCATGGCCAAAGAACATGATCAAGAAGATGAGGTACACTCTAACTCATCTCATTCTGATTCAAGTGATAGTGAATGTGATACACACACTTCATCACCCACATATATTTATGATTCATTAGGCAAAATGATGAAAGATTTTGAACACATCAAATCCTCACACACACTTTTAAATGAGGAAAACAGTCAGCTTAAAAGCCAAATTAACAGCTGACAAAAGAGCTGAGTACTCTGAGTCCCATAGCTGATAAGAATACTAAGCTGAAGGCTGAAAATGCTAGGATCATAGAAGAATTAGCTGCTACAGAAAAATGGAAAAAGATCTCAAAAATGTGATTGCCTCATTTACAAAAGCATCCAAATCATTGGATGAACTTATTATGAGTCAAAAGGAATGTGGAGACAAGACAGGCATATGTTTTAATTCCTTTGTGCATAGTCAAACTCGAAGAGTGATTTTGGAAAAGGGATCTTCAAGCAATGAAGCATTCCAAAAACCCAAAACACCAAATGCTGCACCAACATTCACTCCAAAGCACAATCACAATCATACTGGCCTTGGTTGCAAAGGGAAAGGAAAGAAGCCAGTTGAGTATGCTGAAAGGACAGCTGAGAAGAAATTCAGACATGTCCTTCAGCAGACTCCTAACAGGAAGTACTCTGTAAAAGCCAAACAGAGCAACCAAAAACCCTAGAAATTTCATCAGAGAAATACTTATGATGGGAATGGTAGAAACTATCCAAACCAAGTTGATTGGAATAATGTGAAACATCAGCAAAGACCTATGGAATACAAGCCAAAATGGCAAAGACCTAAACATTAGCAAAGGTCATTCCAAAGGCAAAAGAGCTATTATCAGCACACATATGCACCCAAGCACTACACTCAGAAATACAACAACTATCCCAAGAAAGAAATTGCTAAAACACACACACAAGCATACAGATAAAAAATACAGTTGTATGATTCTAAAACCCCCAAGCAATTTGCTAATGTGCACTGTGATTATGGCACTGATAAATGGCAACCTCTTAGAGTCAAATTATCTGGCTATAGGTTGGTTGGAACACCTTATAGCACTAACCCCCCAGGACCCAGACAAGTATGGGTACCTATAAACTGATATCCTTGATTACAAGTTCAAGGAACAGCTGAGTGCCAAGGAACCTGGTACATGGATAGTGGTTGTTCCAGACATATGACAGGAAACAAGAAAATCTATCAAGATTCAATAAGATTAGAGGTGTAAAAGTTATATTTGGAGGAAATGAAGCTCCAGGGGAGATCAAAGGCACAGAATCCATCAAGAAAAATGGATTGGAGATCACTGATGTTGCTTATGTTGAAGACCTCAACTTCAACCTGTTAAGTATCAGCCAACTCTATGACAAGGGCTACAATATAGGATTCAACATGGGGATATGCTAGATCAAAGATGCCGAGTCCAATGAAATAGTGTTGTAAGGTTCAAGGCAAAAGAATATGTATGGAGTAGATTGGTCTACTGCTACACCAAGCACATGTCTGCTAGCAAATATCACAGCCGAATCAAGTTGGCTGTGGAGCAAGAATCTGAGTCATCTGAACTGCAAGGCAATCAACGAGCTTGCAAGGAGTCATCTTGTAGAAGTATTGTCAGACTCAGTGTACATGAAAGAAAGTATATGTGATGCATGTCCGATGGGAAAGCAAATCAAATCATCATTCAAGGACAAGCCAAGTCCTTCTTCAACAAGGATATTGCATCTGTTGCATATGGATTTATTTGGTCAAGTTGAGCCAGCTAGCATCAGTGGAAAGAAATACACCTTAGTGGTGGTGGATGATTATTAAAGATATACATGGACAATTTTCACGTGTAAAAAGAAGGAAACACTACAGAAGTTACCTTAACTGATGAGAAGAGTTCAAAATGAGAAGAGTCAAACCATTATAAAGATAAGATCTGACAGGGGAACTGAGTTTGTCAATGGGATTATAACTCAGTATTGTGTTGAAAATGGTATTGCTCATGAGTTATTACCAGCAAGGACTCCACAGCAGAATGGAGTAGCTGAAAGAAGAAAGATAACTCCCAAGGAAGCTGCAAGGATTATGTTAGCTGAAGTTGGATTGCCTGAGAGATTATGGGCTGAATCTATAAATACAGCATGCTATACTCAAAATAGATGAATGATTAATAGGCAATTGACCAAGACTCCCTATGGGATTTGGATAGAGAAAAAGCCAAATGTTGTATATTTTAAGATATCTGGATGTAAATGCTTCATCCATAAAAATGGCAAGGATAATTTGAAGGATTTTGATGCTAAAGCTAATGAATGTATCTTTTTGGAATACTCAGCTGAGAGTAAAGCCTATAGAGTGCTGAAGAAGAGGACTATGGTCACAGAAGAGTCTATCCATGTGATTTTTGATGAACTTAAAGTGAATGGAGAAGATATTGACGAGTTAGATGATAAGTGGAATCAGCCAACTATGCAGAAGAGTCCTTATGTTGAAGCTGAAGTAAGACCACTCAACCCTGATGATGATGAGATAGCTGAATCTCAAAGATAGGTGGAAGGTCTACAGCTGAATGAAGATGAAAGATTTGTTCAAGAGAACTTAGCTGCGAGACGGTTGAATCCAGCAGACTTATTCCAACCTGATGTGAGATGGTTGAGAGACCATCCACTAGAGTTAATTATTGGAGATATTAGAGATGGCATAAAAACTAGATCCAGAGCACAGCGTGAAGCTATGTTCACTTGTTTTATTTCCCAAATAGAGCCTAAAGATGTGTCTCAAGCATTGGATGACACACATTGGATTCAGGCCATGCAAGAAGAGCTGAATCAGTTTGAAAGGAACAGAGTATGGGAACAAGTTCAAAGGCCAACCCACCAAAATGTTATTGGTATTAAGTAGGTTTTCAAAAACAAGATGAATGAAGAAGGATCTGTTGTAAGAAACAAAGCAAGATTGGTAGCCAAAGGGTATTGTCAAGAAGAAGGTATAGATTTTGATGAAACTTTTGCTCATGTTGCCAGATTGAAAGCAATAAGGATGTTTCTTGCTTATGCTGCACACAAGAACTTAATTGTATATCAAATGAATATGAAGAGTGCATTTCTAAATGGACTGTTAGAAAAAGAAGTGTATGTTGAACAACCTCCAGGTTTTGAGCAGAAAACTATTGGAGATAAGGCCTACAAGCTCAAGAAACCACTGTATGGATTGAAACAAGCACCAAGAGCATGGTGTGATACATTGTCTCAGTTTCTAACTGACAATGGATTCACCAAAGGCAAAGTTTATAGAACACTCTTCAGGATTCATGATGGAGAGAGTATACTGCTTGTTCAAATATATGTGGATGACATCATTTTTGGATCCACAAACAAAGAGCCGTGTGATAAGTTCTCAAACCTCATGCAATGTAAATTTCAAATGAGCATGATGGGAGAGCTGACTTTCTTCCTAGGACTTCAAGTCAAGCAATTAAAGGATGGAACCTTCATAAGTCAAACCAAGTATGCCAGAGATTTGATGAAGAAATTTGGTATGGAAGAGAAGTCTTCTGTGAAGATTCCTATAAATACATCAGTCAATATGGACATAGATGCAGATGGCAAAGCTGTTGATCAAACCAGATATAGAGCTCTTTTTGGATATTTGCTCTATCTAACAGCAAGCAGGCCAGATATCACCTTTGCAGTAGGTGTATGTGCTAGATTTCAATCTGCACCAAAAGGGCCACAGCCACATGACAGCTAAGAGAATCCTAAGATATTTGAAGGGATGCCAGGAAGTCGAAACTACGATATCTAAAGAAAGGTGCATTCAAGGTCGTATGATACTCGGACTCGAGACTATGTTGGATGTAGAGTTGACGAGAAGAGTACTTGGTACATGTCAAATGCTTGAAATAGGTTGGTTTCTTGGTTCAAAAGAAACAAAATTCAATAGCTACATCCACTACCACGAGTTCATAGTGGCGGTTGTGCCAAAGTCTTATGGATGAGACAACAGCTAAGAGATTATGATACTGAAGAAAAAAAGATTCCAATTACTTGTGATAATACTAGTGCTATTGCAATCACTCAAAATCCAGTATTGTCAGATATCATTTTATAAGAGATCATGTTGGAAAGAAAGACATCACTTTGGAATACATCTCAACCGGGAGATAAGCGGTTAGGCGACATATTCACAAAGTCATTATGTGAATCAAGGTTTGAAGAGCTCAACGATGAGTTAGGGTTAATTGAGCTGAGTTAGGATACTCAGAAGACTCAATCAGCGGAGATAGAAGATGAGAAAATGGAAAATGAGCAAGTTTCACATTTAAGCCAAGTGAAACAGCCAAGTTGGGAAGTCAGCTGTATCGAGTTAGCTGACAGTTGCGTTACATCATGAGAAGAGAGAAGTAGAGTTTAGTCACTTCGGAAGAAAGTTGAATCAATATGAGCTAAGTGACAAAAATGCAGTGGTTTTAATTAAGCGGGAATGTTTTTAAGGATGACGTCAGCGCAATTATGAATGTCAACACAAAAGCTGCACAGTAAACCATATGGTTGGATATAAATGTTGTTGCATTTAATGTGGGGAATTTAATGCGGTTTTGAAGGCTTAATCTTGACCGCTAATTTTGATCAAATTTTTCAAATTCCAAAAACCGTCCTTTCACGTCCCATAAATACAAAAATTTACTTTCTCTCTCCTCACACTAAACATACTCGTCTTCAGCAAGGTAACATTTTTCTCTCTACAAGCAAGTGAAACCCTAGTTCTTCAAGTTCAAGTTTCTGCATTTTCAATCGGTCAAAAGTTCTAGAAATGGCTGCAAACCATGATTTCGTGTTGCTATCCGAGAAGATCCACACCTGAGCATCAGTGGACTTTGCTGGAATGATCAAGCAGGGTGTGGATGGTGCCCTAGTGAAGAAGATAGCTGAGAAACTGGAAAAATCCGCTCTGAAGGACTTTCTATCAATGCAGTGCGCGTCTATCTAGAAGAGGTGGCTATATATTAAGTGAATGTTGAGGTGCACAACGATGAAATCCATTCATCCATCCACAGCAGGGCCATTAAAATCACTGCAAAGGACCTTGCTTAGCATTGCTTTTTACCCGCTGAAAGAATGAAGGACATCGGAGAGAAGGATGTCGACCTACTGCTGACTTGGAAGAAAGTTGCCAAGTCGAGTATCTGTTGCTAAAGGCAGTGTATACGACTAAGAAGAACTTCCTGAAGGAAGATTATCATAAGCTGATGGATATCGTGTCCAAGTGTGTGGACATGAAATTTGGGAGTTTCAATCAGCTGTCCAAGACTAAGCTGACCATGATGTCTGCAATCATACAAGATAATAAGGTGAAGTGGGATGAGTTCCTCTTCAGTCGAGTGTGCCAAAATGTGATGAATCGGTCCTACAATGAGGATGGGACCTTTGGATGTTCACTGGGTTATGGCCTTGTGATTGGCCATCTGATGGAAGTGAAGGGGATATCATTGCTCCATGGAAAGCCGTTCCATGCTAACAAGAAAATGTTCAAGGCGAACATCTCTAGTGTGCATAAGAAGGCCCATGCAAGAAAGACGGATACAAGTGAGGGGAATTCAACTGACACTATTGAAGACACAGCTGAGACCTCCTCAGCTATCTCTCCAAAGCAAATCTCCAAGAAGAGAGCTGCGACATCGAAGCCTGCCCCTGCCCCAGCAGCCAAGTCAAAAACGGCACCTGGCCCTACAGCCAAACCAAAAGCCCCTCCCCAAGCAGCCGATGCCCCTGCCCCCGCAGCCAAGAGTGGGAAGGAACATCAAATTTCTTCTCCAGTCGTGAAGAATAAGTGCACTGCTAAGTTAAGGAAGACAGCTGCAAAGGCTTCTATTGAAACACAGGCCTTCACCATTGAAGAGCCTACTGGAGTGGAGCCAGAGATTCCGTTGGTTGCAACTAAGAGAAGGAGGTTGTTTAAGAATCATGAATTGGAGAAAACAGCCGAGTCCGATACTCAGCCGGAGAAGCAAGAGGAGACTGTTGATGCACAAAAGGAGTAGTTGTTCGCCTATATTTTTAGCTTCACCGCAAGTGTACGGTGGTGTACGTTATCGAATAGGGTAGCAAGGTCGTATCCACAGAGACTAATAAATTTATATGCTAAGTATTGATCCAAGATAGTCTTATTTTTATCTAGACGATCGAAATTTGATGATTGTTGTTTTGAGATTAAGGCAATTTAAATTACTAAAACACAAGAAAAAAATAGCACAAATGAAAGAAGTATCAAGATGATATAATGGATTTCCGAGTTAAGGTTTCGATTAATAATCCTCTTGTTGTCCGGTTTAATCAAGCCACGTTATTATCAATATTCCTATAAGATGATCACAAAGCTATTTTATCCTCCCTCTCGAGATGCATATAAAACGTAGATTGAAATACTTATGCTAGCATCTCTACTCAACATAAAGCATTCAACTCCCGAAAGCACAAAATATCAAATATCCTCACAAATATTTACAAACCTCTCGATTCATGCAAATATTTGTGTCGAGTATTCAAGATCTAATATTGAAACTCATCTCTCGAATTATGAATCAATATATCAAACAAGTTAAATCATTGATCAAGTGATAAAACAAGAATAAGCTCAAAATACTCAAATAGGCTTCAAGATAATAACTTCAACTAAGATTAAAACATCCAACAAGAATTCATTAATCTACTTCCAAAACCCTAAAATCTCAAGAGTTTAGCTACACATGATTAAACAACTTATACACAAAGTGTTCAAAGTCATTACAAATGAAAATAAAAGATTGAAACTAAAAGAGAAGCAAGAAAACTTAGGAACGTCGACAATCTCTCGATATATCTCCGTTCTTCAAGCTCCGATGCAACCCGATTGTCTCCTTGATGTCTCCTTCCAAGAGTTGACTCTTGTCTTGTGTTGTAGATCCCAAAAATGCCAGAATGTCCTTGTGTGCGCCCCCCAAAAAGCCTTTTTATACTTCCCATCATGTTTAGGGCTTAATGCTGCAGATTATGGGATTCCAGCACAGACGCACGGGTGGTGCGCCCACGCACGGGTTACCCGTGCGCCACCCTGCTGGAATAACCCAACTCTCTGTAGGGCGCACGGGTGGTGCGTCGGAGCACGGCCTACCCGTGCGCCACTCCGGTGAAATAATCTGACCCTCTGCAGGGCGCACGGGTGATGCGCCCATGCATGGACTACCCGTGCGGCATGTTGCAGCTCCAATATTCCTTATACAGGGGTGCACGGGTGGTGTCTTGAGGCACGCCCTACCCGTGTGCCCCCTGTCTTTTCCGTAAACGCTCAACTTTCGCTCTTTTAGGCTTCACTTTTCATATATCCACTCAATTCTCCATGTTTCCACTTTGCTTTCCTCGTATTCGTATTCAATTAGCTTCAAATATCATGAAATTCCTACAAAATAAGCAAAGTGTAATATCTTTTCCACAAGGAG
Source organism: Rehmannia glutinosa (assembly GCA_016081115.2). Classification (NCBI taxonomy): domain Eukaryota; kingdom Viridiplantae; phylum Streptophyta; class Magnoliopsida; order Lamiales; family Orobanchaceae; genus Rehmannia; species Rehmannia glutinosa. The sequence continues at coordinate 177,808 of JABTTQ020003196.1, read as the reverse complement.
TGAATATGTAACATTTAACACGAGTATATGCATGTTTACTCATCATTATAGCTCGAAATACTCCTAAAAATGCATGCAAAACTCACCCCTATCAGTAGTCTCCAGAGATAGTAGATGTGCCCGAGAAGACTGATGATGTTGATCAGCAGAGAACAGAAGACCCAGCTGTGCGGGAGACAGCTCTGGAAACTGAAGTAGCTGAGACAACCAAGCCAGTGGAAGAACATGTTGTCTCACTACCTCAGACAGATATTGTTGAGTCTGAGGAGGAGCAAGCCCCTCTAACCACCATTTAGAAGATCGGAGAGGATGATGATGATGATCTAATAATGTACTCTCGATCTACCCGATCATTCAATGCGGTGAGGAATGGAGGGCATGGAAGCTGGATTATTCAAGGCGGCTATTTGCTCATCCTGAGTTCATTGAGGAGGAGGAAGAGCTTCTTAGATTTCTTGGACATGCATATGTCCAATCTGCCCTGAATGAGGAAAGCTGCATGGAAACTCTTCGACTCATCAAGGAGGAAGAGAAGGAGAAAGTTAATGAGCGAGCCAGAGCCTTGGAGAAATCCAAGGTATGTCTGCAAATAGGGACATATGAGCATATCCATGAGTCCACTAACAGTGAAATGGAGGACATGGACCCTGTTGCTGCAACAGAGAAAGTCGAGTTAGAGCAGGCCACTGAGAATCAAGACCCATGCACGAGATGAATCTTCAAGAAGGTCCAGGAGAGTCCTCCAAAGTCTCTCCTCGGACTGATCCTTTGGGAGTGGCACAGCATATTGCCTCTGTTATTGCTGAGACCATGTCCCCCGTGCAGTCAAGATGGCTCCAAGGAATCGCGATGAAGGCGGGAATTTGGGCACCCAAGCCAAGCCTAACCCCCGAAGAAGGTGTTAAGACACTGCCCATATGGTCAACACTCAAAGGAAACAACAATCGTGTATCGGGAGCGAGTGACCCCATCATCGTTCACTCAACTGGTGCGCCAGCTGAGGGGGAAACTCTCTCCACCACAGAAGGGTCGGAGGATGCTATGGGAGACCAAACAAAGAAAGAGAGAATATCATTGAGCAGCAGAGTGACATTAATGACGCTCGGACGGTTGAGTCTGTCGCTGCACCGAGATGCCAATCAGCCATGAAGGCCGCTAAAGTTGATGTCGCAGCAAAGGCAAAGGATGGAGAGGCCCTGGGAGTTGAGACTCTGGGCCATGAAAGTGCAATCCCAGGGGTTGAGACTCCGAAGGATGCCACCGTTGAAGACCCTAAGACAGCTGGGCCTATCGAAGGGGCTGTACAAGGTCCTACATCGATTGAGACTGTTGGGGGTAAAGAAGGCCTAAGGGAGGTTGAGACTTCCCTGGGTAAAGAGCAAGGTGAACAGAACATTCCTCAAATAGAAGGAGCTGTTGCAGAAGAGGAGATAAGCGCCCTTCATGATTCCCAAGAGAGCATAGACACATCATTTTTGGGATCAGAGAATGAAGCCGAGTCTACACACCCTGAAGATTCTTCAATGGACAAGGCTGAGGATGTTCTTAAATCTCGGAGCCATGTCAGTGTTCAGACATCTCCAATCAGATTTAGTTTTGATGATGAGCCATTTCCAAAGGCCCCATCATCTTCCGATGACGTTGATGATACAACTGAGGACCAGGTAACTCAACAGGACAAACTTACTGAGAACGAAGAAAGTCATTAAGACGATTGAGGCTCGGTCACCGAAAGCAAACACTCTCAACCGCTCCACTGAACAGAGTCGATTCTTGCGAAAGCTTCCACAAACTGAGTAACGACTTCAATAGCTGCAGCAGGGCTTTTACAAACTGTGACATATATCGATGACGCTACCGCAGCCGAGGCACAGAGAGCTGGTATTTTCCATTAAGAACAAGGAAAGCTCCCCAGCAAGCCGACTCAGAGATTCCATTTGTTCGTGACGATGTTTTTAAGGACATGTTTCCCTTCACAAGCGAATTGCCAGATTTGGGAGCTGAATCTACCAGAGACCTAAAGAAATATACCGTGCAAGAACAACCCGTCATTCCCACAGATTCTATTATGCCAATGGACTTCTATTTCGATGCAGAGTGGCCAGCAGCCGAGTCAGCCTCAGCAGTTATGTTCCGTAAAGCCTTCAAGACTATCTGTGAAGAGATTGAGAAGATGGAACGCCACCATGCATCTCCAGATCTTAGACTGGACAATCGGGATGCAACCCTCACAGCTGATTTGAGAGGGATCGTTGTTCGTATAAGGAAATGGGCTGCACAACAGACATCCATGGGATCTGAGCAGGTCTGCCACTTCAAGGCCCTATTTGCTAAAATGTTGTTGTGGAGTGTGGACACTTCGATGTATCATAAGAGAATAAAGGAATACATGGTCAGGATGGAAACTACCCACAAGTTGGATATGGATTTGCTTAAGCACTATCAGCAGACCGAAATTACTCGCCTAGAGAACAACATGAAGGAAAAGTTTAGTCTTTTAATGGCGGAGGTGAAATTGGTGATAGCTGAGTCAAAGGCCACTCAGTTCGAGTTCCGAAAAGCTCACTCCACAACAGACTCAAAGCATGATTCTACCATCAGCCGATTGGATTTCATCCTAAGTGGTTTATTCCCTGGGCTAACCCTTTCATTTGGTGATGATGCCTAAAAGAGGGAAAATGAGGCCCTAAATGGATTGAAGGAAGAAATGAAGAAATGAGGTGACAGATATGAGGGGGAAGGAAGTTCGAAAAATCTTCCTTTGAAATTGATGTATGCTGAAACCCCACAGCTAGGTGAAGTCACGGCTTCCAATCTCAGCAAGCTACCCCAGAACCTACCTATTGAGAAAGTTGAGTTGGCCATGAAAGATAAAAGGAAGGCCATCGAAGCTGCATTCGATGAAGTAGCTGAGAAGCAGTTAACTCGCGTTCAAGAGATTATAAAGCAATATGGTGGTCCTCGGCAGCCAGAAAAGGACTATGTTGCGATCAAACCCCCGAGAGATATTGTCATGCCTGATGATGGATTTGAGCCCAGATCACTAGAGGAATTTCAAACTCTAGAATCACAAGGTTACTTTCAAGGGATGACTGTGCCTCAAGCTTGGGACTTGTATTGGGAGAAGGGATTAGATGTATGCACATCACCGATAAATGTAGACTTCAGCCATCACTCACCGGAAAGTCAAAGGCTCCAATACAAAGATACTCAAGAGAAAGAGGAGGCTGGTCGGAAGGGAAGATATGGTTGCGATGGAAAAGGCTCTCAACCACGGCCAAGACCAAAAGATGTGGCATATGTAGATCCAGGGAAGAAGGGTCTTATATATTAAGATGGATACGATCACCTTGCCAACCTCGAGGTTGCACGCAAGAATGCTGAAGCTCTAAGGAGGCAAGAAGTTGAGAATGAGAGAGCTCATCGCGAATGGCTTGAGAGGCAGCAAAGGGATGACCCTACTGCTAAGCGAGCTTATGAGAAGAAGAAGCGAGAGGAAGAAGAAAGGAAGAGAAGAAGACTAGAGGATGACAGGAAGAGGGCTGAAGAAAAAGAGAGAATAAGAAAGTAGCAAAGGAGTTGAAGTATGATGTGAACCCCTTCGTGTATTTTTCTTCACTGTAAATACATAGATGTAAGTCTTCTTTAATAAGCTCTATGAATTTCCCTGCAATTTTCATTCTCTATGTATCTTAGCTTATATATTTTGTATTGGCATACTTGTATAAACCTCTGATGCTTATTGTAAACAGCTTTGTAACAACAAGAATGCTATGATCAATAAAATGATTATTCAAAAGCATACATTCTTTTTTACTGCACTGCATGTATGTTTGTTGTTTACTTATGTTATATGTTTTAAGTTTTGGCATCATCAAAAAGGGGGAAATTGTTAGGAAATTTATTTGTTAGATTTTGATGATGCCATGTAAAACTTAGGCTAGAAAGTTGGCACCCCATTTTCCTTGTAATTCTGCATTGTAATAGATAGGACTAGAAGAGCTGAGTTAAGTCAGCCAAGTCAAGATTACAAGAAGTCAACCGCGGACTGGAAAGAAGACTATGTTGTATGTCAGTTGAGTATGGCCATTAAGGAATTCAAGGACTCGACTGAAGGAGAGTCAACTAAGGAACAGCTGTGAGAAGTGTCAGTCAAGTCAACTCAAGAAGCCAAGTCTATCAGTTGAAGTGATAGTTGAGTCAATCCCATGATTGGAGCAGACTCAAGTCACCTGGGTGAAGGCAGCAGTCAAGTGAAGACAACCGGCATAGATCCGTTGTAATAAAGTCAAGAATATTACTCGATATAGTAATATGTCTAGTTGTCAGGTCTAAAAGTGTTTGGCCCAGAAATGTGCAAAAAGAAGGAACCAATGGGAAACACTGCACCTTGTGTCAGATCCGGCAAAGTTAAAATATCATTTAATACGACAAAATGTCAACATTACAAGGGTTGCAGACCAAGACAAGACAAGCCAACGAACACAAAGTGACATTTGAAACTAGCCTATCTCTTCAACGGGAAAATTTCAAATATGCACTATAAAAGGCTGAGGAAGCATTTGAGAAAAGGTTACCTAAACCTAGCAAGAGCAAGCAATATTAAAGCAATTAACCTGCAAATTCTCAAAGCTTATCAAGATATTCCTCAAGCTTAAAACTCGAAGAAACTCGATCCAACACAGGCTGTGAAGGAGAGATAACTTCAACCAGTTGAAGAGGAAACATTTGAAGAAACAAAAGGGGTCTACTTTCCAAGTTGAAGGATCGTAGAAATGTTCAAGGTCAAACAAAGTACCAAGTTTGTTGGAGGGCTTCGTGATCAAATCCAAGAACTTGAGAAGTGAGCTGAAGTAGCCAGGCAGCTGCCTCGTGAAGAAGCTGAGTCGTTAGAGAAGCCAGCTGTGTGATCAAGGTTGTCTCCAGACTGATAACCGCTTTGTAAACTAATTTGTTACTTAGTGGATTCCTCCAGGAGTTGGAGAAGAGAGGACTAGAAGAATTACCCCATCTTCGAACCTCTATAAAATTACTTGTGTCAATTTACTTTCAGCATTTACATTCTTTCATTTACTTTATATTTGATGTTAGTTAACATTTGCTATCCAACTGATAATTAACTAAGTGCTAAATCAAGTGTTTAAAACAAGCTTTAAATCAATCAAAGGGTGTTAAGTCTTCCATTGTTAAAAACCAAATTAGTTGAGTGACCTACAAGCTTTAAACAAGTTAAGCATTTGGCTTAAGCAGCCGAGTTATACTATCAACAGCTCTATCGAGTCTGTTAAGTGGGTGACTTAGTTGAATAGACAACTTAGCTGTCCACCAAGGACACAGCTGATTTGAGTCAACTCTATTGAACTATTTAAAAGGACTAAAATCGAACATTTGGTAAGGTTTATTCAAACCCCCCTTCTAAACCTTACACCACACCCCTTGTGACCTACAACAACCAAACATATGATTCCTTGTCTTCTTTTAGTAGTAGCGTTGACGCAAATGTAACACATCTTTTATGGTTATATATCCCCGTAAAGGGTGTGAACACCATTTTGTGCCTGGTGGATATGTTAAAGTTTGTTTTTTAATATCCTTGGAAATATATGTAGTAATCATGAGTTCGTAGCATAACATTATTAATAAAAATGCAGTAGCTTAAATATGTTATGCAGTAACCATTTGTTATATATGCATCACATTGTTACGCAAAATGCAGTAGATTAAACATGTTATGTTATAATTATGAGTTAGATGTGCATCACATTATTATTGAAAAGTATTAACTTAAACATGTTATGCAGTAATTAAGTGTTAGACATGCATCCTATTATTAATTAAGTGTTAGATATGCATCACATTATTATTAAAAAAATGCAATGGATTAAGTTCATCTATTAGTGTTGTATGTTGCGCCAAACGAGATTAAGTCTCTGGACAGTTATAGTTCTTCCTGGATACTGGATCAGCCCAAAACAAACTTGTGAGTTGTTCATTTTCATCAATGTCGTAATTGAATGTCATTCCTGGACACACCTCTATTCTTTTTAAAAAAGGGCTTTTACTAATTGTGCATGGGCCCCACATATGCCTTTAACTCCCTCTTAAAATTCTTGAAATCTTTTTGTAGTTCCCCATCACTGGAGTATCCCCAACCATTTTCTTATACAAGTTGGTGTCTGAAATTTAGGTTCCTGTTGGCTTTCAAAACATGTCGGTGTATTTCAGGAGTAAGACTATGTGTGTAGCGCAGTACAAAACTTCTTATCATGTAAGTACCATTTTCCAGCATATTCAAACACACAATGTGCTTTGCAACCGACCCTTGTTGACATCCTTTGTTCTATTTTGGCATTGTCGGCAGTTTTCTCAATTCCTTTGGATGTAGTTTTAATTGACTTACTATCATTCTTAAACCTCTCGTTGTTACATATAATATATTGCACTTGAATAAGATCACTTTCAAATTATTTCGTTGTACTTATTCGTATATGAAAACCAGTGACACGTCCGTAATTTCTGCAGAATTGTATTTCTTTGTCCAAAGTATTACACTTCATCCCTTGTTGTGGGGTCGATTGTTGCTCACATTCTGGTCTCCAGTACTTTGTTGAATCTACCATTATTTCAAGTTGTTGTTGAGGTGTTTTGCTACTGCTTCCTGTCATAATTAAATATTTAGTAAAGTAACATACATGGCTTATTAACATGCAATGTAGAATAATCTCATAAGCATAATTACATCTAGTGTAAGATATATAGTAGTTATGACAATATTTAAGCAACGTATTAAACTTACATAAACAAAATTGTATGCTTAAACATGCCACACCCTTGTTTATTGTTTGATAATATTTTGATGTCATAAAAGTTAATTGTATTCAGTAGCAATACAATAATATTTCACTTGCAATAATTCATTCGTAAAAAAGAAGTCTATATATGAAATTACATAGATTTCTTTTTATTTGATTGGTCATTATCTTCCCTTGTTTTTGCATGTAACCGAGCCTATTATCATGGATGGTGGAAATATTACTATGTACGAGTTTACCCCTATTTATTTATTAACTAGAAACAAACATTTTATTGGTTTCTTAGATATGGGCCATTGAAAATACATGATATGTGGTTGAGATTCGTCCATACTGCACCTAACCCACGGCATGGTCCTATAGAACTCTCTCCATATATATATATATATATATATATATATATATATATATAGGATATGGATCAAATAGGTCCTCCTACTTGGGGTGAGTCCATGGGGACACATCCTAACCATAGATCAAGAAATTTGAGTGGTCCGATTTTTAAGGTCTTTTTATATTTATTTTTTTGTTTCACCTTTAACAAGGGTATGATGGTAATTTAACAATTCAGAATCAGTTTTAAGATTATATTCCCTCTCCTCACGCGTCTAGTCTACCCACTCTTCACGATACATTCCCTCTCTTTTCAACGACGTTTTGCTTTCATATTTCAAAACACCTTTCCATTCCTTCGACTGCACTTTCCATTCCCTCTCGCGAAGGTTTTTCGAGGTTCTTCTCGAGCGGCTTCCGCGTTCATTTGAAGGTAAGCGTAATGTCGTTCGGTTTTGTGTTTGAAGCTTTGATTCGTAGGTAGTTCCAGTTGTATAGGGTTTACAAAGTTCTATTCGCGGTTTCTCTTTTGATTTTCGCAACTTCAATCTAGGTTTTTTGTTGCTCTGGGATGATTTTCTGGGTTGATGTTGCATGTTTTTAATATAAGTTTGCACATTGATGTTTTTTGTTGTGTTGAGAAATATGTTTGTGGTCTTTTTTCATTTGCTTTTGGTAGATGTTAGGGTTCCTTGTTAAGTTAATTCTGGAATATATCGCAATTCTATTATTTATGTTTGATTTTTGTTGGAATGTTTATGATGCTTATGTAATTTTATACCTCTGCTTATGTAATTGTGTAAACCTGCTTATGAAGTTATTAATATGTGCTTGTGAAGTTTTAGATTTTTGTGACAGGGCATCATTTGGTTGTTTTTATATGCAGTGCGTTCGTTAACACCATATTTCTACTATTTTTTATATGGTTATGCATTTTGCCAGTATTTGCTTGGTTAGTTTTTGCATGTTGCTTGTGTAAATTGATAGGTTTGCTTATGATCCTTTAAAAGCATGCTTATAAAAATACAACTTGAATATATGTATTGTATACAAGAATATTTTGTGATGCTTTAGTATATTTTTATTGTAGGTGTGATTTTCTGAATTTTCAAGACAATGGCTAGAGGCAAAAGAAAAGTGTTGAGTAGCGAACTTGTTCCGGCTGAGGTTCAACAAGATGAACCTGTTGAGGTTCAACAAGATGAACCTATTGAGGGTCCGCAAGATGAACATGCTGGCCAGAAGAGGCTAAAAAGTACAGAGGATGAGACTAAAGAGGATGAGACTAAAGGCAAGAGTAAGAAGTCTGAACATCCAAGATGTGGGACAAGATCAAAACCGAAGTGTTTAGTCGAAGCCATGGTAAATTTGGAACCCGCTCAGACGGCTGCCATTGTTGAGATGGGATTTGGGGGATTGCTACAGATGAGAATCAAAGATTTCCCACCTGAACTAACTTATTGGTTGGCGGAACACTTTGATGCACCTAGTTGCGAGTTGAGATGGGCGGATGGGAAATCGATCCACATTGATGTGAGTGATGTACAGCGCGTTCTTGGTTTCCCTAATGGCCCTATCAAAATCCAGAAAAAACAGAGATCAGATGATGAGTGCCAGCTACTCAAACAGTGGCAAGGTTTTTTTGCGAAGGAGAATAATAACATTACACCTGGTGAAGTATGCCAGCAGATGAGAGCTTGCAAAGACGGTGGGGTATGGTTTAAGAGACATTTTGCTGTCTTGGTTGATTGTCAGTGATCGGGGAACAATCCTTGTGGATACGCAAATCCACTTATAATTAAAAGCCTGGAGGATGTCAAGAGCATCGGTAAATTGAATTGGTGTGAGTATACACTGGATACTTGATTGCCAAAAGGATAAATGGGAAATCGAAGAGAAAAAAATATTTCAACGGCCCATTGCTCTTTCTTTTCGTAAGTTAAGTTTCATTAATAGTTATTTTTATAGTTGTATGTGTGGTTTTAATTGTTTTCCTCCTTTCATTGCGGGTTCTTTATATGGACAGAATTATTTTTACAAACCGTGATGTTCCTAGGAGGTCAGTGTTTGTTTTTGGACTACGAGATATTGAGGGATAGAAACGTGAGGAGTTAGATAGAGGTTGTTTGGGAAAGGGTTTTGTTGACCAACCCTTGCAACTGGAGGGTCGAGTTGAGGGTCCATCCCGGATCTACCGTGTATTACGGAGACACCTTCATTCAAGGCCAAGCTACCATCCGGTAGTTTGAGTAATGAGGTAATCAATGATTGCTTATTTAGTTATTCTGTTTTGCTTTTATAGTTTATATTTACTTTGCTAATGAAGTACAAGTTTGTTTCATGTTGATGTTAAAAATGTTTTGTCCCGCATGTGTAGTTGATTTATTGCTTGTGTAACCCAAGTTTGTTGCATGTAACTTTTAATGCTTGATTATTCAAGGTTGGCATGTTGCTTGTGTAATGCAAATTGTTGCTTGTGTAGTACAATCTTGGTGCATATGTAGTTGTGAATTATTGCTTATGTACACAAGTTGGTTCGATTGTTTAATTTAACTCAACAGTTGCTTTTTTGAGATGCATGTGTAGTTCATATTTGTTGCTTATATAGTACTATTTTGTTGCATATGACCCTTTTAAAGTCTTTGCTTATGTTAAGTTATCATGTTGCTTGTGTAGTACAATCTTATTGAATGTGTAGTTCGAATAATTGTTTATGTCTTGTTGGCTGCAATTTTTAAGTTTTGTGTGCATATGATTTTAGGAATATCTTTGTGAGGATGTTGGAGAAGTTGTCGTGTCTTGCAACAGATGTTGTTGACATGATAACATTTTTGGAGAATGCGCCAAAAGAATTTTCTGGGGTTGCACAGTTTAACAAAATTCAAGAAGCGACAAGGAAGCTGATTGGTTTCACGAGCAGGCAGGATAGCGTGGAGGCGACTGATAACGCTCAGATGAGTGAGACTCAAGAGAATGAACTTTTTTGGAATAGCTCTGAGACTATCACGGCGATTGAAAATATCGAGCGTGCACCGGGTAGGAGACCAAAGATAAAAAAATGATTGAGGATATGCCCAGTTTTAGTCTCGGGGTTAGTCAGGATGAACGGAATGATGAATGGGGCAATGTCGTTAATATATCTCGTGAAATTATCCGCGACATGCCAGAAACTATTGTTGAACATGAAAGAGGTCCAGAGATTAAACAGGTGAAAATTTATTTTTCTTATATTTGAAATTAGTTTTGTGGTGAATGTATGGAATCTTGAATGTGTAATGTATTTATCCTATTTTTTGTTGTAATGTAGGGGGATGTTGCAAGCGGGAGCGGTGGTGTTAGAGGCAATAATGGGGATGAAGAGGTGGAGGAGGGCGTGGATGTCAATGAGATGGTTAGTAAGATTGATTATACAACGAAGAGAATTCCCAAAAAATCTTGCCCTCTAATTTCTCCATTTCTTGTGAGGCAGATTGATTTGAAATCAAAGTTGAACAAAATTGAGTTGTTAGTTTCGAAGTGGTTGTTGGAAAATGAGGCTGCAGATGACTATGTGTTTTATACTTGTTCTATTCTTTATAATTTTTAGAAGAATATTGTGTATTGTCGTGTCATTCTGTTTTTTAACTCAATAGGTATGAAGTAATTTTTAAGAATGGGGACGTCGAGTTGGTGAGAGATTATGTTGCATCGTTGAAGGAGGGGGAGTATGTGTGCTCGGCCGTTATAGACATATGGTCCAGGATCCTTAATCACAAGGAGGCCCTAAAGAGCAAGAGTTCGCCACGAAGATTTTTCGCAACAACATACTCAACAGTACGTTGCATTTGTATTTATTATTAGCCACTTTTCTTTTCATGCTTAGTTGAATGTAACCGCCTACAAAACATTGCAGCAATTTTCTGTTGTGATGCCGAGGGCTGGATTGGATACGAATGATGCAGTGAAGTTATTCACAACCAGTTTTGATGCGGAATTTGGCGACACAAGCTCGAAAAGACTGGATACATTTGATTTGGTATTTAGATTTTTTTTTCTGTATTATTATTTACATTGTGGTGTTTTGTATTTTTTAATTTATTTTTATGTGTATTGTTATCAGTTCTTCTTTCCAATTTGTAAAAGTGAGCATTTCTTCGTTGTGTGCTTCGATGTCAAGAATAAGCAATGCCACATTTTGGACAATTCTTCAGTGGAGGGTACGAAACTTAACAAGTACGAACGCCTCCCCGAAAAATTGGTATGAGCACCTTTCTCCTGCCTTTTTGAATATTATTTTTATATATGTTCATGCAATACAATGACATTGCTTATGTATGATAATTGTTGTGCATGTGTAGTATAACATTTCTGCTTGTGTACTAAACTTTATATGTATATTGCAATGCTTGCTTGTATAATATAGATCTATTGCATCCGTAGTGTTTATTTACTGCTTATGTAGGTGAAACATTGTGCATATGAAGTTATTTTGATGCCCATGTGATGTGACCTTTGCAGCGCCAGATATTTGTGCAAGATTTTTTGTCCAAAGGTTACTGCGTTGGTGCACGTTATATACGAACTCTAAAGTGTTGAGGCTGGCCATGGATGGAGAGACAATGATAATAAGGTGGATTACTTGCTGTTTTTGCCATGCGCCACATGGAAACATACATGGGCGGAGGCATGAGGAATCGGGATAGTGGTTTGATGAAGAAAAATCTTACACATTATCCATGCTTTATGCGGCGAAGTACGCCCTTGCTATTATTGCTCCGGGCCGACATGAACGAACTCAAGGCGAAGAATTTGCTCAAGGCAAAAAAGCACAGCGATGGATGAAGTAGTTGTAGGAATTTGAATGTGATATTGCAACTCTATTTCGAACAAGATAACTTTATGTATTTCTTTATGCTTTCATGTTGCAAATGTTTTGATAAACATGTACGTAGGATCGTACATTTTCTCGTTTTTCTCGGTATGTACGATGTTTTTGTGTAAAGTCTACATTAGCATTGCAGTTCGATTAAACAATTGTAGATACAATGTTTTTGTGTAAATACCATCTAGTTTGATGCATGTGTAGATGTGCAATACAAAGATTTATTAAATAGATATGTTGCTTGTGAATCATAATTTGTCCGCATGTGAAGAAGTATGTTCGTGCTTACAAAGAGATAATCGTTAATTTGCAAACAATTTTTCCTATATCATCAAGATATGTGCAATTCTTGCTTATATAGTACATATTTGTTGCATATGTAATATATGGGGACGCTTATGTATTAGCTTTCTTGGATTTTAAGCAAAATGTATTTGTCTTTTGCATACGAAATGCTCATTCATTGCTTATGTAGTACACATTTGCTGCATATGTAATATATGGGGGACGCTTATGTATTAGCTTTGGATTTTAAGCAAAATGTATGCGTCTTTATACGAAACGGTCATTCATTGCTTATGTAATTGAAGTTCATGGCATATGAAGTTTATCACCACAAAGATGCGTAAAAACATTGTCTCAGAACAAAATATCCATGTATGATATCTAAAGAAATAAAGTAATGAAAATGATTATAGAGTATTGTGCTACGCTTTCTTGGTGCAGGTTCGGCTATTGTGGCTCCCAATTTCTCCACACTTCCCGCAATGTCTCTTTAGCTTTTTGCTTGCCTTGATTGCTTTCTCTTTTTGGCTTTGTATTCGGCTTTTAACATGGCTGCCACTACCCTTGTTCTTTGCCTGTTTTGGTGGCAAAACTTGAACTTGTGATGTAGTCCCACCAAAGTCCTCTAGCAACGTTTGCTTGTTCAACATACCTGGATTAATCCCTTGTTGCATGAGTAACAACTGCTTGTGGTCTTGAATGATTTTTCCCAGAGATTCCAGCTGTTCTTTGTTGCCTTTTGCAATCCTTGCACAACAATGGAAATCAGACCATATTTTTTGCAACGTTGTATCGACTTCACGCCCATTTGTGTAGTGACAAAGTGATTCGATGTTTAAAGTCTGAGAAGCCGATGCATTTTTTATCCATCGATTGAGTATGTATTTTCCTGGAATTTTGTCGAGTTCCTTGAACAACATCAAGATGTGACGGCATATCACCAATCATGTCAACATATTGCGGTACCGCATAGCATGAAGTCCTGTTTTTTATCGAAAACAACAGTAAACATCCCGATGCCAATGTCTTTGATATGGTAAGTAACGGTTATCTGTAGCATCTTCGACATTTAACATTAGACAGTTATAACACGATGCCACTATTTCTGAACTCATAACGGAAAACATCGTCCTGGTATACACTGACGCTGCGTGCTTTTCAATTGCCAATGGTGTCTTGCATTTCGGAACACTTGTGTCTGTCTCATTGGTCAATTTATCTGTTGCATGTCTTTGAGCCTCCATTGCACTTTCATAGTGCATAAAAATTCAACCAAGTTGACTTGGGGTTCGTGAAACCGCCAACCAATCTGTTAGCACTCTCGGATCTTGATGTGGTTCGAAGTAGTCCACCCAACTCAACATTTTTAAAATATCTTTGGAATCCACGATCGTCTAATCTCAAAAATATTCCTCAACCATGCATGGGAAGTCAAATTGTATTCATCATTAGCTCGTTCCATTTTTCTTCAAAATATTCTCGTTCGATGCAATTATTCCGCACTAGGTCTTTGATCTTTTCATGAAACATTCATTGTTGAATAATGCGTGCCCAAGCTTCACAAATACCTTCTCCATAATGTGCCACATACACAAGCGATGTATCGTGTTTTTGAAAACCCTTCTTATCGCATTCTTCATCGCAGGTCTTGGTCCGTTACAATATATATCGCTCACGCCCCATTGCTTCCATAAACTTTTGGAATAACCATACGTAGGATTCTTCATCTTCTTTCAAGAGTAGCCCCGATGCAAAAGTTACACATCTTTTATGATTATCAATGCCAGAAATGGAGCAAACACCATTTTGTACCTATACAAGCGAGAAAACATGTTCTTTACAGGCATTATGTTAACACTACACAAGCAAGTGATATTATGATGTATGCATAAATTATCCTGTTCTTCATATGCTTTTGCATGTCAACACTATACAAGCAAGACGAAATAGAATGAATGCATTGGTTAGGCCTAGCTACCTATTAGTGTTGTATGTTGCATCGAATGAAATGACATCTCCGAATGCGGCGTAGTTTATCCCGCATATTGGATCACCCAAAATAGTCTGGTCAATTGTTCATTTTCGCGACGTCATAGTTGAACGCCATACCGGATCGACTTCCATCTTCTTGAGAAACCTATCTATGACTAGTTGTGCATCGGCGCCGCTAATATATGCTTTCAACTCTCTTCGAAATTCTTAAAATCAATTTGCAAGGCACTGTGTGTTAGAGTACCCCCAACCATTTGTGTATACAATCGATGAGATTTCGCATTCCCAATATTTGCTTTCGCACGCTTTATGATGAATTGCCGGTGTCCAAAATTGAGGTTTCGTTAACCTTCAAAAATTTCGAACTTATCTCGGTATGAGACTCGTGTGTGTGCCGCTCCTCAAAGTGTTTTACCTTGTATCTCCCGTTTTCAACAAATTCGAATATACAACGAGCATTGCATCCGACTCGTCCCGAGGTTCTATGTCCGGGTTCGAACTTTCACCTGTCGCTAGATTTGCTTTGTTATCCTCTCTCTGTGATTTTGCAACATGCTTGAACCCCTCTTTGTTGCATACAATGTATTGCACGCGTATTATTTCACTCCTAAGCGTTTTGTTGTACTTATTCGAACATCAAAACCAACACTTTGGCCATATTTTCGTAGAATTGCACCCCTCACCAAATTATCAAAGACCATTGATTGTTTAGGTTTGATTTGTTGATCACATTCAGGTATCCAAGATTTCGTGAGAGTCACCCGATATTTCAAGTCGTTCTCGAGGTATATTCATGTCTCCCTGGCATATAGGTGACAATAAGCTATTTTAGCGCTTTCTTGCTTGTTAACATGCAATACTCAAATGTCTTCATAAGCAATCATAGTATCTTCATAAGCAATCATAATATCTTCATAAGCAATCATAATATCATGCAACATATCAATACTACATAAGCGAAACGGTTTCCTTCATAAGCAACACATCAATTATTCACATGCATGATTTTTGAGAGCACGCGTTTCCATGATTATTTCTTGCGCTTTTAACACTCTAACAAGTAATGCTCTTCATAAGCGGATAATGATACTACGTAAGCATACAAAGGTTCATTCATATGCAAATATACAACTACGAGTTTTGTTGAGAGTTTTTCTAGAATTATGAATCTGCGTTGCAAATTAGCTAGCATCATATTGCGATATTGATTTATATCTACATAATATGATCAATATCATACATACCTTCTCTAAGCGATGTGAGAAATCCTTCTTCAAATATGTTGTTCATCTCTTCGCATGCATCATTCTACGCGATTGATTCTCCACAAAATTACGCAAAAAAATTGTGTTCTACTCAAGCTAGCGATCTTTGGTTCACTTATTCCACAAAGAAGCTCGATGAAGAAGAAGAGAAGAAGAGAAGGAAGAGGTCACGCCGATTTTCTTTGGATTGGAGAAGATCATGATTATAATGGTAATGAATCCGATTTGTTGGGAATTTTGTGGGATTACAAATTTGCCCCTCGGTGTTAATTTGCGGGTTTTCAATCTAAAATCACAACCATTAAAAATACTAGATATGTG
Organism: Rehmannia glutinosa; assembly: GCA_016081115.2. NCBI lineage: Eukaryota > Viridiplantae > Streptophyta > Magnoliopsida > Lamiales > Orobanchaceae > Rehmannia > Rehmannia glutinosa. Next base: position 161,939 of record JABTTQ020003196.1, on the reverse strand, counting down.
GCTAGGATTGGTCCCTATGGACTTACCCTATGAGGTGGTCTCATATAACCCCCTCCCTATATATATATATATATATATATATATATATATATATATATATATAGGGTTATATGAGTCCAGGATCTTTAGGTAAGAACGTAGAGGCACATCTTATCCATTGGACTCTTTCAATCTATGGCTGATATTAAATCAATTTTTACTCTATTTTTCCCATAAATATTATTCATTAAGGGTATAATAGTCAAAATCGAAAAAAACGCTGATTTTTTTATGGACGGTTACAATTTTGGATATGAAAAAGATTTGTGATTTTTTCTCACCTCTAGCCATTCACGGTTCTTTATCCAAAATGTTAGTAATGATTTTCTGCTTCGTTAGTTATTCATTAAGGGTATAACGGTCAAACCGAAAAAAGCTGATTTTATTTATGGACGGTTACAATTTTGGATATAGAAAAGATTTGTGATTTTTCTCACCTCTAGCCTTTCACGGTTCTTCATCCAAATCGATAGTAATGATTTTTTGTTTCCTTAATATTGGGTTTTGCAACGGTAGTAATGATATTCTGTTTCGTTAGTATATTTTTTTACTTCATCTATCTTTGCATTCATTCATTGCAATTTTATAATTCATTGCAACGATAGTAATGATTTTTTACTTTTTTAGTATTGGTTTTTTGCTTCTTTGATAATTTTTAATTGCTGACTTATTTTATTCATCAATATTTTTAAGTTATATAAAATTGCTTTTTAATCATATTAATTTTGCTTCTTTGGCTTATAATTTGAAATCGTGTATTTTTTGGGATTACAATTTTGTTGATCACTTATTTTTGTAATGCGATTTTAATTTTATATTCTCATTCTTTTGTACATCATGCTTGCAAATTTATCACTTAAATAAAATGACCTACTGAAGCATAAAAACAGTACCACTGAAGAAATAACTATTCCAAAAAGGAAAAAACATATATTGTATACCATGAAAGCAAAAAAAAAAAGTACTATAAAAGCATATATCTATTAATAAAGAAGCAATCCCAATATACTACTAAAACAAGAAAGATGTAATCCCAACTTCTTATATTGAAGCATAAAAATAGTACAACTGAAGTAATAACTATTCCAAAAAAGCAAAACATATACTATGAACCGTGAAGGAAAAAAAATGTACTATAAAAGCATAAATTTTAATAAGGAAGTAATCACAACTTTATATACTATTAAGGGGCCATATTTGTACAACTTTATATACTATTAAGGGGCTGATATTTGTGTACAATAAAAACACCTTCCCCCTTCCCAACATCACTATGATCCCCTCCCTCGTGTTCCTCACTACTAGACACATCCTTCCTTTTCCCACTACCTTTCGCCATTCCAATTAACACTTTTAAAAACACCTGAAAAATCGGGAAAAAAATTAAGAATGCACAAAACATCAAAATATACCAAGAAATCAAAAACCATGTGCCATTATAGCATAATTCCATTGCTAAGAAACTAATCCAAACTTCATGTAAGCAACCCCATGTAAAATTGAGAAAACACAACAAGGAATAATCACATGCTTCAAACACAAACAATTAAAATCAACTCGTTTGAGCAACAAAGAAATAGAGATGAACTATTGCAGAAATAACAGTACAATTAAAGCAATAAATAATCCAAATATTATCAAGACAATATATACACCAAAACACCAAATCAGCACTAAAACCTTTTTTTGTGTTGAAACAATGGCTACAAACTTCAATTTATATACTTGAGAGTAGATTATACCGTACCATTTATGTGCATGTTTAAACTCAAATATAAGATGACACACAAAACGGAACCTGGATTATATGATTGTTCTCAAGTTTACAGCTAATTAATCACCTAAAACGCAAATTGAAATAAAATATAAGATCAAACAGATATTACATATGATCAATAATGTTAGGCTGTTAGCTAATAAGTTGCACCCTAAAACTCTTCTCTTATGAAAATTATTTCTACATCACATTCAAATACAACAATACAACAAAGAGTGAAACTACACCTTCACACAACTCTTAAATTTCCATGTTTTTCCTAGACTGATCTGTAGCTAATTAAGTTTTCAGATAATTACAAAAATACCCCCGAATTTGAGCTAATTAACCACAACAAAATTTTCACAGAAAGAACACAGAAAAATGAAATAATCACAAAAACGAAAAAACTAGAAAAAACAGAAAAAAAAAATAATAATGCCGATTTAAAGGGAATTTTTTTTAACCCACAATTTCGTAAAGTAAATCAACATTACAGAAAACCCTAGTGAAAAATGAAAAATGAAATTTCGACGAAAAACTACGAGTTCGAAAATCAATCAAAAACTAGGTTAAAAATCAAAAACAAATTAAAGCACAAATACGCCACATACCTCTGAAAAACAGGGGAGAGAAGTGGTTTTTGGAGAAGACGACTAACACACGGTGCGAAGAAGACAACGACGAAGCAGAAATACCTGTGAATTTTGGGAGAAATCGATTCAAACTATGAAACCAATAATAAAAATATAAAAGGGGAAGACAAGGGATCAAGAAAATACCTTTGAAATCGAAGAGAATGAACTTTAGGGAATCCTTTTAACCCTCTAGGATGCTTTTTGAACCGCCGATGAAGAATTTTCGAGAACCCTTCGAACCCTTTCAATCTACGATACCTCTGAAAACCTTTGAAAGAATTTTGGTGAACCTTTGAAACAACAGAGAAGGGAGAGGCGTCCTGGTTTTGGGGGAACTCTGAAAAATAAAAGAGGGTAAAAAAATAGGTGAAGTGGCCGAAAGTTTTGAGAAGAAACCCTTGTAAAATCTATGCAAGAAAAAAAGAGGGTCATAAGAGTGGTGAAGTGGACGACATTTTTGGGAGGAGATATGTTGTTTCCCTAAAATTTAGGAACTTTCATTTAAACATGGGTTATAAATTACCAAAATAAAATATTTGACTTATCTAATTAATTATGATATTACTCAAATACCCTTCAATATACCCAAAAAAACACCTATATAAAAAAAAGACCAAGATAAATCTTAACCATCCAAACAATTGATCAAAGGTCCAGATTTGTCCCTATGTTATTACCTGGGGATGCTGGACTCATTTGATCCTATTCCTATATATATATATATATATATATATATATATATATATATATATATGATTTGGATAAGGTGAGTCCAAGTAGTTTAGGTGAGTACGTGAGACCTAATCCTGAGCGTTGGGCTGTTTTTTACAATGGTAAAGATTTAAATGAATATTATTATTTTTTATATTTGATAAATGGCTAGTAAGGGTAATTAGGAAAATTTGTTTTAATTACAGATAGATTGGAGAGTTGTTTTTGAGAGTATCCTTTTATGTTAAATTTGTTTTGGTTACGATAGATTGAAGCGTTATTTTCGGTAGTATCCTATCATGTCTGCATAATTGTTTTGGGGACTATTTTGAAATGATATCTTTTTATTTTCGTTCTTTCCTCAACTTTAGAGTAAATATATTGCTTATATAGTACACGATGTTACATAGATAGTGTAAATATTTGCTTTCATAGTTTATTTGTGATGTATGTGACGGTTGCATATTTATTTATTTAGTAAATGTATTCCTTTTATTATATTTCTTATTTAGTTTATATGTGTCGTTGTTTAATTATTTCAAAGGTACTTGTATAGATGGTGCAGATGTATTGCTTATTTAGTTCATCATCGTTTGCATATATAGTGTATATGTGTTACTTATGTAGGTCAGTTGTATGACATAGACAGTGTAAATGTATTGCTTGTGTAGTTTAATTGTGTTGTATAGATAGAGTAAATGTATTGTTTATGTAGTTCAACTGTGTCGTACAGATAGTATAAATATATGTCAGTCCAAGTGGCTACGATAATCTAGAGGGGGTGAATAGATTATCCCAATTTTTTGCAATTCGCCCTCTTTTTCGAATGATTAAGCAAAGACAAGAATGAAGGTGCGGGAAAATAAACAACACGCGTCGATTTATAGAGGTTCAACCCACCTAGGGCCTAGTCCTCTACCACCCCAGTATCTCAGGGATGGATTTTAAAAAGAAAAAAAGATTTTATTAATAATTACCAAATTTATTACAACTTCACCTTTAAGAGTACCACACTCTTCTTACAACACCTCTTTGAAGATTACCACAATCTTCTAGCTACGGCACCTTGAGAAGATTACCACAATCTTCCACCTTGAAGAGCACCAAAGTCTCCAACACCTAGAAGAGCACCAAACTCTTCCACAAGAAGATTACCATAATCTTCTTACACCTAACACCTAAGATCACCCAAGGGTGTTCTTACCACAAGAACACTCACAAGGATATCTTGTGTTGAATGACGAACAAAAATTCAAGAGTACAACTCGATAAAGAAGTATACAACTTTTGAGTGCAATTGTAATCAAGAATCAAATCTAGACCTCAAGATGGAAAAGTGAAATATTTAGGCTGTAAATACAACAAGAATGTTGAATATGAAAGCTTAGAGAAATTTGCAGATTTTCTTGTTGTGTTGTTTGCTTGTGTTGTTGTTTTGTGTCTTCAAAATCATCTTCTATTTATAGGAGAGTCTTCAAGATTTGATCACAAATATAGGCTCCTCCTTCTTCACTTTTGGATACAAAAAGAAGATCACAAGATGTAGAAATATTGTACAAAATTGATAATGTAAATCTTGTTGTAATGGATTGCCAACGGTTTGAATCTGCTGTCAAAAACAACATAGCGCGACCGGTCGCTATGTAGAAATTTCAAACGTTAAAAAGTAGATCAAAAGATTCAGACACAGGATGACGGGGAGGGCGACCGGTCAAAGAGGGGTCCGACCGGTCGCTATAGGGTTCGACCGATCGGCCCTGGGTTGGATCGGTTGGCCTCCCTATTTTCTCAAAGCATTGCATTCTGTTTCAGTTTTTCTAACTTTCAGACACCAGTCGACCTCTTGTTCGGCCGGTCGACCTCAAAATAGAAGTGTTGTCCAATTTTTGTCAAAAATAAACTTCAACAAATACTCCAAAAAATTAGTAAAAACATTTTAAATCAATTGGGAGTATTTGGACAACATTTAAAAACATTATTTTGGAGTAAAAACACATTTAAACAAAATCATCAAAATCTTGATAAAAATATTTATCTAATTAACTCCCCCTTTTTGATGATTACAAACCAAAACAATTTTAGGAGATCGATTTTAAAACAAAACACATTTTTCGGTCTAAATCAACAATACATTATAAGCAACATTTATCATAAGTAAAAACACAAGGATATGAGCAAGGATTTTTCAAAAATAATTTATAAAAGCTCCCCCTATCAACATGCACATCAAGATCAAGTATAGAAGCAAACAAATAGAAGTTAAAAGCTTAGCTTAAGTTGTAAAAGCTAAGCTTTTACTTTTTAGTTGTTGCTTGTATACTTGTTCTTGATATGCATATTGATAGGGGGAGCTTGTGCAAAAATGATTTTGAAAAATCTTTGCTCCTATCCTTGTGTGTTTGTACTTATGATGAATCTTGCTTGAAATGGTTGATGCTTTAAGATCGGAAAATTGGTTTTGTTTTAAAATCAACTTCCTAAAATTGTTTTGGTTTGTAATCATCAAAAAGGCGGAGTTTGTTAGATAAATGTTTTTATCAAGATTTTGATGATGTTGTTTAAATAAGTTTTTATACCAAAACAATGTTTTTATATGTTGTCCAAATACTCCTAAATGATTTAAAATATTTTAACTAATTTTTTGGAGTATTTCTTAGAGTTTTTAATTTGATAAAAAATTGGACAACACTTTTGATGGTTTTGTTTAAATTGATTTTTACACCAAAACTATATTTATAAATGTTGTCCAAATACTCCCAAATGATTTAAAATGTTTTTGCTAATTTTTTGGAGTATTTCTTGAAGTTTATTTTTGATAAAAATCGGACAACATTTCAAATTGGAGGTCGACCGGTACCTGAAGGAAAGAAAACACGAAACAGAACATACAGGTCTTAAAAAAGAGGAGAGGGGATCGGTCGGGGAGGGCCGACCGTCGCACCCCGTCGACCGGTCGACCCGACGACGACCGCACTGGATCGCACTATCTTTTTCAAAACGTTCAAATCTTATACAGGGCAACCGTCGCTATGTAATCTTTTGACAAAGAAAATTTGTACCGTTGGACATTCTATCAGCAAGATTTGCTTTATAATTTTGTACAATATTTTTACATCTTGTGATCTTCTTTTTGTAGACAAAAGTGAAGATAGAGGAGCCTATGTTGGGAGCCTATGTTGGTGAAGTTTCCCTATAAATAGAGGATGAATTGAAGACACAAGACACAACACACACAAGCAAAATACACAACGAGAAATCTGCAAATTGTTCAAGCTTTCATTTTTACATTCTTGTTGTAATAGCCTAAGTACTTTCACTTGCTCATCTTTGAGGTCTAGGCTTTTTGATTCTTGATTACACTTGCACTCAATCTTTGTATTGTTTTCATAGAGTTGTAATCTTGAATTTTGTCCATCATTCAACACAAGACATATTTGGTAATCTCCTTGAAAGTGTTGTAAGAGGATTGTGGTGATCCTCAAGGTGTTGTATTAATTGTGGTAATTAATAAAATCTTTTTTTCTTTTTTAAATCCATCCTGGAGATACTGGGGTGGTAGAGGATTAGGCCCTAGGTGGGTTGAACCTCTTTAAATCAACGAGTGTTGTTTAATTTCTGCATTTACATTCTTGTCATTGCTTGTTGATTCGAAAAAGAGGGTGATTTGCGAAAAATCGGCATAATCTATTCACCCCCCTCTAGATTATCGTAGCCACTTGGACTAACACTTACAAGCTCCCCCTATTAAAGAGACATCATTAGACAAGCATAAAAGTTCATAATACATCAATTGGACTAAGAATCATTCACAGCTTTTAGCTTTTAAGAGCCATAGCTTATAGTTTTTCTTGTGAGCTTATTTTCACTTCTTAGAGCGTATGAGGGTTTTTTCTATTTCTCCCCCTTTGGAATCATCAAAAAGATTGTTAGCACGATAAAAATATTATATAATCATATCAAAGTGCGCAATTTAATCGATTTATCGAGCGTTTTGAACAATGAAGCTTAAATTCCAAATAAAAGGGAAAAGTTGATCCTTTGATTTGCAAAAGCTCATTTGATTGACAAAACATGATCTCTATAAATACATAAGAGTTTTGAAATCGAGAGAATCATGTAAGTGATGAATTTTTCATAGAAACATTTTGTCGAACACTTGGCGTGCGTCAAATAAAACAAGAGGTGTATAACACCTTTGTAAATCAATTAAGACAAAACAATTCATCACCAAATGCAATATTACAACATTCATCCATCAACAATCATCATATACATCATACCAATACACGAATTTCATCAAAATATCAAGATACAAGCACTTTCTCAAAGGTTCAACCCAATTGAGATTAAAAGGAAGAATTCTTCCCAATTAATCGGAGAAGTCGGATAAGAATGACGAAATACGAGTAATATAAACTCAAAAATTTAGAATTTATATGTAAAAAATTATTTTGAGTGAATTGTGTGTTATAAATATAAAGGGGTTCGAGTTTGGAAGAAAATGATCAAAATGACCGTTTGAAGGACAGAAGTATTTTTATCCCTGAAAACACTTAGGGCGACCGGTCGACGGGTAGGGCGACCGGTGCCTGGCCCTGGTCGACCGATCGACCTCTATGGTGACCGGTGTCAACACTTGTTTTTAAATCCGAATTTTGTACCAAAAATCCTATTTTTCACCCCTAAGTTTTAAAAACGTGCAAATTGCAATCATAGACCTCATTCAATATACATTATGCCTAAACAAGCTCTAAATGAGGTAAAAGACTCGGCGATTAACGATTAAAAATAAATGTCCGCGAGTTATCCTTGAGACGGAATTAGACACATCTCAATTTTTGGTTAAGAAACGTAATCTCTTACAAAAAAATATCGAATCTCCATATGTTTAGTTCGATTATGAAGAACCGAATTTTGAGAAATTATTTTCACCGGACTTGTTATCCCAAAAATTATGAAGCATAAGGACCAATATGCATAGAGACTTGGTCCTTTTTCATATCATTAATAACATTTGGCTTATAACCAAGTCCTAGTTTCAAATGATCGCAACGTTGAACATCAAGAATTTTGGTCATTTTATATGTACTCAAGTTAAACTTTAACATATCTTTTTTCATGCAATCAATATTCATAACAAGAGTACTACTTTCATCCTTTTCATTGTTCATGGTATTGAATTCCTTTTTCAAATTTTTGTATTTAAAGAGCAAACTTTGAAATTCATTTTCAAGCTCATCGAAATCATTTTGCAATTCATCATAATCATCATGCAATTTATTACTACAAGAAATAGAGGAGTTAGAGCGTACCTCGTTGTCTTCTTTGATTCCCATTAGACATTGCTCGGCTTCTTTATCATCGGATGAAAGAAGTTTGTCCCATGTTGTTAGTTCAGCTTTGGCCTTCAAGGCTTTGTGAAAGCGCTTTTTCTTTCTTTGTTCTTCCTTCTCTTTTGGACAATTTGACAATATGGTGTCCGGGTTTTCCGCATCTAAAACAAGAATTGTCTCTTGTTTTTCTTTCCTTGTTTTTATTTACAAATTTTGTAAATTTTCTAATAAGCTCCTCATCTTCATCTTCATCTTCATCTTCATCTTCATCTTCTCATCACTAGAATAATAATTTTTTTGATTTTGAAGCAAGACCTCTTGGAGTTGATCCCATACCCGGTTGAGAAATTGATGCCTTTGAGTTACTCCTTTCATTGATATAAACTTCATAGATGAGAAGATTGCCAATAAGCTCATCAAAGTTTAGAGTTTCCAAATTTTGAGCTTTCGTAATAGCGGTAACCTTTTCGGACCAAGAGGCGGGAAGAGCATTAAGAAGTTTTGTAACCTTATCCTCTCCGGAAATAATTTTTCCAAGTGCAACTAGAGGATTTACAATATTGTTAAGCCTTTCAACCATTCTAGAAATATTTTCACCAATATTCATAGTGAAATTTTCGAACTCTTTGACCAACATGGTCTTTCGAGCTTATTTCGCTTTCTTTGTGCCTTCATAGATAACTTCCATTTTTTCCCAAACATCATGAGCGGATCGAATACCTCTAATACGATTATATTCCATAGTAATAAGAGAACAATGAAGAATGTTAAGAGCTTTACCGTTTAAGGAGAATTTTTTCTTGTCTTCATCATCAAACTCCTTGAGGGCTTTGGGAATTTGAGTACCGTCTTCCTTTTTCTTCATTGGGATGGATACTTTGTTTATAACCGTGTTCTAAATATTGAACCCACAACTTTGGAAGAAGCATTCCATTCGATCCTTCCAAAATGCATAATTATTGGAGTCGAAGAGAGGCGGTCTATTGAATGAAGCGTCGGTTGGTAGATAGCTCTCGTTCATAGCCATGGATCTTTCCTCTTTACTCACAATGTGGAACGAGCTTGCCAAAGAGTTTGGCTTTAATACCACTTGTTAGTCCAAGTGGCTACGATAATCTGGAGGGGTGAATAGATTATCCCGATTTTTTGCAATTCACCCCCTTTTTTGAATGATTAAGCAAAGACAAGAATGAAGGTGCGGGAAAATAAACAACACACGTCGATTTATAGAGGTTCAACCCACCTAGGGCCTAGTCCTCTACCACCCCAGTATCTCCGGGATGGATTTTAAAAAGAAAAAACGATTTTATTCATAATTACCAAAATTATTACAACATCACCTTGAAGAGTACCACACTCTTCTTACAACACCTCTTTGAAGATTACCACAATCTTCTAGCAACGGCACCTTGAGAAGATTACCATAATCTTCCACCTTGAAGAGCACCAAACTCTCCAACACCTAGAAGAGCACCAAACTCTTCCACAAGAAGATTACCACAATCTTCTTACACCTAACACCTAAGATCACCCAAGTGTGTTCTTACTACAAGAACACTCACAAGGATATCTTGTGTTGAATGACGAACACAAATTCAAGATTACAACTCGATAAAGAAGTATACAACTTTTGAGTGCAAGTGTAATCAAGAATCAAATCTAGACCTCAAGTTGTGAAAGTGAAATACTTAGGCTATAAATACAACAAGAATGTTAAATATGAAAGCTTAGAGAAATTTGCAGATTTTCTTGTTGTGTTGTTTGCTTGTGTTGTTGTTTTGTGTCTTCAAAATCATCTTCTATTTATAGGAGAGTTTTCAAGATTTGATCACAAACATAGGCTCCTCCTTCTTCACTTTTGTCTAGAAAAAGAAGATCACGAGATATAGAAATATTTTACAAAATTGATAAAATAAATCTTGTTGTAATGGATTTCCAACGGTTTGAATCTGCTGTCAAAAATAACATAGCGCGACTGGTCACTATGTAGAAATTTCGAACGTTAAAAAGTAGATCAGAATATTCAGACACATGATGACAGGGAGGGCGACCGGTCCAGGGGGGTCCGACCGGACGCTATTGGGTCCGACCGGTCGGCCCTGGGTTGGACCGGTTGGCCTCCCTATTTTTTCAAAGCATTGCATTTTGTTTCAATTTTTCTAACTTTCAGACACCGGTCGACCTCTTGTTCGACCGGTCGACCTCAAAACAGAAGTGTTGTCCAATTTTTGTCAAAAATAAACTTCAAGAAATACTCCAAAAAATTAGTAAAAATATTTAAATCAATTCGGAGTATTTGGACAACATTTAAAAATATTGTTTTGGTGTAAAAACATATTTAAACAAAATCATCAAAATCTTGATAAAAACATTTATCTAACAATATACTGCTTATGTAGTTCAATTATGTTGTATAGATAGATTAAATGTATTGCTTATGTAGTTCAGCCGTGTTGCATAGATAGTGTAAATTATTATTTATGTTGTTCAATTGTGTTGTATATTTAGTTTTATTGTGTTGTATGTGACTGTTGCATATGTAATGTTATTTTATTGTTTATTTAGTATAAATGGGTTGCTTATATAATATAATTTTCTAGAATTTTGTTGCGCTGCATGCATTTCTTTATGGAAAAAAATTGATGCAGGATATGTTGGAGAAGACGGACGATTATGTATTTTTTGAGCTAGTTTTTCAGAGGTTAAATTTGTTACAAATGGTATGAGATCCTGTGGAATATCTTCTAAACATATCTTTATGACTACCACTATTTGATTTGGACTAATTTACCCTTCTTCTATGATAATTAGTGTTAGAAAATATGGGTCGAAACATAAATCACATATTTGCATATAAAGTGTGGATCGAGTATACCTGTTTGCAGCGGAACTGTCGATCCACATCGCCAGGATTGAGCCCGTCTACAAGCCTCCTTTTGATCCATGATTATGCCATCTACAAGCCTTCTCTTTGGTTGAACCCCAAACAACGAATGAACCCCATAGATTGGTTGAACCACGAACAAGATCATAAACCGCCTCTTTCATTGGTGTAAATAACTACAAGAGTTATTCACTTTGGTATACACACCTTAAACCCTTGGAGAACTTTGGTGATGCTCCAAGAAGAAAACCGTAGAGAGAAGTTTTAGGAGAAAAATAATTCTTTCTATTTGTAGGAGACGTTCTAATTACTTAGTCTGATTGTAGGGAGAGATATCAATATATATTTCAATCCCCTATATCAGTTAGAGTCATGATGGGAGAGGTTTCTAGATAAACTCATCTAAATAGGACTCCCTATTATCTCAAATATAGATGCAACCTAATTGCATCCAATATCTCCCACTCATACATATTTGACTCGACTCATTCGAATCACATCCTCATACAGGGAATAAGGCATGGGACCAAGCGATAAAATAAAGGTGAGGAGAGTTATATTAAGTCATCACCAAACTAACATAACCCTACAACTCAATAACTCGCTATGTACCCCAAACCTAGTGGTCGCACCCAGTCAATCATCTCTAGATCCTTCAATGAAATAAATAGAGCAGGCTCGATTCACTCAAATATGTTTCTATATTCATGACTAGTCAAACACATTTCGACATAGTCGTCCGGGCTAAGAATCATAGATAAGAGCGTTACCAACTTAATTCTTCCTCGGCCCCACATGCCAATTAGCTTGGTCTTGACAGCTTTCCTAGACATGCTCTAACAGACCGAATAACACATAACCATTAGATACATTCTAAAGTAGCATCATCAAGCTTACACCTCATGACATGGTCCAAAGTCCCAAAGGGTACAAGAAAAAAATATGGGCTCACACAGTGACAAAGTAGAGACCCATTCAGTCACTATTACGAGCGAAGTACTATTACGAACGAAGTTACTAATCTCATAAGTGTACTTAATATTTGTTGATACTTAATTGCCTCATTCAATAAGGTGACACGAGTTCTTGTCACTTTATATATTCTAGTTTTAGCTTTTAATTTGTTCTCGTCAAGCTACATTATGTTTGTTCCAACATTCATCCGAGTTAGTTTATGTGGGTCAGCACAAAGTACACTCGCTTGTTTATTTCTCAACTTTTTATAATCAGCCTCTAGATAGACGATTTTCATTAATAATTACACAAGCTACTAATATCCTTAATTCAACTCAAACAGCGAATTTGCATAACTAGAGTATTTACTTGGGAGTAAGCTTATATACCAAAAATAGAGCTTAAACTCTTTTATTAAATTTTAAAAATTTTCAACTTAAACAAATTAAATCGCAAACTTAATTCTTGATCTATAAGTATATTGTCAGCATCTCAACTGCGATACTTTCAGGCAGTTATGTTCTTACATTTGTGGCTTAAACAAATTAAAGCACAATTATTTTATTTAATCCACAAGAATATTATCTGCGTCTAATTCGCGACAATATTGGATACATTGTCTATTTTCATGCTAAATTGGCTAAACTAAAGTTGGTGTGTTTGGTCTAAAATTCAATAAATTGCACAAACAATTAGGTACTAATCTAAAAACTTTATTCTGTATCCAAAATAATATTTATTACTTTCTTCAATTCAATGAGATTGAAAATTTGCCACCAAGGCTAGTAATCATCTCCACCGAATTAAAGATCACAATAAAAATTATTGATCCATGAATAAAGTTATCAATGTCAATAAATAAATCATGCATGCAACCATGCGACATGGATAATTACAAAAAAAATAACCCCCATGGGCGACATTGACATATGGTACATCATGTGGAGATAATTTAGACCTATGGTGGTAAAACAAAAAATATCCTCGTAAAATTGATGTTACATAGCTTCCAAAACTCGGCTCAATAAATACATGCCTCAAAAAATAAAAATAAAATTTACATATTTTCAAAGCCTACTACACCAATCTAGAAAATAAAAAAAATGACGATATCGAATCACCAACATTGTCAAAAATTAACTCCCACAAATAATATTAATATAAAACAGTAAACATTCACATACATGAGCATTCGTATGTCAATGTCTATTTGTTCAAAATGTACAATAATTCACATCGATCATATCAACTCAATTAATTGCATCACAAAAAAATTGTAAACACATAAGCAATTAATAAAGTATGCAACTCATAAATTAAAAATCACATAGAATATTTTTGCTTGCACCTCAACAGGCAATAATATAATTTTCACGCACCTTATTCGAAAAAAATATTTGCCATGCACCAATGTGTAAAATTAATTTTCACATACATCACAATGCACAAAAAACTGCAAGTATCTTAATGCGCAAAAATAATTTTTTTTTCATGCACCTAATGCGAAAGAAAAAAATATCATTGCTACATATGTGCAAAATAATTCTTCATACATCATATTGCACAACGGTAGTTTTGCAAGCATCTCATGCGCAAAAATAATTTTTTAAGCACTAAATTGCGCAAAATAATATAACAAAAAGATGTACAAAAAATAATTTTGCAAGCCTCCCAACACGCAAAACAATAACTTGCTATCTAGATTTTATACAAATACAAAATATGCTGGTGTAAAAACAAATAGTCTTCTTAGCCTGGTGGTGGGCATGTATTAAGCATAATAAAAGGTTTAGTTTTCAAATCTTTTTAAGAACAACAATACCTTCATTTTAAGGATGGCAATGGGCGGGGACGGGGCTGGTATATGATATACCATCCCCATCCCCGAATCCCATTTCAAATACTATCCCTGAACTATTCTACGTTTTGGGCATCTGGTACGGGGATGGAGAATTCCCGTTCGGAGAACGGGGTCCCCGTTTTGTATTTATCAATTAAAAAAATATAATTTTTTACTTAAAATAGTTAATAATTAAAATAGATAAAATATCATGAATCAATAACTAATCATATAATAACTCCACAATATAAAATACTTTAACAAATTGAGTTAAATACAATAATTTTCAAAATACAAAGTCTTGTAATTTTAAAAATTAAAAATCATTAAAATATAAAACACATAATTTTTAGGGCTTAATTTTACAATTTAATAAAATAAAATAATATAAACATAATTAATATTAGTAATATATATGCACATATATAAATATATATATATGTATATATATATATTTTATAGTGAACGGGGCGCGGGCGGGGAATCCATGTTTCATCTAATCGGGGCGGGGATGGGGACGGGGATGGGATTGGGGATATAAATACCATCTCTCCCCATCCCCCCCATCAGCAGAAAAGGGAATCCTCATCCCCGCTCTCATCTCCGAATGTCGGAAATTTTCCATCCCAATTTATTCGGGTACCAACGAGGATGGTTCCCCTCGGGAATTTTGTCATTCCTACTTCATTTTTTTAATAAAGGGATAAACCACTTAGGCAATACTCGGCGCTAGTCATCGTCGTGTGGTGTCCAAATAGATCACACGTCAATTGCTTGTGTGGCGGCGGGCTACCGCGCCATGTCGGCGCTTGAGAAGGACCACCGCTGCCACATTGGCGCCACGTGGTTGATGCTCGCATAGCATATTTGGAAAACAAAATAATAAAATTAAATTAAAAAAAAA
The DNA here is from genome assembly GCA_016081115.2 of Rehmannia glutinosa. NCBI lineage: Eukaryota > Viridiplantae > Streptophyta > Magnoliopsida > Lamiales > Orobanchaceae > Rehmannia > Rehmannia glutinosa. The sequence goes on along the minus strand of JABTTQ020003196.1, from coordinate 146,880 downwards.
AACAGTGTAATGTCATCGCTGACATCAGCCCTGAAGAATGGTGGCAGGCCCAGGCGCGGTTTTCAAGGCGAATTTTGTTTTAACTCAAAAATTATCGCCATAACTTTCTCGTTTTAAATCTGATTTGCATGTATAATATATCAAATTGATCGTCTTTCCGAGATCTATAGTTTGACACCAATATAGCATGTATAAAAATAATAGGACAGATTCGAATTTTTCAAATAAAAAATCAAATCACATGTATCATCAAACTCAATCACATCACATAAAGAGATCTAGTCTTAATAGCTCACGATACCCTTTGTTAGCAAATATGGGTCGAAATATTAATCACATATTTGCACATAAAGTGTGGATCGAGTATACCTATTCTGATGAAACCGTCGATCCACGTAGCTAGAATTGAGCCCGCTCTACGAGCCTCCTTTTGATCCATGATTATGCCATCTATAAGCCTGTCATCTATAAGCCTTCTCTTTGGTTGAACCCTAAACAACGAACGAACCCCGTAGATTGCTTGAACCACGAACAAGATCACGAATTGCCTTTCTCGTTGGTATAACTAACTACAAGAGTTATTCACTTTGGTACGCATACCTTAAACCCTTGGAGAACTTTTGTGATGCTCCAAGAAGAAAACCGAAGAGAAAGTTTTAGGAGAGAAATAATTCTTTCTATGTATAGGAGACCTTTAATTACTTAGTCGATTATAGTCTCAATCCCATATATTAATTAGAGTCCTGATGGAAGAAGTTTCTAGATAAACCTCATCTAAATTGGACTTCCTATTATCTCAAATATGGATTCAACCTAATTGCACCCAATAATTAGGGATATAATATTTTTCTTAAATTTTGTAATACAGGCCATCGAAAAAAGTTATTATGTTGTGTAGATTTGACCCTACGTATCTACTTGGGGGCAATGATCTCATATAATTCTCCATATATATATATATATATATATATATTAATGAATTTAGTTTCAATATACTTATTTATATATGTACGGAAACCAATTTTATAAAATAAAAATTAAAAAATCTTATAAAGTATACTACTACGATTAATAAGCTGCTGAACGAAAGTAACAAACAATGTAGTGCTTTCTAAACAACATAATAAGAATAGTATTACTTTATTGATATTTTTAAATTTATTGAGTTTTTTGATATTATTAAAATTTTGTTTTGAATTAACTACAAATAAATTTGTATAGTAAAATTAAAGTTAAGTAAAATATAGATCAAAGTAAAGGTACTTAATTGTAGGGGGGACAAGATATGATATCTAATATTTTGGTTTAATTAATCTAAAGATATTCTTGTTCAATAATATAATTTTTATTAGTTAAAGAGAAGTCAACTGTACAGCAATGTAAAATGTAATTAATCTATATATCTACTCAGACTCACTTTTAAAAATGTGATATAATTGCCACTAAAATCCATCGTGCTGCATCACTTTTTTGTCGACCATTGTTTCATTGCGTACAGATTTCAAAGTATGACCTTCAAAATGCAGCTATGCAATCATCATTAGTTAATATTCTCTTTCATTTTTATTAAACTCGAAAAAACAATATTTTTGTATAGGTCTATGAAATAATTTCATTTATAATAATGTATCAATTAATTAAACATTAAAAAAACGTAACATGTCGGTTTATTAAAATTTTTTGGATGATATGAAATATTATATGTCCTGTTGACGTGCATTTTGGTCAACAAGCAAAATATATGAAGATGTAATACGTGGAAATGGAAATAGACTTTAATTCGGGGCTAATTCTGCCTTTTTATATATGATGCCGAGCAGAAAGTTCCTGGTCGGTTTTGCTTTTACAGACGTAGTTTTACAAGCGTTTTCTCTGGTATTTCTCTCTTGTCCTTTTTCTCATAAATGAGTCCCTATTTATACCCACCTCATTAGTGGGTTTTTAATAACCACTATTACACTTAACACTAAAATAATTTTAAAGGGACACTTGTCCTTCTCTAAGCATGCATGCTGGCCAAGTGTTTGCCACTTGTCGACTCATCTGGTTGTTATGCTGACAAGTGTCAGCTTACTCGTGCTAATGATGCACTTAGCCTTTCTTAACTAGATGGTTATCCTTTAAATTTCCCGCCATAAATTTCCCGCCAAGATTGGGCTCGGGGGAACCGAGCCCAATTCATGACATCACTAGGTCGGTTGCTGACGTCATTAGCTCGGTCTGCATAGGCCTGTGGGTCCCACATGTCCATGTGCTGAATGGCCACGTGGACTAATTTGCTTCGAGCTCGGCTCGGTGTCATCAATGGCCCCCAAGTTTAATTCCGAGAGAAGAATTTCTGAAGTCGGATTTAAACTTTAATGCTAATCATGAGCTTTTAATGGGGAAGAGGAAACCTCAAAAGTCATCATTCCCTGACACATGTCGTTTAGCAGTTAATGCCTGAAACGGCGCATTAATTGTAGTATCATGATGGCGGACACGTGGCGGCTCTTGGTTGGACCAACTCTGCGCGAGAATCAGAAGAGGTGGGATGACCTGTCGGCCAGGCGTGGGGGCGTGGCGTTTACGATGTTTTTGACGGCTTTTGACCGAAAGGACACATTTTTGAGTTGGGGTCCCATTTTTCGAGGTAACTTAACCTATAAATACCCCTTTTACTTCCCATTCTACACTTTTGCATTCATAGTCTTCCGAGCAGTATCCTTTGAGAGCGAGCAGAATTTTCGGGTCGGTCCTTAGGGTTCAGAGACTTCAAAGTTAGGTATTTTTTTCCAAAAACCATCTTTCTTTCCTTTGCTTCAAATACATGTCTTCTTTCGAAGATAGTCGGAGTCGTAGCTACAGTGTCGGGGTTGAAATCGAAGACCCCCCTTTTGATCCCTCTGTTTCTTTTTCTCCAGTTCAAAGAAATTCGCCTCACAGTCCCAGTGTTGTTGAAATTTTGAGTTCAAGTTATACGCCTCCAGCTAAGACTCCATTGGAGCAGACGCACACGATTTTTGACCCTGTGCCATTCACCATCTATCGAGAGGGCATTTTCTACGAGCCTGGGTTAGCCCGTGTAGATTCCGGTGAAGAAGCTTTGAACACCGATCCCCAAAATACTCAACGAGAGGGAGAAGAAGCAATGGATCCCTGAGAGCACGAGCACGAGGAGCAGGTTGATGAGGCCTCCAAAGGTTCGAGGGCTGCAAGGCCCGCAGAATATGCGGGCCATCGCCATGGAGACGGCCGGCGGAGAGGAGGACCCCAGTTACGCGTGGAGGCTGGGTGGAGGCCTTGCGACTTGAATGACATCCCCAGCATGCTGATGATTCCAGAACTAGCGGCTCTCCGTCAGAAGTACAGGATTCCGGCGGGCATACACTTTTGGTTGTCGAACGGTGTGGAGTGCCCCGAGCACCCGCCGGAGAGGTGTATGGCCGTACACGTTCCCAGCCTCCTGTACGGGCTGCGATTTCCACTGCCGCTGGTGCTCACACGATGGTTTCGCAAGTGGGGCCTTCCCCTATCGCAGGTGCACCCTTTAACTTGGAGGCGGATTATCGGACTGTTGGTGTTGTTCTATTTGGAAGGGTATCCCCGTCCCAAGTTTGCGGAGATGAATGAGTTGTTCGTCTGGAAAGCAACCTCGTCGACTCTGGGTCGGGGGCAGCCGTCTAGGTGGTACTACGCACATACCAGGCCCGGGTATCCAGACAGGCTGGTTGAAGGCCTTCCACAATCCTTAAAGGAGTGGAAGGATAAGTGGTTTTGGGTGAGTGACGAGTGGCAAACTCGCGTCGGGGTAGAGGGAACGGTCCTCCATCCCCCTTCAGACTTCACATACAGTTTTAGTAAGTGCACTCTTTTTTTCCTTTTTCTTCTTTTCCTTATTTTTTTGTGGGTCTATTTGACCTTAACTTTTTGTTTTGCTCAGAGAACCGACCCTCTATCAGTCCGCTTTCGGCCGCTTTTGTTCGCCGACAACATCCAGACCATGGGCCAGAGGGACAGGAGGATCAAGAACCTGGCCACCGAGGCTCGTCTGGCTGCAGCCGGCCTGCGGCCTGCTTTACCTGCCGATCCCGAGGCCAGGGAGGTGGCCGAGAGAGAGGCGATGGTGGTGGAAGAGAAGGCCGAGGAGGAGCCTGAGATGAGCCCTCCAAGGGCTGAGAGGGGAAAAACCCGTGCAAGTGCGGCGGCTGTGCGAACGGGCAAAGCGAGACCGTCCTCGCGGCAACTAGTCCTCGGGCGAACACCCTGCCCACCGAAGCGGTGTGGACTCCTGAGCGGCCGGGAGCAACTGGGGCCCAAGGTATATATTTATTGGCAATTCTTGGATCTCTTTTCCCTTGTTTTGTTTTCCTCATTGTTTTCTGTTCTTTACTCAGTTAATGTTTCTTGTAGGGCGGGGCGTGGATCTCTTCGCCCACCTCCGCAGTGTGAGGAACACTGCCACCCGGAGGACCAGGGCAGCTGCGGACCAGCCTGCTGATACTAAAGCGGCCCGGAGAGAGGAGATCCGGGCCGATAAACGTGTGGTCTAGGGTACTCCAGAGAGGGAGGGCCCCCCACTCCGAATGAGAAGAGAGGGCATTGTGATCGAAGAGCCCAGGCAGACGGAGAGGGTTGGGCCGACCCCACTGGTGCCCCTTGCGCAGATTCCAACAGACGGGGGTCCAAGGACCTTCTCGGACGTTTTTGGCCGGGAGGGTCACTTTATCCCCCCGAATCCAGAGAGGGAGGAGATCTGCGACGGTATGGTCGGGTTGCAACCTCGGTGGTTCGTGGAGTTCGCTAGGTGTTCCACGCCCACTGACGAACAAGTAAAAAATCTGCCAGACGCTGGGCGTGCTGCCAGGGATGTGGCCGCGCGGGCATGGACCACAAGTATTGAGGAGTTCTGCTCGGAGACCGGTTGGAAGAAACAAGCCCAGTATGTCATGGGGCTATCCGGTCGCATCACCAGGATCCTTTGGCACATGATTGGTGGGATGGAAGAGTTGGAGAGGCGCCATTGGGATTTTCAAGATGCTCATGCCGTCTGCCAAGGGGTGTAGGAGTCCTTGAAGACTCAGGCGGAGGAGGCCGCGGCCAGGGCCAATACTGAGAGAGAGGCTGTTGTGAGGGCCGAGGCCGAGCGGGATCAGGCCTGTAAGGCTGAGGAAGAACTCCAGGTCAGGGTCACGGAGTTGGAGAAAGCAACTGCCGCCCACGCCGAGGAGATGGAAAGGCACGTAGCCGAGGCGCGCAGGGAGGCAGAGGAAGCTTCCCGTAAGCAGGTTGAGGAGGCCCAAATGGAGGCCATCCGGACTTATAAGAATTCGGAGGAATATACCTTTATGCTGACTTGCGGGAACGCAACCAGCATCGGGGAAATCCTCCAGGATCTCAAGGCTGGCCGGACCGTAGGTGAGCTCGAGGTGGAGCTTACCCAGTTGGACGCTGACTTTGATACCCTTCGTCCCTGCTTTGCTGAGACTGCCGGTGGCCAAGACACACCCCCTCCTGAGGAAGAAGTGGCTTCCAGTGAGCCCATTGAGATCCCTCCTCCCGCCGGGACTTGATGCTTTTTCCCTTTTGAAGTTTTTTGTTTTTGCTTTTTGCATTTTCCTTTTTGGGTAGGCTAGTTGGCCTTGGGCCTCTTGTTGTAATGGGCTCCGGCCCCTCAATGTAAATACTTTGCTGTTTGAATGAATTTTCTTTCAATCACCCGTGTACGCATTTAAATTTTTACTAAGTATTATGCTCGTCCTCCTTTTTTTGTTGTATGGCTTCTGCTCTGTCTGCCTTCTTTTATTTTTCTAAGTATAGGGTTCGGTTTTCAGTGCTCGAATGGCATGAGTTGTGGGCTTTGATTGCCTGGACTCATTCTGTCAAGTCTTGTGCTTGGAACTTAAGCCGAGGCTTTATTTTGGGTACGCTCGCCTTTTGGGCGAGCTTCCCTTTATTTAAACGTGCAAGGGACGTACCCGAGACAAGTAGTTGGTGCTCGGCACTTGGCTGAGGTGATTGAAACGGCACTCGGCACTTAGCTGAGGCGATTGAGACGGCGCTCGGCACTTGGCCGATGCGATTGAAATGGCACTCAGCACTTGACCGAGGCGATTGAAACGGTGCTCGGCACTTGACCGAGGCGACTGAAATGGCGCTCGACACTTGACGAGGCGAATAAAAATTTCCCCCTTTTTGAGAGCTCTTAGAATATCAGATGAAAGGATAAATCCTTAGAATTGTATCTAGATCACAAACTGGGTATTTTATTGATAGTACCTCTAAAGATATGATACATTCCATGGATGTGCGAACTTTTCCCCACTTAGGTACTCAAGATCATACGCTCTATTCAACATGACCTTACTGACCCAGAACGGACCTTCCCAGGTCGGTTTTAACGGGTTGGGTTCAATCCCAGTTACTCTTTTTAGAACGAGGTCGCCGACCCGGAACCTTTTTTCCTTTACTCTTGAATTATAGTACCTTTCGCTCCTTTGTTTGTATACGGCATTTCTCATCTCGGCGCTGCATCTTTTCTCCTTCAGTAGGTCCAGCTCAGCTCGAAGCGCGGCCTCATTGTTTTCCTCAACAAAATTTGCAACTCTGAAAGTAGGGGCTCCGATTTCGACGAGGATAACAGCCTCGGCCCCATAAGCCAAGGAAAAGGGAATCTCCCCCGTGGCCGCTCGGTGCATTGTTCTATACGACCACAATACGTTGGGCAGCTCCTCGGGCCAATTGCCTTTATATTCCTCCAACCTTGCCTTCAAAGTGTACTTGAGTATTTTATTCACCGCTTCGACCTGCCCGTTGGACTGTGCGTGATACGAGGTCGAAAATGATTTTTAATGTGGAATCCTTCACAAAAATTTTGAAACCTCCGGTTATCAAATTGTTTCCCATTATCCGTGACAATCGAGTATGGTATCCCAAACCTACAGATAATGGACTTCCATACGAAGTTAATAATATTTTCTTCATCTATCTTCGCCAGGGGTTCCGCTTCGGCCCATTTTGTAAAATAATACACCGCCACAATGGCATATCTCACGCCCCCTTTGCCAGTGGAGAGCGGCGCAATGAGGTCCATTCCCCATTTGGCAAACGGCCACGGACTGAATATGGACGTAAGTTGTTCAGGGTGGTACCTAACTTGTGGCGCAAATCTTTGACAGCGTTCGCATTTTTTGAAAAGGTCGGTCGCATCCTTCTTCAGGGACGGCCAATAGTACCCTTGTCGTATCAATTTGTAAGCCAATGTTTGGCCCCCTGCGTGATTTCCGCATATACCCTCGTGTACCTCCCGGAGTGCGTAGTTTGCGTCTGTTTCCGACAAGCACCAAAGGAGCAGGACGGAGTACCCACGTTTATACAAGACACCATCTACCAGTGTAAACAGAGCCGCCTGAGTCCGTAGTGTTCTAGCCTCGGTTTTGTCTTCTGGCTGAATTCCTTTCTCTAAATACTGGATGATAGGAGTCATCCAGGTCAGCTCGGTCGCTTCATTAGCATGTATCTTCTGTGCACTAAGTGACGGGACGGATAGCTGAGTGATGATAACATCCGCAATCGCGTTGGAGTCTGCCTGCATGTTTTCAGTTCGGGGAACATGCAAGACTTCTGCCTTGAAGTACGAAAGTTTTTTCTTAACCAAGTCCAAATATCGGGCAATTTTCTGTTCTTTTGCCTCGTATTCGCATTGATATGATGGACCACCAACTGTGAATCACTGTGTATCAACAGTCATTTTAGGCCCATTGACGTTGCTATTTCCAATCCTGCCAGGAGTGCTTCGTACTCAGCTTCGTTGTTAGTCGCTGGGAATTGGAACCGCACGGCCAAGCAGTAGAACTTGAGTTTTGGATCGATTATCACGATCCCGCCCCCTGCTCAGCCTGCGGTGGAAGAGCCGTCGACGAATAATTTCCACTCTTGATCTTCAACCACCTCCAGCTGGATGGAAGGTGTAAACTCGGCTACGAAGTCCGCCAATGCTTGTCCTTTGATTGTTGTGCGTGGTTTGTATAAAATGTCGAACTGGCGGAGCTCGGCAGCCCACTTGATCATCCGACCTGAAGTATTGGGTCGGTGCAGAACTTGCTTCAGTGGGTAGTTGGTCAATACCACAATCTTATGCTCCAAAAAGTACGGATGGAGCTTCCGGACTGAAATGGTTAGTGAGTATGCTAACTTCTCCATGGGTGGATATCGGAGCTCGGCGTCGTGCAGTGCCTGGCTTGTGTAATAAATTGGGTGTTGGATAGAGTTATCCAGCCTAATGAGTCCGAGCCGGCGACAGACTCGGAGACCGCGAGATACAAGTACAAGTCCTCTCCCCGGGTCGGTTTTTTGTAATACAGGGATTGAGGCTAGGGGTTGTTTAAGTGATTCAAAAGCGGCCGTGTATGTTCGGTCCATTCAAAATTTTTATTCTTCTTTATGATTTCAAAGAAGGGTTTGCATCTGTCCGTGGATCGTGAAACGAATCGGTTTAGGGCAGCTAGTCGGCCCGTTAGGCTTTGCACTCTCTTGAAAGAATTGGGGGGTTCAAGATCAATGATGGCTTTTATTTTGTCTGGGTTGGCTTCGATTCCCCTTTGGCTAACCAAATAACCCAAAACTTTACCCGAACCGACCCCAAAGGTGCACTTTTTTGGATTTAACATCATCTTATAGTCTCACAAAATGGCAAATATTTTATTAAGATCAGCGAGGTGATCAGATATGTACAAGGATTTTACTAGCATATCGTCCACATAAACTTCCATGGTTCGACCTATCAATTCCTCAAACATTTTATTAACTAACCTTTGGTAGGTCGCCCCAGCATTCTTCAACCCAAAGGGCATCATCTTATAGCAGTACACGCCACGAGCGGAGAAAAATGACGTATTCTCCTCATCATCCGGATGCATCCGAATTTGATTAGACCCTGAGTATGCATCCATAAAACTCATAAGCTCATGTCCGACTATGGCGTCTACCATGTAATCGATGTTGGGCAAATGATAGCTGTCCTTGGGGCACGCCTTATTGAGGTCGGTGAAATCCACACAAAGGCACCATAAACCATTGCTCTTCTTTACTAACACGGGGTTGGCCACCCAACGAGGGTAGAGGGCCTCCCGGATGAACTGGTTGTCAAGCAACTTATTGACCTCGGCCTCCAGGGCGACCAGCCTGTCGGGGCCGAGCTTATGCCTTTTTTGGATTACCGGTCAGAATGTGAGGTCTATGTTGAGACGGTGGCATGCGTGTTTGGGATCGATTCCTGGCATGTCAGAATGCAACCATACGAAGATGTCAAGATTATTCTCGAGGAACTCGATCAATTCCGACCGGAATGGTTCTCGGAGGTCGTGGCCAATACGTAATTTGCGTCCTCCATGGTGTTTGTTGACATCGACTGTGTCGACCTATTCGACTAGTTTCGCATGTTTCCTTTTCTTACTCTGCCCCTCTTTTTTCTGCAGGGGCAGCTCGTCCTCTAACGTCGGCTTGTTCTCCGGCTCCACCTCCCTTTCCCCATCCTCAATCAATGGTTCTTTTCCAGGTCGCCTACCTGGATTACTTTCTAAAACAATCATCTCCTCCCGCTCGGGCTCAGCTTCCTCTCCTGGGTCATCCTTTGCCGTCCCACTAGTTTCCCCCCTTTCTACCACGTTAATCTCCGCTAGTCGGAGCTTAAGAGAGCATTCTCGCGATTCTTTTTGATTCCCTTTGTGGATGGCTTCTCCATCCGAGGTTGGAAACTTCACACAGAAATGGTATATTGAAACTGCCGCTTTCAAGTGGTAAAGTAACGGCCTTCCAATAATCGCGATATACTCTGAATCGGCGTTGATAATTTTGAACGTGGTGATGACAGTCCGCTTATGCAATCCCTGTCCCATCTGGATGGGCAGGTCAACCTCCCCGAGCGGGATAATCCTTCCTCCACCAAAACCTAAAATGCTATCATTACATGGACGAATGTAGCTGTCATCCACGTTCAACCTCCTAAAAGCTCAGACATATATAACCGACGAATAGCTCCCTGAATCTAATTTCTACCACCCGAACCTGTCTTTCGGCATGGGCGGCTTGTCTGACATATGCTTTTCTTTTCCTATTCGAGGGGCTATCCTCAGCTGCATTGGTGTTGATTCTATTCACGCCGGACATCATCAGAATCTCCCTACCTTGATTCTCGTTCGGCGGTAGCAGTAGGTGAGCTAGATTCACCAACCGCTCCGGATTTACACCCGGAGCGAGCGCTGGTGGTGGCGGTAACTTGTGGACATACCTTTTCAAGCCGCCCCTCTGAACAATGCGCATGATTTCTCTGATGAGGTCTCGGCACTCATCTGTATCATGGCCTATCAATTTGTGATAGGCGCAGTATCTTCGTGCATCCAATTTGGCAGACTCGACCTTCAAAGGCCGAGCCGGTGGTAATAAATTAAGACCCTGTATCTCGTTCCATATCGCTGAAGGAGTGTGGGTCAGAGCACTCCTTAGCACGACAACCTCGGCCCGTACATCCTGTCGAGCCTTATACCCAGTGTTGGGTTTTCTGAAAAAGGCCTGAAACCCGACCCTGATCCTAAAGCGGGCTCCATTTTTCCATCTTTTTTCACGCCCCCTGCCTTCAGTTCAGGGCGTTGACTAGCCATAGCTTCCTGCGCGCAGATGTGGCGTTTCACGCGGATAAGAAATTTCTAATACGAGGTCGCCCCCGATTCATAGATAGAATAATTGAAACATGTCTCGGACCTGTTTATTGAACCGAGCTATATAACTCTTTAAAGGCTCATCTTTTCCATGTTTAATATTTACAAGGGAATCTTTCGGTACAGCTCGGACTTTAGAAGTCAGAAAATGCGCCGTAAACGCGAGGGCCAGGTCACCCCAAGAATGGATGGACCCTTGCGGCATTATCCTGAACCAACGATGGGCTCGGTCGCCCAACGTTAACGGGAATGCCCTACAGAGAATGGCATCACTAGGGCTGTAAAGCTCCATCCACGCCCAGTATTTGTGGATGTGTGTTGTTGGGTTGGTCTCGCCATTGTATAGACCGAATTGCGGGATCTTTAGCTTGGGGGGTAGAGGAGTTGACAGAATGCTAGGAGCGAAAGGTGATACAATAGAAGGCCGGCTTGTTACCTGACGCGGCCTTTGATACTGGGCCTCTTCAGGACCATCCTCCAACTCATTTAATCGACGGCAAAGACGCAAGATCTCTGCCTATCGTTCCTCCAGCGGGGTGGGCCTCTGGGTTTGGTTGGCCCTTTCCGGCTCTCTCTCATCCAGAAACCGGAGCCTTGAGTTTATAGATCAGGTGGGGCAAAGGGGATCAAGCCCCAGCCGTCCCGCGAATATGGAGCGGGTGCGGCGATGGCGTGCGGGCTCCGAGTGCGACACCGCCAAGCGACTTTGTTCTTCCACGTCATCGCGCGGTCATCTTCGATCATGGTGACCGCGCTGGTCATTACCGAAACTGGCCTCTGGGCCTTCATCTCGAGGAGGCACGGGGACTTGAGGATTTACATTCACGTTTACTGGGGGGTTATTTAATGGGGGGTTGAGCGGGTGAGTATTGTGAGTATTTACAGGAGGTGGAGGCTGGATTTGTGAATTAGTAGTTGCGAGCATTTGGGAGATAAGTTGTTTCATTTGTTGGACAAAAGTGGGGTTTGCGATAAGTTGAGCAAAGGGGAAAAAGTAGTGCTCCCTGCTTCGGACGGGGGCACATTCTAGCCATTGGTTGTTTGGCCAGTTTGATTATTCAGAGGTGGAACTTCGGTTACACGAGCGTTTCAAGTTTGCTGATTCATTTTGTCTACTTCGAAAGAGTTAACACGAGTTTTACCTGACTTCACGTGATTTAACTTAGCTTGGAATTCGGACTGGACCTAAACGGCCCTCCTTCTAGCACCAATTTGTTGACGTGCGTTTTGGTCAACAAGCAAAATATATGAAGATGTAGTACGTGGAAATGGAAATAGACTTTAATTCGGGGCTAATTCTGCCTTTTTATATATGATGCCGAGCAGAAAGTTCCTGGTCGGTTTTGCTTTTACAGACGTAGTTTTACAAGCGTTTTCTCTAGTATTTCTCTCTTGTCATTTTCCTCATAAATGAGTCCCTATTTATACCCACCTCATTAGTGGGTTTTTAATAACCACTATTACACTTAACACTAAAATAATTTTAAAGGGACACTTATCCTTCTCTAAGCATGCATGCTGACCAAGTGTTTGCCACTTGTCGACTCATCTGGTTGTTATGCTGACAAGTGTCAGCTTACTCGTGCTAATGATGCACTTAGCTTTCCTTAACTGGATGGTTATCCTTTAAATTTCCCGCCATAAATTTCCCGCCAAGATTGGGCTCGGGGGAACCGAGCTCAATTCATGACGTCACTAGGTCGGTTGCTGACGTCATTAGCTCGGCCTGCATCGGCCTGTGGGTCCCACATGTCCATGTGTTGAATGACCACGTGGACTAATTTGCTTTCAGCTCGGCTCGGGTGTCATCATGTCCTTATCAATAGTCAGCGGTAATAATTTATCTTTAACATCACATGATAAATTTTCAGCATATGCTTAATATTTATTATTTTTTTAACAGTATTGGTGTACGCGAATTGATCGACCAGAGCTGAACAAGTCTGTTGGGGTAATTTCTACTTTTCCTATTTTATTATTTATGCATTTACTTTATTCAAATTATTTAATTATTGTCTTTAACTATCACCAGGTCGAAAATATTACTAACCGACACATGTGGCCTATTACACCAATCGACCCACTTTATTACGCTAAGCCTCTGAGGTCCATCATCCTATGTATAAAAGGTCAATCATTAATCATTTGTAAGTATTCTCAATTAATTACTCATTATTATTGTCCTTTGCTCTGGGTTAATTCTCATAAACGTACTGACTTAAATATTGAAGGGGTCTCCCTGGGACAACCCCAAAACCCTTCTAACCGTGTCTGAGTAATGCAAACTAGCACCCACCTAAAGATTTCCCCAGCTTTGGGAGTAAAATTTAGATTATATCGTTCAACTACTTTGACTTGTAGTGATCTACATTTGCATACAACATCAAAGTCATTATGTTTGATTTTTTTCGAGTTTCAAAAATTATGTTTGAGTTTGCTTTGATTATTAGTCAAATTGAGTTTTGACAAATTTTAGGGGATCCTGAACACTGAATTTGAGTAGTTTAATATTTTTTAAATACATCTTATTAGTCTTTACTAATCTAGTCGAACTTCACATATATATTGTTAAAGAAAAAAATGGGTTCAAACCAAATTTACTACGTTAACAATTCAAGATCAAACTTTTACTAATTGATATTGAGAATATATTATTCAATGCAATTTTCAAACCTAATTATTCCTTCGCCGGTTGTAAAGAATTGTTTAAATATGTGAATTAATGAAATATGTTGACGTGCGTTTTGGTCAACAAGCCAAAAATATGTAAAAGACTTAACACGTGGAAATGTAAGCGTGCGTAACGTGTGTTTATTTATGGCTAATTCTGCCTTTTATGCATAATGCCGAGCCGAATTATTGGGGTCGGTCTTTTTTTACAATCTTGCTCCCTCCTTCTGTTTTCTCTCTATCAGACTTTTTATACCCCTTCGAGTAAGTGGGTTTACAATAGTCATCTTTGCACTAACTAGTCATTAATTAGTAAAATAATTAAAGAAAGACACATGTCCCTCTCTAACTGTGTATGTCAGTCAAAACTTGCCACTTGTCGACTTCTCTTTATAATTCTCTGACATGTGGCAGTTTCTGATAACAATAAAGCGTTAAGCATGGGCGTGTGATTATTTTTATGAGTTTGTCGCGCATGCGTTTCCGTCGAAATTTGGGCTCGGGGCTCGGCAACTGGCCCGTGTTGCGGTTGGGCTCGTGTGGCGAGCCTAATTCGTGACATGTCGCCATGCCAAGACCGTTCTTGATGTCACCCGCAGATCTCCTACTCGGACATGTGCTGGACTGATGACGTGGATTAATTTCTTCCAGCTCGGCTCGGGCGTCATCAAAGGCCCCCAAGTTTAATTCCGAGAGAAGAATTTCTGAAATCGGAGTTAAACTTTAATGCTAATGACGAACATTTAATGGGGAAACGGATTTCTCAAAGGTTTTGTTCATTCCTGACATCTGTCGCGTAGTGATTAATGCGTGAAACAGCGCATTAATTGGGTTGCCATGATGATAGACACGTGGCATCTTGTGGTTGGTCCAATCTTGCGCAGGAATCGAAAAGGTACGTCAGTTCTTTCAGCGGGCGTGGGGACGCGACGTTCTCTGACAGGTTTGACGGCTTTTGAGTCTTTAAAAGGTGCGTCTTTTCGAATAAACGTTTCGTTTATCGAGGAACTTCATCTATAAATACCTCTTTTTTCCTCCTTTATACATTTTCGCATCCATTAACCTTTGAGCTAGAGTAACTAATACCGAGCAGAAATTTCGGGTCGGCTTTCACAGTTCAGAGACTTCAAACTTAGGTATTTTTCGAAACACTCTCCCTTTACCTATAAAATGTCTTCTTTTGAGGATAGTAGGAGTCGTAGTTATAGTGTAGAGGTTGCAATTGAAGATCCCCCTTCCAACCTTCATTTATTTCTCACCAAAGACGACCATCTCCGCCTCATAGTCCGAGCATCATTCGATATCTTCTCCGACTCTTCTCGAGGTGGAACGTCTTTAGAGCGGACGCATACTATTTTCGATCCGACGCGATGGCTGATTTTAGAAAGAAGGCGGTGTATCGGCCAGGATCGGTAAAAGAGAGTTCCGGTGAAGAATCGCCAAGTGTTGATTTTAGACATACCAGACGGAAGAAGAAAATATGGACCCATCGGAGCCGGGAGTGTGATAACGTGGAGCGGGTAGATGAACCATCCCGGTGATTCGAGGCGGAGAGGCCACTAGGGCCCATAGGCCACCGTAATGGCGGCGGCCGGCAAGGAAGAGGCCCTCGTCTTCGTGTCGAGCCTCGGTGGGCGCCGAGTGATATAAGCGATATCCCGAGCATGTTGATGATTCGGGAGGTGGATGAGTTCCTAGCGGAGGTACCATATTCCAAGTGGTATCAATTTTTGGGTACCGGACGGCACGAAAGTTCCCGGTACCCACCAAATGGGTTGCATGGCTTTGTATTTGCCGCCACCTTCTATACGGTTTGAGATTTCCACTTTGCCGGCTTTCCTTACGCGGTGGTTTTGCAAGTGGGGCATGCATCCGACCCAGGTGCACCCTATTTCTTGGGGCAGGATCATCGGCCTCCTGGTGATGTTTCACCTGGAAAAATATCCTCGCCCCAAATTTAAGGAGATGAACGAGCTCTTTGTATGGCGAGCGACTCCTTCATCTCGGGGCCAGCCGTCCGGGTGGTATTATGTCTGAGACCCGGCCAGGGGTATCCGGATGGTTTGGTGGAAGGTCTCCCTTCTTCTCTGAAGGAGTGGAAGGATAAATGGCTCTGGGTGAGTGGCGAGTGGCAAGCTCGCGTGGGAGATGGAGAAAGGGAGACCGTTCTTCATCCCCCATCAAATTTTGTTTTCGGTTACAGTAAGTCTTATCCTTTTCCTTTCTCTGCTTTTGTTGTTTACTGTTTCCTTTTGTAATTGTTTTTTCTTTTCACCTTTATAGGGAACCGGGCGTCAAAGGGGCCTCTGTCGGCCACCTTTATTCGAAGGCTGGAAAACATCCAGGCTCGGGGCATAATGGATAGGCGGATTGAGAGGTTGGCTACCGAGGCCAACTTGGCCGCAGCTAGTTTGAGGCCTGCTCTGCCCGTCGACCCCGAGGCCGAGGGGGTGGCTCGGGACGAGGTGGCTGAGCGGGAGGTGGAGGTTGAGAGAGAGCCTCAACAGAACCCTCCCGTGTGAAGAAATGCGGCCCCATTCTCTAGGGGAGCAGCCGGTGAGGACAGAGCGAGCTGCGCCGTCTCCTGCGACGGTTAGTCCTGTGGGCAGATCATCCGCACCCGTCGGGCAAGCGCAGACTCCCGAGCCGGCGAGTGCGGCTGCCGCTCGAGGTAAACATTGTATTTTTTATGCTTCCTTTTGAAATGTTGTTCCATTTTCCCTTGACCTATTAACGGCGGTTGTTTTTGTAGGGCGGGACTTGGATTTGCGTGCGTGTCTTCGCAGTGTGAGGAACACGGCCGCTCGGCGAACTCGGGCGACTGCCGGTCACACCAGATGCGGAGCGGCTCGGAGAGGCGATATCCGGGCCGGTAAACGCGTCCGTGATGGAGTGCGGAGCGTGGAGCCTCCTCTTCAAAGGAGAAGAGGAGGAATTGTGATAGAGGAGCCCGGTCAGACTAAAGGGGTTGGTCAAACGTCGCCGAAACATCCTGAACAGCCCCTAGAAGAGGGAAATCCGCGAACTTTCTCGGATGACCTTGGCAGGGAAGGTCACTTCATCCTGAACAGGTCGTTGAAGCTTACAAAGACTCCGAGGAGTATGCATTCATGTTAACCTGCGGCCACGCGACCAGCCTCAGAGAGATTCTTGATTTAGTTAAGGACGGGCGTACTGTTGCTCAGCTTGAGGAAGATCTAGTCCTCCTGGAGGCTGATCTCGATGCTCTTCGGCCGAACTTTGCCGAGGTTCCTAATGCTCAGGGCTCTCCTCCTCCGGACGTGGAAGAAGTCGCCTCTAGCGGTGCCGTCGAAATTCCGCCCCCTGCTCAGTTTTGACGTTTGTCTCTTTTTGTTTACATGCTTTCGTATGTACTCATAGGTAGGTAATTTGGCTCAGTGCCTCAAGATGTAATGGGCTCGGCCTCCCTATGTAAATACTTTTGAAGTAGAAATGAACTATTATTTTCCTCACTGTGTATGTGTTTCAAGCTTTTTGCATATGCTTGGCTCTTTTCCTTTTTGTAAGATTGTTGCTGTCTTCTTTTTCCTTTTGTATTCCCAAAATCACGGGGCTCGGTTCCCGATGCTTCTGAATAAGGGGCTTTACTTGCTTTAATTGATTCTCGTACTAGGTATACGAACCTGCTCTTTATTTTGTTTTTGGTACTTGGTGTATAAACCAAGTTTTCATTTTGCGCCTGGTGTGTACATCGAGTCTTTGATTTGCGCTTGGTGCGTAACCAAGTCTTTGATTTGTGCTCGGTGCGTAACTAAGTCTTTGATCTGTGCTCGGTGCGTAACCAAGTCTTGGTATTGTGCTCGGTGCGTAACCGAGTCTTTGATTTGTGCTCGGTGCGTAACTAAGTCTTTATTTTTTGCTCGGTGCGTAACCAAGTCTTTGATCTGTGCTCGGTGCGTAACCAAGTCTTGGTATTGTGCTCGGTGCGTAACCGAGTCTTTGATTTGTGCTCGGTGCGTAACCAAGTCTTTATTTTGTGCTCGGTGCGTAACCAAGTCTTTATTTTGTGTTCGGTGTGTAACCAAGTCTTTATTTTGTGCTTGGTGCGTAACCAAGTCTTTATTTTGTGCTTGGTGTGTAACCAAGTCTTTATTTTGTGCTCGGTGTGTAACCAAGTCTTTATTTTGTGCTCGGTGCGTAACCAAGTCTTTTTTTTTATTGTGCAAAGGACGTACCTGAGGTGACGTTTCGGCCTTCAGCTTAAGCCGAGGCGATTTTTACTGTCCTCGGCACATAGCCGAGGTGAGTAAAAACTTCATTTCCCTTTAGAGAGCTCACGAAATACCAGATGAAAGGATAATTCCTTGGAATCCTATCTGGATCATAAACCGAGATCTTTATTGATAATACCGTTTCAGGTATGCTACATTCCATGGATGCATAAATTTTTCTCCACTCAAATATTCTAGGTACGCCCCACCGGATAAGGCGTGGCTGACCGAAATGGGCCCTCCCGTGGTTGGCTTCAATGGGGTGGGTTGAACGCCCGTTATCTTTTTCAACACAAGATCGCCGACCTGAAATCTTCTTTCCTTTACTTTCGAATTGTAGTACCTTTCACTCCTTTGTTTATAAACTGCGTTTTTCATCTCGGCACTGCACCTTTTTTCTTCGAGCAGATCTAGCTCGGCTCGGAGCGCGGCCTCATTGCAGTCTTCAGAAAAATTTGCAATTTTGAAGGTAGGGGCTCCAATCTCAACAGGAATCACCGCCTCGGCTCCATAAGCTAAAGAAAGGGGTGTTTCTCCAGTGGCCGCTCGATGCGTCGTTCTGTATGACCATAGTACACCGGGTAGTTCCTCCGGCCAATTACCTTTAGACTCCTCCAATCTACTTCAATGTATACTTGAGTATTTTATTAACGGCCTCAACTTGTCCGTTCGGTTCGGGGATGGTATGGAGTTGAGAAATAGTTTTTGATGCGGAAACCTTCACAAAAATTTGAAACCTTCGGTTATCGAATTGTTTCCCATTATGCAGTAACAATCGAATGTGGTATCCCGAATCTACGAGATAATGGATTTCCATACAAAGCTCACAATCTTTTCCTCATCTATTTTTGCCGAGGCTCCGCCTCCGCCCATTTTGTGAAATAATCCACCGCCACAATGGCATACTTGATGCCCCCTTTGCCCGGTGGGGAGTGGTCCGATGAGGTCCATTCCCCATTTGGCAAACGGCCATGGGCTAAATACGGAGGTAAGGCGTCGGGATGATATCTGACATGCGGTGCAAATCTTTGGCACCTCTCGCATCTTTTGACGAGGTTGGTTGCATCCTTTCTTAGGGATGGCCAGTAGTATCCTTGCCGTATTAATTTATAGGCCAACGTTTGGCCCCCAGCGTGGTTCCCGCATATTCCCTCATGAACCTCTCGAAGTGCATAATCTGCATCTGTCTCGGAAAGGCACCATAGGAGTGGGACGGAGTATCCTCGTTTGTATAGGATGCCATCTACTAGTGTAAACCGAGTCGCTTGGGTTCGTAGTGTTTTGGCTTCAGCTTTGTTTTCAGGTTGAACTCCTTTCTCTAAATACTTGAATGATTGGGGTCATCCAGGTCTATTCGGCGGTTTCGATTGTATATATTTTCTTTGCGCCAAGTGACGCCAGGCGACGGTTGTGTGACATGACATCCGCGATGGCATCCAAGCTAAGGCATCTGCTTGCATGTTCTCGGCTCGGGGCACATGTAAGACTTTTGTCTTAAATTGTGATAATCTCTTCTTGACCAAATCCAAATATTGTGCAATTTTTCGCTCTTTAAGCCGTACTCGCCGTTGATTTGATGAGCGACCAGGTGAGAATCACTTTGTGTACCAATAGTTGTTTTAGGCCCATAGAAGCCCATCTCTAAGCCGCGAAGTGCCTCGTATTCGGCCGTTGTTCGTTGCGGGAAGCGAAATCATACGGCCGGCGCGTAGCACTTTTCATTTGGATCGATTATCACGATTCCGCCCCCTGCTCGACTGCGGGGAAGAGCCGTCAACGAACAATTTCCATTCTTGGTCTTCCATAACTTCCAATCGTATGGAAGGTGTGAATTGACCACAAAGTCGGCTAAAGCACATCCTTTTATTGCGATGCGTGGTTCGTATATAATATCAAACCGACGAGTTCGACGGCCCATTTGATCATCCGACCCGGAAGTATCGGGTCGGTGTAGTACTTGCTTGATGGGTAGTTAAATCAGGACTATAACCTTGTGCTCTAGAAAATATGGACGGAGTTTTCGCGCCGCAGTGACTAGCGAATAAGCCAATTTTTCCATTGGTGGATAGCGGAGCTCGGCGTCATGTAACGCTTGGCTGGTGTAATAGACTGGATGTTGAATAGAACCATCTAACCTGATTAACACCGAGCGATAGCGTGTTCGGATACCGCCATATACAAATACAAGTCCTCCCCTTGGGTAGGCTTTTTGCAATATAGGAATTGAAGGAAGGTGTTGTTTGAGGATTCAAAGAGCGATCAGTGCTCGCTCGATCCACTCAAAAATTTTACTCTTTTTTATAATTTCAAAGAAAGGTTTGAACTTGTCCGTGGATCGCGAAACAAATCGGTTAAGGGCGGCCAATCGGCTGTTAGGCTTTGTACCCTTTTTACGAGTTCGGGGTTCTAGATCAATGATGGATTTTATTTTATCCGGGTTGGCTTGATTCCCCTTTGGCTGACCATATACCCCAAAAATTTACCCGAGCCGACCCCAAATGTACACTTTCTCGGGTTTAACATCATCTTGTACTCTCTCAAAACAAAGAAACATTTTATTAAGATCGTTTAGATGATCGGAAATGTCGATGATTTTACCAACATGTCATCTACATACACTTCCATAGTGTGACCTATCATTTTTTCAAACATCTTATTTACTAACCTTTGGTAGGTCGCACAAAGATTCTTCAACCCGAAGGGCATCATCTTGTAATAACGATAAATTCCACGAGCGAGAGAAGAATGATGTATTTTCTTCGTTCTTAAGGTGCATTCGTATTTGGTTGTAACCCGAGTATGCATCCATGAAGCTCATCGATTCATGTCTGTTTGTGGCATCCACCATATAATCAATATTTGGCAATGGATAAGCATCGCTTAGGGCATGCTTTATTCAGTCGGTAAAATCCACGCACGGGCGCCATGCCATTGCTCTTCTTCACCAATACGAGGATTGGCAACCCATCGAGATAGAGGGCTTCCGGATGAATTGATTGGCTATCAACTTGTTAACCTCGGCCTCGAGTCTTTGTCTGTCAGTCGGAAAGTGTTAGGAATTTTATTGTTTAGATTTTGATGAGTGCCATGTAAAACTTAGAATAGAAAGTTAGCTCCCCAATTCTTGCTTTGAAATGTATTGTAACAATTAGAGTGGCCAAGCTGAGTTAAGTCGGCTACGCTCCAACTTGCAAGAAGACAATCGAAGGCTTGAAGGAAAACTCTGCTTTGTGAGAGAATTGAGTACAACAAAGAAGAGCAGACAGAACTCGATTGAAGAAGCGGTGAGATGCGGTGAGTGGAACATCGATCAAGTCAACTCAAGAGAAGACAAGTCTCAAGGTCAAGTGACAAGAGTCATCCAATGATTGGAAGGCGACTCTAAGTCACCTGGGAAAGCGAGGAAATGCGGTCAAGTCGAGATAAGCTGAAAAAGAACCGTTGCACGAGAAATCAAGAGATTTACTTAAACAAGTAATATCTTCATACTACCTTTCTTGGAGTGCTCGGTCCCGAGAGCGTGCAAAGAAATGAACCAATGGGAAGCACTACACCGTGTCGAACTCGAAAAGGTGATAAAACATTTCATACGAGGAAATGGCAATTCCAAGAAGTGCAAACCAACGATCGCAAAGTGATTTTCAAAAATGAGCCTATCTCTTCAACGGGCAAATTTTTGAAAGTTCACTATAAAAGGCCGAGGAGTTTGATTGAGAAAAATGATGCGTGGATGACACACACGTGAGATTTACAAGCTTATCAAAATTGAAATATTCTCAATCCTCAAGCCTACATCTCGAAGAACATCAATCCAACACTTACCCGTGAAGGAAAGAGAACTTCAATCGGTTGAAGAGGAAATTATCGAAAACAAGGGGTCTACATTCCAAGAAGGATTGTAGAAAGGTTCAAGGTGAACCAAGTCTTAAGCGTTTGGAGGGCTTCGTGATCAAATCCAAAGTGCTTGAGCAAGTGAGTCAGTAGTAGCAAAGCGCTGCCCCTGTGAAGAAGCCGAGTCGTGCGAGAAGCCACCGAGTGATCAAGGCGTCTCAGATCGAGTCCCAAAGGATCAAGTCGGCCGTTGTGATCAAGACTTGTATCGGGACTGTCACCACTTTGTAAACCGATCATTACTTAGTGGATTCCTCCAGGAGTTGGAGAAGAGAGGAGTAGAAGAATTACCCCATCTTGAACCTCTATAAAAACTTTATTGTGTCATTTACTTTCTGACATTTAAATATCTCGCACTTTTAATTGCTTATATCTCACGATAAATTTGCTATCCATCGATAATCTATAAGTACTAAATCAAGTCAAAAACTTGCTTGAACAAACTTAAGGGTGTTAAGTCTTCCACGAAAACAAAACCACGGTGAGTCAAATTATAGCCAACAAATGAGTTACTCTACTAATGACTTCACCGAAATCTGTTGAGAGATTAACTCTCTTGAGTGACTAATTCGATCCATCCATCAAGGACACACTGTGTGTAGAACTCTAGATTTAAAAGGCCTAAATCGAAAATTTGGTAAGGTTTATTCAACCCCCTTCTAAACCTTACACTTACACCCCTTGGGACCTACAAGTGGTATCGGAGCGGTTGGTTCATTGAACCCTCCGCACCGGTTCTTGAACTAGATCTCCAAACTTTTCAAAGGTCCGCTTTAGTACTTAATCTTTCAAAACTCTTTTCTATCATTAAAAGTTATCATCATGGAAGCAAATCTAACACGCATTCCTATGTTCACTATTGAAGAATTTGATGATTGGAAAATTCGTATGCGGCTCATCTATCAAAGATTACATGATGAGATGTGGATAGTGATAGAAGATGGGCCTCTGCAAATATTAAAGGTGAACACACGGCATTGTCAAGAGTGCGAAGAGTTGCGGTGAAGGGGAAGAAGATCTGCACACCGGACCGGTCATGGTTGAAAAACCAAGAACCGAGTGGACAAATGATGACAGAAAAGATACAATCTGGACAATGTAGCCAAGGATATTCTCTACAAAACCTTGGACAAAGCCATGTTCAATAAAGTGAAATCTTGCAAAACAAATGCTAAGGAAATGGGACAAACGACATTGATTTGTGAAGGCTCGAGCAAATCAAAGAAAACAAACTTTCGGTGGTACAAAAATTTGAGAACTTTAAAATGATCTCGGGAGAAAACCTGGATCAACTGGATGCTCGATTCTGAAAATCACAAATGAGCTGTCTACACTTGGAAAGGAATATACGCGAAGAAATGTGTATGAAGATCCTGAAAAGTCTTCGGTGAATGGGAGATGAAGGTCATGGCATCGAGACATTCCATGGACCTATCAAAGACATCCAACCATGAGTTATTCTCGGACCTCAAAGCCTATGAGTTTGAGTGAGAAGGAAAGACCCGAGGAAGAGACAATGTACCCAAAACAATGCTCTAGTTGTCAAAGATGGAAGGAGAGTCAAGTCAAAGAGGCAATTGACCCGGAAGAAATAGCCTAATGGTTAAAAGGTTTAACAAGTTCTTTAACAAGAACTACAAGAGAGGAAAGGGTGAATCCTCCGAGAAGACACTCGGCTCCCTCCAAATCAAGGGATGATAGGCCAACCAAGAGGACGGATCATCAACAAGTTGAGTATCAAAGGGTGACACCTCAAGAATAGAAAGAAAGAGTGAGCAAAAGGCTGAATATCTATGTTGGAATTGTAGACAACCAGGTCACTATGCCATTGATCGCTCATATCCTGTAGTCAACAAGTACGAAACGAAGAAGAAAGAAGGGTCTTGAGAGAAAGAAGACAAGAGAAGAAAAAAAGGCAATGATGGCTGCAGAGATGGCTGAGAAAGACCAAGTCAAGAGAGACAATGACTCGGAGAGCGGTGAAGACTACTCAAGTGACTCAAGAAGAAGCCTTTGATCAGCAATGGCCAAAGAACAAGATCAAGAAGATGAGGTACAATCTAACTCAACAAGCTCGGACACTAGTGATAGTGATGTGACACACACACCTCATCACCCACCGATCTTTATGATTCATTAGGCAAAATGATGAAAGATTTTGAGCACATTAAAACCTCACACACACTACTTGAATGAGGAAAACAGCCTACTCAAAAGTCAAAACTCAAAGTGACTAAGGAGCCGAGTACTCTAAGTCAAATAGGTGATGAGAATAAGAGTTTAAAAATTTGAAAATGCTAAATTAATAGCAGAAATTGCTGCTATAGAAAAGAGGGAGAATGACCTCAAAAATGTTATTGCCTCATTCACTAAGGCATCTAAATCATTGGATGATCTTATTATGAGTCAAAGAGAATGTGGAGACAAGACAGGCTGGGATTTAATTCCTTTGTGCCATGTCAAACCTCAAAGTAATTTTGGAAAAAGGATCTTCAAGTCATGAAGAGTCCGAAAAATCCAAAACTCTAAATGATGCACACACTTTCAATCAAAGCACAATACTAAGCGGCCGGCCTTGGTTACAAAGGAAAAGGAAAACGGCCGATTGAGAGTCTTTGAAAGGACAAATGAGAAGAGATTCACCGAGTCCCTCAACAGACTCCAAACAAAAATACTCTGTAAAGAAGAAGCGAGCTACCAAAAATCCCAAAAACTCATAAAAGAAATACATATGATGGGAATGGTAGAAAATATCCAAGCCAAGTCGATTGGAATAATGTGAACTATCGGCTAGACTTATGGAATACAAGCCCAAATGGCAAAGGCCTAGAACTCAACAAAGGCCATTCCAAAAGCATAAGAGCTTTCATCGGCACACATATGCACCTAGGCACTACACTCAAAGACACCACAATTACCCAAGAAAAGCAATTGCTAAAACACATATGCGGGCATACTGAGACAAAAGAGACAATTTGTATGAACCTAGATTCCCAAGCAATTTGCCAGGATTGATTATGATTATGGCACGATAGATGGCAACCTCTTAGAGTCAAATCATTTGGCTATAGGTTGGTTGGATCATCTTATAATTCTAACCCTTCAGGACCCGGACAAGAATGGGTACCTAAAACTTAATTTCCTTGATTGCGGGTTCAAGAGCAGTGAGTGCCAAGGAACCTGGTACATGGATAGCGGCTGCTCTCCGGACATATGACAGAAATAAGAGAAATCATGTCAAAATTCAAGGAAGTCAAAGGAGCCAAAGTCATATTTGGAGGAAATGAAGCTCTGGTGAAATAAGAGGCATTGGATCCATCCGAGGAGGAATGGTTTAGAAATCACGATGTTGCATATGTTGAAGGACTAAACTTCAATTTACTAAGCATTAGTCAACTCTGCGACAAGGGCTACAATGTTGGATTCAACATGGGAATATGCCAAATCAAAAATGTTGAATCTAATGAAGTTGTCTTTGCAAGGATGCGGACAGAAAAATATGTATGTAGTGGATTGGTCAATCGCAACACCCAAAGACTGTCTCTACTAGCAAAAGAGCACAATGAATCAAGTTGGTATGTGGCACAAAAAGTCGAGTCATCCGAATTTCAAAACGATTAATAAGCTAGCAAGAAGTCATCTTGTGGAAGGACTTCCGGACTCGATATACAAGAAGGAGAGTATATGTGATGCATGTCGGAAAGGAAAACAAATCAAGTCGTCGTTCCCAAGAAAAGACTTGCCCATCCTCAACAAGAATATTGCATCCGCTTCATATGGATCTATTTGGCCCAATGGAACCAAAGCATAAGTGGAAAGAAATACACCCTGGTGGTAGTAGATGACTACTCAAGATATACATGGACAATATTCATGTGCAAGAAGAAAGAAACTCTACAAAAGCTACCACGGTGATGAAGAGGATACAAAATGAGAAGAGTCAAACCATTATCAAAATAAGATCGATAGAGGAACCGGTTTGTCAATGGAATAATAACTTCGATCTTGTGTTGAGAATGGTATTGGTCATGAACTATCACCGCAAGGACTCCACAAAAGAGAATGGAGTTGCGAAAGAAGAAATGAAACCCTCAAAGAAAAAGCGGCAAGGACCATGTTAGGTCAAGCGGGGTTACAAAAAGGTTTTGGGTGAAGCAATCAACACACTGCTACACCCAAAACAGATGTATGATAAATAGGCGGTGACAAAGACTCCTATGAGATCTGGATTTGGAGAAAACCAAATGTCGCATATTTCGGGATATTTGGATGTAAATGCTTCATCCACAATAATGGCAAAGATAACCTAAAGGCTTTTGATGCTAAAGGCGATGAGGGTATCTTCTTAGATACTCACCAAAGCAAAGCCTACTGAAATACTCAACAAAAGAACTATGGTTACTGAAGAATCCATTCATGTAGTATTCGATGAGCCAAACATAAATGGAGAAGACGTTGAAGAGTCGGTGATAAGTGAAACATCCAACCTTACGTAAGAAAGTCCCTATCTTTGGGCAAGCGGGGATTATCAATTCGAAAAGAAGATGAGATAGCTGAATCTCAAAAGCGGTGGGAAATCTGCGGTGAGTGATCACGAGGAGTCGACCACAAACACACAACTACCGCAAGTCGATCAAATCCACTAACTTACTTCAACCCGACATAAGATGGGCCGAGAGACCATCCACGAGAACTTGTCATTGGAGATATGAGAGAAGGCGTCAAGACAAGATCCAACCCAACAAGAAGCAATGTTCACATGCTTCATCTCGCGAATAGAGCCCAAAGATGTGTCACAAGCATTGGATGACACACATTGGATTCAAGCTATGCAAGAAGAGCTGAATCGGTTTGAGAGAAATAAAGTATGGGAATTAGTACAAAGACCCATACATCAAAATGTTATTGGAACCAAATGGGTATTCAGAAATAAGATGAACGAGGAAGGTTACGTGGTAAGAAACAAAGCAAGACTGGTAGCCAAAGGATATTGCCAAGAAGAAGGAATAGATTTTGATGAAACATTTGCTCCTGTAGCAAGATTGGAAGCTATAAGGATGTTTCTTGCCTATGCACTCACAAAAATTTCATTGTATATCAAATGGATGTAAAAAGTGCATTCTGAATGGATTATTGGAAGAAGAAGTGTATGTTGAACAACCTCCAGGATTTGAGCGAAAGACTCTTGGAGACAAAGTGTACAAACTCAAGAAAGCCTGTATGGATTGAAACAGGCACCCAGAGCATGGTATGATACCTGTCACAATTCTTAATCGAAAATGGATTCACTAAAGGAAAAGTGGATAGAACACTTTTCGTAATTCAAGACAAGAAGAGTATCTTTGCTTGTTCAAATATATGTGGATGACATCATTTTTGGATCCACTAACAAAGAGTCATGTGAAAAATTCTCAAACCTCATGCAAAGTAAATTTGAAATGAGCATGATGGGAGAGCCGACATTTTCCTTGGACTTCAAGTGAAACACCAAGGATGGAACCTTCATAAGTCAAACAAAATACACCAGAGATTTAATGAAGAAATTTGGTATGGAGGAGAAGTCTTCGTAAAAATACCAATGAACACATCACCAAAATGGACATGGACGCCTTGAGATGGCAAGCCCAGATCAAACAAGATACACAGCACTTATTGGATCATCTGCTCTATCTCACGGCTAGCAGGGCCGACATCACCTTTCTTTGTAGGTGTATGTGCAAGATTTCAATCTGCTCCAAAAGAGAGCCATATGATCTGACTAAGAGAATATTGAGATACTTAAAAGGAAGCCAAGAAGTAGGGCTATGGTATCCAAAGGAAGGTGGATTCAAGCTAATTGGCTATTCGGACTAACTATCTTTGGATGCGAGTGGACGAGGAAAAGTACTTGAGGCACATGTCAAATGCTTGGAAACAGACTAATTTCTGGTTTAGCAAGAAGCAAAACTCAATAGCCACCTCTACAAAATGAGCGAAATACATAGGCTGGCAAAACAAGTGCCCAAGTCCTATGGATGAGACAAAGAAATGAGAGATTATGAAATTGAAGAAAAAGAAATTCCAATCATGTGTGATAACACAAGTGCAATTGCAATCACCCAAAATCCTGTGTTGCACTCAAGAACAAAACATATAGATGTCGATATCATTTCATAAGAGATCATGTTGAAAAGAAGGACATTATCTTGGAATATATCTCAACGATAAGCAACTAGTGACATCTTCACAAAACCATTATGTGAGTCAAGATTTGAAGAACTCAAACATGAGTTGGGGCTAATTGAGCTAAGGAGACACGTAAGAGTCAATGAAACGAAATGGAACAGAAAAGAAGGTGAAAAAGAGCTGAAAACAAAAATTAGCTCAATAAATCACCAGACGGAAAAGTCGGCTATACCAAGTCACCGATAGTGAGTCACTAAGAGAAATGTGAGAAGCGAGTTAAATCGGCTAAGAGATAAGCCGAATAACTTATGAGCAAAATGACAAAAACGCAATGTCGTTTGACCAAGCGGGAATGTTTTAAGGAACACGTCGATAATGATGATGTGTACAGGACATAAAGCCGCACACCAAGCTTATGATTGGATATAAATGCTTTGCCGCATTAAATACGAGACATGAATCGCTCAATATCGTGCGAAATCAAGCCGTTGATTTCGATCACGATTCAAAACCGTCTGCACGCCCTTTCATAAACCATATTTAAACCATTTTTCGTCCGTTTCTCTCTCACACTTCTAAAAACTGTTCAATCTCTCTCAAAAAAGCAAAGGCAAACACTCTCGAAACCCTATCAAACTTCAAATCTATTTACGAACTTTTCTTGAAATTATTCTCGAGAAATGGCACCAACATATGACTTTACCAAGTTGGGAAAACAAATCCACACCCGGTTCGACCGTGGATTTCGACGGAATGGTGAAGCGGGGTCCGACGACACCCTGGTGAAGAAAATCGCGGAGAAGCTAGAAACGGCGGATCAAAACCGTTTCTAACACTGAGTATCCCATGACCTATGTGGAGGAGGTCGCACAATTCTACGTGAATGCCGAGATTCACGACGAAGGAATCAAGTCATCATTTCACGGGAAGCGGTGACTATCACGGCCAAGGATTTGGTGAATATTGCTCACTACCAAAGGAGGAGCATCCGAGATCAAAGAGGCGATGTAAACTTGGGTGACACATGGAAAGAAATAGCCAAGTCCGACGTTGTTTGACAAAATAATATACACACAAACAAGAGATGGCGAAAGAAGATTATCACAAATTGTTGGACATTGTTGCCAAGTGTATCGACATCAAATTTGGCGACTTTGACCAATCACAAAGGCAAAATTGACTGTGATGGCTGCAATAATCGAAGAAAAGAAGATAAATCAGGCTGAGTTTATCTACGTGCAGACTCTGCCAAAACGTGGGAAACAAGTCCTTCAAAGAAGATGGGTCATTTGGAGGATCCACGGGATATGGCCTAGTGATTGGCGGCTATTGGAGGTGAAAGGAGTACCTCTTAGACATGGGAAAGCTTTCCATGTTAACAAGAGGATGTTCGAGCTAATCTCTCTGGTGCTCGAGCGTGCATACGCCAAGAGAGCGACACCGGTGAGGGGGAATCACCACCCCGACACAAATGCTTTCCTCTCAACCAAGAAGAAAGCCCCTGCAGGCTACCAAAAAGTCTCTTTGCCCTGCGCAAGAAAGAAAACCAAACATGCACTGCCCCTGCAGCAGAGTCACTGACCAAGCGGTAGTGTCACCCCCTGCAGCTAGCCGGTCGAGAAG
Source organism: Rehmannia glutinosa (assembly GCA_016081115.2). NCBI lineage: Eukaryota > Viridiplantae > Streptophyta > Magnoliopsida > Lamiales > Orobanchaceae > Rehmannia > Rehmannia glutinosa. The sequence continues at coordinate 117,605 of JABTTQ020003196.1, read as the reverse complement.
GACTCACAAATTCCTTCTCTCGATCGTCAAAAAGAGGAGGTCGACAAACCTAGACGGCCAGCTCCTCGAAACAAACACAAGCACCGCCCCACCCCCCAAGACTCGAGAGGACACCGTCTACGAACCCGAGAAATCCCTCCTCGTACAAACCAAGAGACGAAGAAGACTTGTAAAGCAATCCGAGCGGAGAAACCCGGTGAGTCATTACTCGGCTAGCACAAATACCGAGACTCTGGAGAAGTAGAGTCTCCGGATGTAATTGATGAAACAACCAAGTCTGCTTTGAAGGTGATCACAGAGGCAACCTCAAGACACAACGTAGCTCACACAAAATTGAAACTCAAGAAGAACCAGCCCAAGCAGATAGTGATGTAATGATCCTATCTCCACCTTACCCGCACATCCGAATCGTCTGCGTGAGTGGAGAAAATGGAAGTTGAGCAAGTCAAGGGAACAGTTCCAACGGCCTGAATTCATAGAAGAAGAAGAGGAACTGCTAAATTTCCTTGGATTATATCTGTGCTCCCACTCTAGATGAAGACAAGCGCATGAATATTCTTGGATCTACAAGGACAAGGAGAGAGAAAAAGCAAGCTGAAGAAGCACGCACGAGAAAAGGCAAGTATCCGCCCCTATCTCCACCACCACGAACACTTCCATCCTCTCCTTGATGTCTTCTCCGAAAGTGACGAGGAACCAGGAGAATCTGAATGTCACGCCACGGAAGAATTGCGGATGCAGCAAGCATTGCGAGAATCAAGAATCCTTCACGAGCAAAGACTGATGGAGGGACCAGGAGAGTCCTCGAACACAAACACCGAAATCGATCCAATGGGAGTGGTTCAAAAATAGCCACGATGTTCTTCTACCACTTCCCAAATGACTCGGAAAAGAAGCAATAAGGCAAATGGCGATGAAACCGGGCGGTGGGGACCCCAATCGAGCCAACCCCTATTGAAGGTGTGCCACCACCGCCCAACAGGCCGAACCATCAAGCGCAACAGTAGGGAGTTTGGAGACGAGTGACCCCACTCCAAGTCACTCACCGGTGCTTCACCGGTGAGGAAACTCCCTCCACTGCAGCAAGGTCGGAGGATCTTTGCAGATGACTCCACAAGGAATGTAGGAGGCGAAGCAAAGAAAACTCAAACACAAGAAGAACAAAGAAGTTGCCATCAACGAAGCTCGAGGCGATTGAGATGTTTTTGAGAGTGCCAACAGACTCGAAGGCTAAGGCTAATGACGCTTGTCCGCGATCGAGGCACGAAGGAAGGAACATGCCACTGGGAGTTAACACTGGCGATGAAAGCGCAATCCATGGGGTTGAGACTCCAATGGATGCCATCTGCGAAGACCCTAAGGCAGTGGACACTTTGTCGAAAGGGAAGACCAAGGCCTCGCGGCAGTAGAGAGACCTAGCCGGAGGAAATGAAGGCCCACGGGAGGTTGAGACTTCCTGGGTAACACACCAAGTAGAGAACATCCCTCCCGCAATCATCGATCCATCGAGAAGGAGATCGCGCACTTCATGATTCCCAGACAACCACGATGTCACCTTTAAGGGATCGAGAAGCGAAGAGGAAGGCTGAGTCGACTCCCCATGACAAATCCAAAAGACTCAAATGCGGATGTTCCAGGCACGAGCAAGTCGATCCCAAGACTACTCGTCGGACCTTTAATTTTGATGATGAGCCACCAATGGAAATCTCATCATCGTCCGATGACGCTCGATAAAGGCCGAGGACCGATCTACTCAAAAGGAGAAATCACCGAGACCAACGAACGGTTGTTAAGATAAATGAGGCTCGGCAAGCCGAGTCTCTTGCACCACAAAACCCAGTGAACCGAGACCACTTTCTCGGCTCCCAAGCTACTGATTGGATCTATTCCCGAGAAGAACTTCACGTCCACCGCTTATCATCGAACAAATCCCGGATGGCGGTGATGAATCCTTTGTGGAATCTTTCCCATTCTCACCGGGAGATACGAACTCCACGAAGAGTCGAAAAATGAGCAAGCACGCTACCACGGACCGGCCTCACCGTTTTCACTCGGGCACCATTGTTCAGTAGACTTCGATTTCGACATTTGTATGGCCATCACCGCAATGAAGAATCACCAAGTGCGACGAGAAGTGTTCAAGGCACTCTTTGCTTTGAAGTTGAAAAGATGGAGAGGCATCGAGCCTCCTTGGATATGCGCCGGACAACAGAGATGCCAACCTTACGGTGACTTGAGAGGCATCACAATCGGGATAAGGGAATGGTGGCAACAAAGCAGAATCAATGCGTGTGGAACAATGAGATACTTGAGACAATTATTCAACAAGGCTGCTGGTGTGGAGAGCTTTGAAAATGTTGACGCGAAACGGTTGCGGGAACACATTGAACAAATGCACGAAGCTCACACCGCCGAGATCAAGGCTAGCTGCGTGAGCGAATGCAAATGATATACTGACGTTTGGAAGAACACATGACAAGAAAATTCAGCCTTCTCGTGGGTGAGATGAAGCCGATTTCGTGAGAATCCAACGCTACTCGATCAATTCCGTGCGGATACAACGCAGTTGGACTTGAAGCAAAATTCAACCATCGAAGATTTCGACTTCATGCTTGCCAAAGATGTTCCCAGGGTTCCTCTATCCTTTGATGATGCCAAAAAGGGGAAGAGGAATACCTTAAAGCAAAAAAATCAAGTGAAAAGAAAGGAAGCGGTGACAAGGGACAAATGAGAAGGAAAATCACCGAGGAAATTTTGAAACGAAGAAAGGAAAATCTGGCCGAGGGGGAAGGATCAAAGAATATGACCTTGATGATTGCACAAACCCCCAACAGGTCTGTCACAAACCGTGACATTATAAGCGAAGAAACTCCCCGTGACTCTGCCACTCCAACACTGCGTATCTATGGCCGAGAAGAAAAGAAATTGAAGCGAGGGATGAAGGAGGTGGAAGGAAGAATGGATGCCAGGGTGATGAACATTTTGAAAGAACACGGAGGCATTCGGTTGACAGAGACACGTATGCCATTTGTATGTCGGGCACAGAGCCAAGATCGAGTTGACGAATTCAAAACGCTCGAATCAAGGTTATTTTGCAAATTTGTCCTTAGCTCAAGCTTGGGATCCTTGACGAAAAAGGGTCTCACACTATGTGAAGAAGGCGACAGACAATGAGACAACCTAAATCACTCTGCTGGTCACTCCGTGGCACTCAATTGGAAAGAAAGAAGAAGGCCCTGTCACATATACGCCCGAGGTAGAGGAAGAAGCGGCGATGGAGGAAGAAGCTTGGACCTGGCCTCCGCCCAAGAATATTGAATACGTAGATCCGGGGAAAGAAAGGAGGGATCTCTTTGGGGTGGGCTTGACCATGTGGCGAACTTGCAAGTGGCCAAAACCAACGCCGAGTATGCAAGAAGGATAGAAGAAGAAAACAAGAGACAAACTCGGCTATGGCGGGAGAGACAGGGAAAGAATAAGGAAAGATGAAGTTTGCCAGGAAGGCATATGAGAAGAAAAAAAGGCGGTGATGACGAGAAGAAGAGAAGAAAGAAGAAGATCTTGATCAAGATGAAAGAAGGAGACAATGAAGGAGATGAAGTGTTCTTTGTCCAACCCTTCGTGTATTTTATATGTAAATACATACAATGTAAGTCTTACGTAATAATGCCATAAATTTTTTTTTTTTTTGGACATACTGATACACACCTTGTAAACAGATTGTGTTAAGTACAAGAATGATATGATCAATAAAAAGATTGATTATGCGCATACATTCTATGTCAATACACTATCTGTATGTATCTTTGTTATCGCATCTTTGTATGATTTAAGTTTTGGCATCATCAAAAAGGGGAAATTGTTAGGAATTTTATTGTTTAGATTTTGATGAGTGCCATGTAAAACTTAGAATAGAAAGTTAGCTCCCAATTCTTGCTTTGAAATGTATTGTAACAATTAGAGTGGCCAAAGTGAGTTAAGTCGCCTACGCTCCAACTTGCAAGAAGACAATCAAGGCTTGAAGGAAAACTTCTGTTGTGAGGCGGTTTGAGTACAACAAAAAGAAGAGCAGGAACTTCGATCAAAGAAGCGGTGAGATGCGGTGGAGTGGAACATCGATCAAGTCAACTCAAGAGAAGACAAGTCTCAAGTCAAGTGACGAAAGAGTCATCCAATGATTGGAAGTGACTCTAAGTCACCGGGGAAAGCGAGGAAATGCGGTCAAGTCGAGATAATCGAAAAAGAACCGTTGCACGTAAATCAAGAGATTTACTTAAACAAGTAATATCTTCATACTACCTTTCTTGGAGTGCTCATCCCGAAGCGTGCAAAGAAATGAACCAATGGGAAGCACTACACCGTGTCGAACTACGAAAAGGTGATAAAACATTTCATACGAGGAAATGGCAATTCCAAGAAGTGCAAACCAACGATCGCAAAGTGATTTTCAAAAATGAGCCTATCTCTTCAACGGGCAAATTTTTGAAAGTTCACTATAAAAAGCTGAGGAGTTTGATTGAGAAAAATGATGCGTGGATGACACACACGTGAGATTTACAAGCTTATCAAAATTGAAATATTCTCAATCCTCAAGCCTACATCTCGAAGAACATCAATCCAACACTTACCTGTGAAGGAAAGAGAACTTCAATCAGTTGAAGAGGAAATTATCGAAAACAAGGGGTCTACATTCCAAGAAGGATTGTAGAAAGGTTCAAGGTGAACCAAGTCTTAAGCGTTTGGAGGGCTTCGTGATCAAATCCAAAGTGCTTGAGCAAGTGAGTCAGAGTAGCAAAGCGGCTGCGCCTGCTGTGAAGAAGGCGAGTCGTCGAGAGCGGTGAGTGATCAAGGCGTCTCAGGATCGAGTCCCAAAGGATCAAGTCGGCTGTTGTGATCAAGACTTGTATCGGGTGTCACCACTTTGTAAACCGATCATTACTTAGTGGATTCCTCCGGGGAGTTGGAGAAGAGAGGAGTAGAAGAATTACCCCATCTTCGAACCTCTATAAAAACTTTATTGTGTCATTTACTTTACAAAGACATTTAAATATCCGCACTTTTAATTGCTTATATCTGGCGATAAATTTGCTATCCATCGATAATCTATAAGTACTAAATCAAGTCAGAAAACTTGCTTGAACAAACTTAAGGGTGTTAAGTCTTCCACAAAAAACAAAACCACAAATGAGTCAAATTATAGCCAACAATTGAGTTACTCTCTAACAATGACTCGGTGAGTTTGTTGAGAGATTAACTCTCTTGAGTGACTAATTCGATTGTCCATCAAGGACACACAGCCGTTGTGTAGAACTCAGTAGATTTAAAAGGCCTAAATCGAAAATTTGGTAAGGTTTATTCAACCCCCTTCTAAACCTTACACTTACACCCCTTGGGACTACACGAGCTTACGCCTTTTCGGATAATCGGGCGGAACGTTAGATCAATATTGAGGCGGTGGCACGCATACTTAGGGTCAATTCCGGGCATGTCCGCATGAGTCCATGCGAAGACGCGTCAAGATTATTTCCCAAAACTCAATCGGCTCGGTTCGATATGGTTACGGGAGATCATGACCAATACGTAGTTGGCGCCCTCGCTTGGCCTTCCGCATTGATTGTATCAACCTTTTTCTCTCTTGGTTCCGCCTGTTTTCTTTTCTTGCTTTGCCCCTCCTTGATCTGCGGGGGCAATTCGTCTTGATGCTTGGCTCGTTCTCGATTGCCGGCTCGCCTTCTTCCATCATTGGCTCCTTCCCGGTCGACGACCGGATTATTCTCCGACGATCACCACTTTCCGCTCGGACTCCTCCTTGGGCGGGGATTGTCTTGTGTGGTTCCACAATTTGGTTTGTCCTCGTTCCGCCACGTTAATCTCTACCTAGGTCGGAGTTTGAGAGAGCATTCTCGTGACTCCTTTGATTCCCTTTATGTATAGCTTCGCCATCGGATGTTGGGAATTTTATACAAAAATGATATATTGAAACAATTTTGCTTTTATATGATAAAGCAATGGCCTCCCAATGATAGCATTGTACTCGAATCGGCATTGATTATTTTGAATGTTGTCATGACGGTCCGTTTATGCAACCCTTGTCCCATTTGGATGGGCAAATCAACTTCCCCGAGCGGGACTATCCTTCCTCCTCCAAACCCCAGAATGCAATCGTTGCATGGACGGATATAACTATCGTCCACGTTCAATCTTCGAAATGCTCGGACATAAATGACTGACGAATAGCTTCCGGAGTCGATCAAAATTCTGTGGACCGGAATACCCAAAATCGGTGCAGTAATGACCAGGGGGTCAGAATGAGGATGGACCACCTGGTCGGCATCCGCATCCGAGTACACAAAGTGGCCGGTGGGTTGGCCTTCCTTGATTTCCGCCACCCTAACTTGTCTTTCGGTGTTGGTTACCGTCTAACATCGCTTTTCTTTTTCTTTACATTGGAGCGTTTATCCTCGGTTTTGTTAGTATTGATTCGACCGACACTCGACATCATGAGGATCTCCTCCCCCGGTTTCGGGGGTGGCGGCGAGAGAGCCGGGATTGGTTACGCGCTCCGGATTGACACCTTGAGCCATCTTGGTGGGGCGTAGTTCATGAATGTATCTTTTAAGACCGCCTGCTTTGAACAATCCGCATAATTTCTCTCGATTAGATCTCGGCACTCATCGGTATCGTGACCTATTGATTTATGATAGGCACAATATCGACATGAATCAATTTTGTCGGCTCGACCTTCAAAGGCCGAGCCGGAGGTAACAAATTTAGACCATGTACTTCATTCCATATGGTGATGGAGTGTGGGTCAAAGTACTCCTCAGTCGGCAACTTCGGCTCGCGCTTCCCCGGCGAGCCCTAAATCCGGTGGTCGGGTTTTAGAGAACGGTCGGAATCCCACCCCTGCCCAACCTTTGGTTCTTTCCTTCCGTCCTTTCTCACGCCCCCGGCGGTGCTCGGGCGGTTACTTGCCATGGCATCTTCCGCGCAAATATGGCGTTCGCGCGGACCGAAAATTCTTGGTGCGAGGTCGCCCCGATTCGTGGATGGAGTAGTTAAACCAAGTCTCGGGGGCGATCCGGCCATGGTCGCGATCAAAATGGCGTCATCCGACACCGGTTCCATCTCTCGAACTTGCTTGTTGAACCGAGAAATATAGCTTTTCGGGGGCTCGTCCTTCCCTTATTTGATGTTCACAAGGAGTCCTTAGGTGCGGCTCGGACTTTGGACGTTAAGAAATGCGTCGTAAAGGCGGAGGCCGATCCCCCATGCCCGAATGGATCCCGCGTGGTAGGGTCCTAAACCAACGGTGGGCTCGGTCGCCCAGTCGGGGAAGGCCTGCGGAGGATGGCATCACTAGGGCATGCATTCCATCCATGCTAAGTACTTGTGAACGTGAGTGGTCGGGTCGGTTTCCCCATTGTAGAGACCGACCGGGGATTTTCAACTTTGGCGGTAATGGGGTCGCCAGATTCTAGGGAAAATGGCGACATAACAACTGGTTGGTTCATTACTTGGGGCGGTCTTCGAGAGTGTTCGCCTTCCGGACCGCCTTCCAATTCGTTGACGACGACGCAGCCTTGACGGTGTATTTCTACATCCGTTCTGTCATGGCTATAGGGCCTTGGATCCGATTGACCCTAAGCCGCTCCCGCTCATCCGAAACCAAAGCGGAACTTATCGATCGAGTGGGCGAAAAGGATCAACTCGATCGTCCGACGAACACCGAGTGGGAATGGCGATGTCGTGTTGGCTCCGGTAGTGACTCGCTATACGACTTTGCCCTTCCTCATCTTCTCGCGCCGCCTACATCACGACGGACACGTTGTTCATTACCTCGAATCAAGCTTGGGCTCATGAGGAAGACCGGGAATTTGAGGATTAATATTAACATTTAGCCGCGGGTTGAGTGGGTTAGTATTTGCAAGGAGTGGAGGAGGTGCTTGAGAGTTTGTGGTAGCGAGTTTGTGATATGAGTTGGTTCATTTCTTTGTACAAAAGTTGGGTTGGCAATTAGGCCGAGCAAAAGGAAATAAAGTAGTGCTCCCGCTTGTTTTGGAGCATATTTTGTCCATTCGTAGTCCGGTTTGGTTGTTCAAATGTTGCTCTTGATCAAACGGGCATTTCTCATTGTTGACTCATTTTTGTCTATTATGAAAAGGTTAAGCGTTAAACTTTACCTGGTTTTTACTTAACTTGCTTTTGCTTAAAACTCTGACTGGACCAATACGGGCCCTCCTTCTAGCGCCAATTTGTTGACGTGCGTTTTGGTCAACAAGCCAAAAATATGTAAAAGACTTAACACGTGGAAATGTAGCGTGCGTAACGTGTGTTTATTTATGGCTAATTACGCCTTTTATGCATAATGCCGAGCCGAATTATTGGGGTCGGTCTTTTTTTACAATCTTGCTCCCTCCTTCTGTTTTCTCTCTATCAGACTTTTTATACCCCTTCGAGTAAGTGAGTTTACAATAGTCATCTTTGCACTAACTAGTCATTAATTAGTAAAATAATTAAAGAAAGACACATGTCCCTCTCTAACTGTGTATGTCAGTCAAAACTTGCCACTTGTCGACTTCTCTTTATAATTCTCTGACATGTGGCAGTTTCTGATACCAATAAAGCGTTAAATGGGCGTGTGATTATTTTTATGAGTTTGTCGCGCATGCGTTTCCCGTCGAAATTTGGGCTCGGGGCTCGGCAGCCGTGTTGCGGTTGGGCTCGGTAGCGGGCGAGCCTAATTCGTGACGTGTCGTCGCGCACCGTTGCTGATGTCACCCGCAGATCTCCTACTCGGACGTGTGCTAGACTGATGACGTGGATTAATTTCTTCCAGCTCGGCTCGGGCGTCATCAAAATAGTCCAATGAATTAGGGTAAAATTGCTTTTTTGGTCCGTTAAGTTGGCTCGATTTCGCTTTTAGTCCTTTAATTTTTATGGGTTGCGTTTGGCAAACACTAATTTTTCTATACCTGCACATACCGATTTTAAAATTTCGGGGATATCTTATCCCTAAAATGCTGAGTTGGGCCCCTTTTTCATGAAATGACTATTTTGCCCCTTTTTTTTGGAGGGAAACCTTGGTCAATATCTCAATAAAATTAAATAACAAAAATAAATATAAGATTAAATTGAAGTAAAGAAAAAATATGAACATATATTTTTAATTTTATATAAAGTTGACAAATTAAAATATATGTTCGACTTTTTTTTAATTTTATTTAAACTAAGTAATCTGAGTATTTATTCATAATTTTCAACAGTAAATAAATTTAAAAAAAAAACAGAAAAACATGTATTTACAATTTTTCAACTATACATAAAAATTTAAAAAACGGAAAAAAAAAACATATATACCTATAATTTTCAACTCTAAATTAAAATTAAAGAAAAAATAGAAAATAATAGTAAATTAAATAAAAAATAAATAACAAAACTTAAATTAATTAAATAAAATAGTCGAACATATATTTTTATATTTTTCAACATTAAATAAAAATTAAATAAAAATAGAAAACAAAAATAAAAGAAATTTATTTCTTTTTTTTTTGGTTTTTTGTTTTTTTGTTTCTATTTTTTTAATTTTAATTTACAGTAGAAAATTGTAAGTCTATATTTTTTCTTTTTTTTTTTCTATTTTTCTTTAATTTTGATTTACGGTTGATAATTATAGATATATATGTTTTTTTTGTTTTCTAATTTTTTTATTTTTATATATAGTTCAAAATTGTAAATACATATTTTTTATGTTTTTTTTTCATTTTATTTTTTTTAATTTTATTTACAGTTGAAAATTATAAATATATGTTCATATTATTTCTTTAAATTAAATTAAACAAAATTTGTCGAACATGTATTTTATATATTCTAGCTTTAAATAAAAATTAAGGAAAACTAGAAAAAACAAAAAAAGTACATTATTTTCTTTTTCTTTTGGTTTTTCCGAGGTTTTCCTCCAAAAAAAGGGGCAAAATAGTCATTTCATGGAAAAGTGGCCCAACTCAGCATTTTAGGGATAAGATATCCCCGAAATTTTGAAATCGGACTAAATGTGCAGGTTTAGAAAAATTAATGTTTGCCAAACGCAACCCATAAAAATTAAAGGACTAAAAGCGAAATTGAGCCAACTTAACGAACCAAAAAAGCAATTTTGCCAATGAATTAGTATATTGACTATGATGGTGAGAATTATTTTCATTATAAATCCCAACACATCAATTGTTTTTTGTAAAGCTGGAAATGAAGATATATACATACACAGCATATACATACAACATTTAACTCTCTATATCTCCTTCTTGTTGCCGTTCCACCCGATAAAAACCATTCTTTCTTGCTCATATGATAGAAATATATGCACTAAACACTTTTCTTGTCCCCCAATAGCTAAACTGATGCAAAGGATTTGGGGTACTGATTTGTTCACTTTGCTGGCATCCGCAGCGTAGACGTTCAAATCCGCGACGTGGTAATAAGTTGGAGGAGGATTTCTTGCATTGTGACTCGGTCTCAGGATCCTGGCTCGTTGAGATATAACTGACGATTCACCTCCTCCGATCCATAAAATTCTAGGAGGGGACAGCGAGAGCCTCAATGGCTTTCATCCTTTTATACTAAACACTTTTTTTGAATAATTCTTTGGAAATGATGAGCCACCAATCTACATCAGAAGCAGCAGTTTCGAGGATTGAAAATGATGATGATGATGAGAAAAAACAGAAATCATCAGGAAAGAAGAAAACAGAAGCAGCAAAAAGTGTTGGAATGAGGAAGCTGTTTGCATTTGCGGATGGTTATGATTATTTGTTGATGTTTGTTGGATCAATTGGCGCGTGTGTGCACGGCGCATCTGTTCCTGTTTTCTTCATTTTCTTTGGCAAGTTGATCAATGTCATTGGCTTGGCTTATCTTTTCCCTAAAGAAACTTCTCATAGAGTCGTCAAGGTATACATGCCCATATATATACATAATACACACACATACTACATTTTCATTTTCATTGCAGTCTTGGGGTGAGTAATTAACATTTCCTGCAATTTTTACCTTCTCATTTTTTTTGCAGTATTCATTGGATTTTGTGTATCTGAGCATAGTCATAATGTTTTCTTCATGGACAGGTAAATAACAAAAAAAAAAAAATTGAGCACAGGTGTGTGTGTTTTCCCTTCCTCTGTGACGGATTAATTTACTTGGTATTTATAATAATTAGTGATGAGTTAATTATATGTTAGAAATTTGGTTTTGTATTATAGGTTTTGATCGGTATTTGACCAAATACATAAGTGGATCCCATTAATATAAAATAGAAATAAATCATATAATTTTAATCTATGTTGTGAGTTGATGAGATTAACGTCTGGTTTTTTCTCAAAATCAATTTCGGGTGAATAAAAAATAAATAAACAAAGTGAGCCACTTAAAATTCAAAATAAGCTTTGAAATTCGAAAATGTGATAGATGGAATTGACATCATCCCACATGCATTTGTAAGCTAAAAACAGTTCACTTTATTTACCTCAAGTTGGCATAATGGGTTTGTGCCCTTGGGCACTAGGAATTTTTAGAAGGGAATAACTTACATGCTAGTGTGTTTGACTTACACGCGAGTGCAGGCCGATCGTGGCTCTGGGCTTTGACTTCTTAAAGACTTATTTGTTTGGACAAAATACATTAGAAAATAATTTTTTTAATTTATTTTATTTGTCCAAAATCTGTCTCAAAACTTAATCCAAAAATGATATGCACTTGTGTTTAAGGGCTACAAACACATCTGATGGATTGGAACTATTTTTTGAGACCTACAGACACATCCGTTCAGTCAGGTGCAGTTCAAAATATTGATTTAGTTCAAAATACACATGTTCTGGGCAAACCACACCTCCTGGACTAGCACCTCATGGAATGGCTTGAAATGTCTGTTCAGGCAGCCAAATTCCAGAGGTTTGTGTTAAAATGTTGATTTGGTCAAATTAAATGACACACTTGTTCGGGCCAAATCACACCTTCTTAACTGGCACCTGCAGAAATGGCTTGAAGTGTTAGTTCATGCAGTCAATTTCCATAGTATTGTGTCTATACAATATATAACCCTTCAATGTATATATAAAGTATATCCCTGCAAAACATAAAATACATAATCCGACATATATTTTTGTATCTTGTTGTCCATTCTACTTTCTATCCTCGAAATTTCTCAAATATTTAGTAAGTTCAGTGTAAGTTTATTATTTGTAAGTGTTGCTATTGTAAACTTGGAATTCATTGTATTTTAAAGGCGATTGCCAGAAACTTTAGTATTTTAGTACAAGGGAATTTCGTCTTGCAAATATAATATTGAATACTAGTCGCGACTTCAATCTGTCCTGTTATTCAACCCATTTTTTAAGTAGGCAATCACATTCTGTTCTAACATTATATTGATGTCTAGAGGTGTCTTGTTGGATGCATTCTTGGGAAAGACAAGCAACAAAGATGAGAATGGCGTATCTGAGGTATTTTTTTTTTTTTTTTTTGCTATTAGCATTTTTGACACTAAAGCCTCTACTGGGGAAGTTATTTCTACAATTACAAATGGCATTATTGTCGTGCAAGATGCGATTTCTGAAAAGGTACCCTCTTATTTCTAAGAAACAAATGGGCACTTAATTAATCATAAACCATGTTTAAAGTTGATCATATTATGTAATAGTGAGTTTATCATATTTTTCAATTTTTTACTAATTATCCTATTAGCTAGTATAAACATTCATATAAATCGAAAATAATAATATCCAAAAAATCAAATATCAGACAGTGCAATATACAATTAAATTATGGAAAATTAATGTGAAAATGATTGTAACAATGTAATTAAAAACTAAAAATTCATGTCATTTTGACAAGCCAAAATACAAAAAATAAATAATAGGTCCAATTTTAATAATAAATTTTGTTTTCTTCTTACCAAATATCATGCGAATTTAATTGAAGTGGTTTTACTCAGCTACATTGTATACAAACCTCAATAAATAATATTTGTCCACTTATTTATATCTTATGGAAATTGAAAAGATATTTTTATCGGATACTTTTGATTAATAAAATTAACAAATTAATTTTGATTCTTTAAATGCCAAATAATGACGTATCACCCATTGCAATGTATTTTATTTATGGAATAAAATTTACCATATCAACATGGATTCTGAAAGTGTGAAAAAGATATATTGCAAAATTTATAAGCTTAAGAATATACTTCCCGTATTATTTGTTGATCTAACCTTAAAAAAGTACACACCATAAATTTTTTAAAATAAAAGATATTTTTATTGAATACTTTTTACTAATAAGATTATCACAATTAACTAAGTAAATCAATAAACACCAAAAAATAGTATCAGGGGATCAACCTTGTGTTTTAATGATAGGGCCTTGTGCTGTTAGGGTGAATAACCCTGGTTTGATCCCACATGAGTGCGTGTGTCCCATCCCCTACTATCCCCCATTGTACTAGGAAAAATGACATATCAACCATTGCAATATGTTTTAATTATAGAATAAGCTTTACCATGTCAACATTAATTCTCCAAGTGTGAAAATATTTTTGAAATTTTTATAAGCTTAAGAATTCAACCTGCAATAGACTTCCCTTATTTTGTGTTGATCTAACCATAAAAAGAACATGTACCATAAAATATCATCTTCCATTTTTGTATCATTTCCATTGTATATACTCTTCTAAATTGTGACAAAAAAATTTCTTTTGACAAATTTCGTGTAACACATTGGTGTTATTATATATACTCTTTTTGTAATTAAGGTAAGTATTAACTAAAATATACATATACATTCATTCAAACGAATACTATTTTCTCATAAATAAAACATCTCGCTATAACAATCCATTTGACTTTTAAAATAACAATATCTACAATGAAGCAATCACATATTCTTATGAAATTCAATATGTACAAATAATTCTAACAGTCATTCGACAAAGGAAAGAATTTGAAAAATCACGTACATACATTTATTTCATAGGAGAAACTTGGCATGTAAATATTATTTCATTCAAAATTTAATAAAAGAAACAGAAACCAATTATAAAGTGTAAAAAACTTAAATATTCATTTATTTCTAAAAACTTCGCACATTTGCTAATTTTATAAAAAAATCCCCTTAAGTCTGTTTACATAAATAAAACTTAGAAAATCATTGTAATTAGACATTTATTGTCCCAAATCGAAAAATTCCATAAGTTGGAAATTTTTCTCAATACAATGAATTATTCACATTAAGTCTTAATAGCATAATTAAATACTCAGAAAATCATAATATTTTTACAATTTATTATTCAATTGAAAAACATTAAGAATATAGACATTACTTTAGTACTTTCATAGGTCAACAATTATCGACTAAGTCTAGTATCATAAATAAATACTTAGAAAATTATAACTCGTATAGAAATTTCTTAATTAATTGAAGAATAATATTTTAACAATAAAGACATTACTCTTGTAGTTTCATAGGCCATCAATTATCCACCGCCAATAACCATTGCCGACTCCTTAACCTGAAAAGTTGGATTAGAATTGGGGTGTGCGACATAGCTCAGTGGAGTCAAAATTGTCCAAGCTAAATGCACAAAAATTTCACATTAACATGCAAATACAATCCAATAGAACATAGCATAGATTCTTTTTAAAACCATAGACATAGACATAGCTCGCACTGCAAGGGTTCCACCCGAGTGATACATCGACCCCAGACCTCTTAAGTCCCTGGCAACATAGGTGTCAAAAGCAACCATACTACACATCATGCAAAATAACTAAGCATTTAACAAGGACAATAAGAGTTTAGAAAACAAACCCTACCTCGAAACATTGTTTGAAAAATTGTGAATGATTTGATGCAATATCCTTATTGAACTTCAAGGCTCGCCGTCCTAGTAGCCTAACATGAATATATATACATCTTAGGTCCTAAGAGTAAAAAATTAAGTATTAACCTCGATATCAGGAGCACTAAAATACATTCTTGAAATCTCACGGTAAGTTTAGGGTTCAACTTGGTAGGTTTGAATGATACTAGATCTCTGCGTAGTTGGGATCCAATAATATTTTTTCATAAAACTATAATGTAATTATCTAATATTTTTACATTAGACAATAGATTCAAAAATAGATATCATATAAAAATTTCACGAAGATTCGAAATGTTTAGCTATGAGTTTTGAATTAATGAAACTAAAATTGTTGTAACACTAAATCCTGAATAGCTATGGACCAAAAATCCTATTTAAATAAATATGGTACTATAGAATTTGAAATTTTAATGATGTATAATATACATATCATAGTATAACATATACAAAAATCATAACATGTGAAAAATTAACTTTAGGTTTTGAATTTCATAGACTCGAAACTTCTGCCATAGCTAAAATTGTAATGTTTTAAAAAATAGTTAATATTTAAATAAATAAAAGTTGTAATGATTTTTATTTTACCACACAGTATTATACATTATATTATATAACATAGAAAAAATTCAAATATTTTTAATTTCTTTATCTATGGGTTCTTGAGTTTATAAATCGAAAGCAGTATATTCCGTTTGGAAAACATGAATGAAAATTCTATATAAAATTAAATTAACCTCAAACGTATATGAAAGTTTAACTTAATATTATACACATACGATAACATAACATATTAAAATTTCACGAAATTTGGATATGTATAAGTAGGGTTTTGGATTTTATAAAATGAAAATAGGGAATAACATAAATTATGGCATCTTAGTTTGAAAATTCAATAACTTCAAAAGTACTCATAGGATTAGTATGAAATTTTAATTGTACGATAAAAACTTTATGAAAAATAATATATTAAAGTCTCTGAAAATTCAGAACAGTATATCTTTGGTTTCAAAATTTTGAAGTAAATTACCTTTGGAGTTGAGAATGAAATAGGGAAGGCAATTGAGAGATCATGGCATTGAAGAAAAACTGCGGTGTGGTTGTATGGTAGACGATGGAGGCTGTGATGCCACAGAGAAATAGAACTAGAACATTTTTTTTTGTCCTCTCTAATGTGGTATAATAAAACCAGAACAACGAAAGATTCATAATATAATTACCTAAATAGTTTCCCAAGCACCTTAAGATTCTCCTTGGGCCATGTAATTGGATAATAAATCCAATAATAAAGTACTAATGAGCTACTTAACTAATTAAATACACACCCTTTTTTTTCTTGGGTGTTACACAATTATGGTACGTATTAATCGAGGTAAGTACTATGTTTAATTAAGGATAATTTTTGCAATACATTTTTATCTGATGGATTTTTTTTAAATTTACGAGTAACAAAAGTAACCGTCTAAATTAAGAATATAATATTTTATTCGAAATTGATTTTAAAATAAATATAAAAGAAATTTATTATACTACACACACATGTATATATATTATTTATATTAAAATACTATTATAAATGGGCAGGTATTATAGGGTAATTTAAAAATTATTATATTAGTAATTCAAATGGAATATCGAAATGCATAATTTTTATGCATGTTTACCTCATTGTACAAAGTTTTAATTTTTAATTGATCATGCTCATCTCGGATTCGCGAAACCCAACATATATTGATGTCCCTACCTTAGACTCCGATTCATCCCATTCCACACCCGTGTCTAGCAGGTAAGATAAGCTAAACTGATGACGCCCGAGCCGAGCTGGAAGAAAATTAATCCACACCATCAGTCCAACACACATCCGAGTGGGGGCCTACAAGTGATGTCAGTAAACGGTGTCCGGTGATACGTCATGAATTAGGCTCGCCCGCTATCGAGTCCAACCACAGCATGACTGCCGAGCCCCGACCCCCGAGCCCAAATTTCGGCGGGAAACGCATGCGCAACAGATTCAGAAAAATAACCATTTGCCCATACTTGCCCATGCTTAGTGCTTTATTGGTATCAGAAACCGCCACGTGTCAGAAAGTTATTAAGAGGAGTCACCAAGTGGCAAAACTTGGCTGACATGCACGATTAGAAGGGGACATGTGTCCTTTTCTAATTATTTTACTGATTAGTGACTGATTAGTGCAAAGATGACTGTTGAAAAATCACTTACGAAAGAGGTATAAAAGGCCTCAAATAAAGAAAAAGAGGACAAGGGGAGAAAAAATAGAGAAAGCACTAGAAAACGTGTTATTACAGGAAAGACCGACCCCGAGAATCCTTTCGACAATGTATCAAAAAGGTAGAATTAGCCATAAATAAACACACATTACACACACTTATATTTCCACGTGTTAAATTTCTTACATATTTTGCTTGTTGACCAAAATGCACGTCAACAATTTGGCGCTAGAAGGAGGGCCCGTATTGGTCGATCGAATTCCAGGCTAAAACAAGCTAAGCGAAAACCAGGTAAATTTCAACGTTCATACTTTTCATAATAGACAAAATGAGTCAACAATCGAGAAATGCTCGTTTGACTGAAGAGCAACACTTTAACAACCAAACTGGCCAGACCACTAATGGTCAACATATGCCCCAGACAGAAGTAAATCAATAAACACCAAAAAATAGTATCAGGGGATCAACCTTGTGTTTTAATGATAGGGCCTTGTGCTGTTAGGGTGAATAACCCTGGTTTGATCCCACATGAGTGCGTGTGTCCCATCCCCTACTATCCCCCATTGTACTAGGAAAAATGACATATCAACCATTGCAATATGTTTTAATTATAGAATAAGCTTTACCATGTCAACATTAATTCTCCAAGTGTGAAAATATTTTTGAAATTTTTATAAGCTTAAGAATTCAACCTGCAATAGACTTCCCTTATTTTGTGTTGATCTAACCATAAAAAAGAACATGTACCATAAAATATCATCTTCCATTTTTTGTATCATTTCCATTGTATATACTCTTCTAAATTGTGACAAAAAAAATTTCTTTTGACAAATTTCGTGTAACACATTGGTGTTATTATATATACTCTTTTGTAATTAAGGTAAGTATTAACTAAAATATACATATACATTCATTCAAACGAATACTATTTTCTCATAAATAAAACATCTCGCTATAACAATCCATTTGACTTTTAAAATAACAATATCTACAGCAGAAGCAATCACATATTCTTATGAAATTCAATATGTACAAATAATTCTAACAGGTCATTCGACAGTGAAAGAATTTGAAAAATCACGTACATACATTTATTTCATAGGAGAAACTTGGCATGTAAATATTATTTCATTCAAAATTTAATAGCAGCAGCAGAAACCAATTATAAAGTGTAAAAAACTTAAATATTCATTTATTTCTAAAAACTTCGCACATTTGCTAATTTTATAAAAAAATCCCCTTAAGTCTGTTTACATAAATAAAACTTAGAAAATCATTGTAATTCGACATTTATTGTCCCAAATCGAAAAATTCCATAAGTTGGAAATTTTTCTCAATACAATGAATTATTCACATTAAGTCTTAATAGCATAATTAAATACTCAGAAAATCATAATATTTTTACAATTTATTATTCAATTGAAAAACATTAAGAATATAGACATTACTTTAGTACTTTCATAGGTCAACAATTATCGACTAAGTCTAGTATCATAAATAAATACTTAGAAAATTATAACTCGTATAGAAATTTCTTAATTAATTGAAGAATAATATTTTAACAATAAAGACATTACTCTTGTAGTTTCATAGGCCATCAATTATCCACCGCCAATAACCATTGCCGACTCCTTAACCTGAAAAGTTGGATTAGAATTGGGGTGTGCGACATAGCTCGATGAGTCAAAATTGTCCAAGCTAAATGCACAAAAATTTCACATTAACATGCAAATACAATCCAATAGAACATAGCATAGATTCTTTTTAAAACCATAGACATAGACATAGCTCGACCGCAAGGTTCCACCCGAGTGATACATCGACCCCAGGACCTCTTAAGTCCCCTCGGCAACATAGGTGTCAAAAGCAACCATACTACACATCATGCAAAATAACTAAGCATTTAACAAGGACAATAAGAGTTTAGAAAACAAACCCTACCTCGAAACATTGTTTGAAAAATTGTGAATGATTTGATGCAATATCCTTATTGAACTTCAAGGCTCGCTCAGTCCTAGTAGCCTAACATGAATATATATATACATCTTAGGTCCTAAGAGTAAAAAATTAAGTATTAACCTCGATATCAGGAGCACTAAAATACATTCTTGAAATCTCACGGTAAGTTTAGGGTTCAACTTGGTAGGTTTGAATGATACTAGATCTCTGCGTAGTTGGGATCCAATAATATTTTTTCATAAAACTATAATGTAATTATCTAATATTTTTACATTAGACAATAGATTCAAAAATAGATATCATATAAAAATTTCACGAAGATTCGAAATGTTTAGCTATGAGTTTTGAATTAATGAAACTAAAATTGTTGTAACACTAAATCCTGAATAGCTATGGACCAAAAATCCTATTTAAATAAATATGGTACTATAGAATTTGAAATTTTAATGATGTATAATATACATATCATAGTATAACATATACAAAAATCATAACATGTGAAATTCGTTAACTTTAGGTTTTGAATTTCATAGACTGAAACTTCTGCCATAGCTAAAATTGTAATGTTTTAAAAAATAGTTAATATTTAAATAAATAAAAGTTGTAATGATTTTTATTTTACCACACAGTATTATACATTATATTATATAACATAGAAAAAATTCAAATATTTTTAATTTCTTTATCTATGGGTTCTTGAGTTTATAAATCAGAAACAGAGTATATTCCAGATTTGGAAAACATGAATGAAAATTCTATATAAAATTAAATTAACCTCAAACGTATATGAAAGTTTAACTTAATATTATACACATACGATAACATAACATATTAAAATTTCACGAAATTTGGATATGTATAAGTAGGGTTTTGGATTTTATAAAATGAAAATAGGGAATAACATAAATTATGGCATCTTAGTTTGAAAATTCA
Organism: Rehmannia glutinosa; assembly: GCA_016081115.2. Classification (NCBI taxonomy): domain Eukaryota; kingdom Viridiplantae; phylum Streptophyta; class Magnoliopsida; order Lamiales; family Orobanchaceae; genus Rehmannia; species Rehmannia glutinosa. The sequence continues at coordinate 97,576 of JABTTQ020003196.1, read as the reverse complement.
ATAACTTCAAAAGTACTCATAGGATTAGTATGAAATTTTAATTGTACGATAAAAACTTTATGAAAAATAATATATTAAAGTCTCTGAAAATTCAGAACAAAGATATCTTTGGTTTCAAAATTTTGAAGTAAATTACCTTTGGAGTTGAGAATGAAATAGGGAAGGCAATTGAGAGATCATGGCATTGAAGAAAAACTGCGGTGTGGTTGTATGGTAGACGATGGAGGCTGTGATGCCACAGAGAAATAGAACTAGAACATTTTTTTTTGTCCTCTCTAATGTGGTATAATAAAACCGAACAACGAAAGATTCATAATATAATTACCTAAATAGTTTCCCAAGCACCTTAAGATTCTCCTTGGGCCATGTAATTGGATAATAAATCCAATAATAAAGTACTAATGAGCTACTTAACTAATTAAATACACACCCTTTTTTTTCTTGGGTGTTACACAATTATGGTACGTATTAATCGAGGTAAGTACTATGTTTAATTAAGGATAATTTTTGCAATACATTTTTATCTGATGGATTTTTTTTAAATTTACGAGTAACAAAAGTAACCGTCTAAATTAAGAATATAATATTTTATTCGAAATTGATTTTAAAATAAATATAAAAGAAATTTATTATACTACACACACATGTATATATATTATTTATATTAAAATACTATTATAAATGGGCAGGTATTATAGGGTAATTTAAAAATTATTATATTAGTAATTCAAATGGAATATCGAAATGCATAATTTTTATGCATGTTTACCTCATTGTACAAAGTTTTAATTTTTAATTGATCATGCTCATCTCGGATTCGCGAAACCCAACATATATTGATGTCCCTACCTTAGACTCCGATTCATCCCATTCCACACCCGTGTCTAGCAGGTAAGATAAGCTAAACTGATGACGCCCGAGCCGAGCTGGAAGAAAATTAATCCACACCATCACTCCAACACACATCCGAGTGGGGGCCTACAAGTGATGTCGATGCGGTGTCCTTGATACGTCATGAATTAGGCTCGCCCGCTATCGAGTCCAACCACAAATGATGACGCGAGCCCCGACCCCGAGCCCAAATTTGGGAAACGCATGCAACAGATTCTTAAAAATAACCATTTGCCCATACTTGCCCATGCTTAGTGCTTTATTGGTATCAGAAACCGCCACGTGTCAGAAAGTTATTAAGAGGAGTCACCAAGTGGCAAAACTTGGCTGACATGCACGATTAGAAGGGGACATGTGTCCTTTTCTAATTATTTTACTGATTAGTGACTGATTAGTGCAAAGATGACTGTTGAAAAATCACTTACGAAAGAGGTATAAAAGGCCTCAAATAAAGAAAAAGAGGACAAGGGGAGAAAAAATAGAGAAAGCACTAGAAAACGTGTTATTACAGGAAAGACCGACCCCGAGAATCCGGCTCGACAATGTATCAAAAAGGTAGAATTAGCCATAAATAAACACACATTACACACACTTATATTTCCACGTGTTAAATTTCTTACATATTTTGCTTGTTGACCAAAATGCACGTCAACAATTTGGCGCTAGAAGGAGGGCCCGTATTGGTCCAGTCAGAATTCCAGGCTAAAACAAGCTAAGCGAAAACCAGGTAAATTTCAACGTTCATACTTTTCATAATAGACAAAATGAGTCAACAATCGAGAAATGCTCGTTTGACTGAAGAGCAACACTTTAACAACCAAACTGGCCAGACCACTAATGGTCAACATATGCCCCAGACAGAAGTAGGGAGCACCACTTTATTTCCTTTCGCTCAACTAATTGCTAACCCAACTTTCGTACATCAAATGAATCAACTCATTTCACAAACACTCGCCACTACCAACTCCCAAGCACCTCATCCACTCCTTGTAAATACTAACCCACTCAATCCACAACTAAATGTTAATATCAATCCTCAAGTCCTCGGGCTTCCTCGTAATGAAGCCCAAGAAGCTAGTTCAGGTAATGAACAACGTGTCCGTCGTGATAGAAGACGGCCGCGAGAAGATGAAGAAGGGCAAAGTCATGTAGCGGAGTCACTACCGGAGCCAACACGGCATCGTCATGCCCATTTAGTGTTTGTCGAACGACTGGGGATCGATCCTCTACGCCCGGCTCGATCGATAAGCTCCCGACTCCGGTTTCCGGATGAGCGAGAGCCGCTTAGGGTCAACCAGACTCAAGTCCCTAGCCTATGGCAGGAACGGGATGTAGAGATTCAGCATCTTCGCCATCGTTTGATTGAATTGGAGGGCGGTCCAGAAGGTGAACCATCTCGGAGGCCGCCCCAAGCAATGAATCAACCAGCTGTTATGTCGTCGTTTTCCCCCGGTATCCTGGCGACCCCATTACCGCCAAAGTTGAAAATCCCCCAGGTCGGTCTATACAATGGGGAGACCGACCCAACCACTCACGTCCATAAGTACTTAGCATGGATGGAACTGTACAACCCTAGTGATGCCATTCTCTGCAGGGCTTTCCCATTGACATTGGGCGACCGAGCCCACCGTTGGTTTAGGACCCTACCACAGGGGTCCATTCGGGCATGGGCGGATCTGGTCTCCGCCTTTACGATGCACTTCCAGACTTCCAAGGTCCAAGCCGCACCAAAGGACTCCCTTGTGAACATCAAACCAGGGAAGGACGAGCCCCTGAAAAGCTATATTTCTCAATTCAATAAGCAAGTTCGTGAGATGGAGCCGGTGTCGGACGATGCCATTTTGATTGCAGCCATGGCTGGCCTTGCCCCCGAGACTTGGTTTAACTATTCTATCCACGAATCGGGGGCGACCTTGTACCAAGAATTCCTGGTCCGCGCGGAACGCCATATTTGCGTAGAAGAAGCCATGGCAAGTCACCGCCCCGATCACCGGCCAGGGGGCGCGAAAAAGGACGGAAGGAAGGAATCAACAATTGGGCCGGGGATCGGGATTCCGACCATTCTCGGAAAACCCGACCATTGGATTTAAGGCTCGCCAGGAAGCGCGAGCCGAAGTTGCCGCGCTGAGGAGTACTTTGACCCACACTCCATCAGCCATATGAAATGAAGTACAGGGTCTGAATTTGTTACCTCCGGCTCGGCCTTTGAAGGTTGAGCCGGCCAAGTTAGATTCACGTCGATACTGTGCCTATCATAAATCGATAGGTCACGATACTGATGAGTGCCGAGATCTAATCAGGGAAATTATGCGTATTGTTCTGCAGGGCGGTCTCAAAAGATACATTCATGAACTACCGCCCCCACCGACATGGGCTCAAGGTGTCAACCCGGAACGCATAACAAATCCAGCTCTCCTGCCGCCACCACCGGCCGAGAATCAGGATACGGAGATCCTCATGATGTCGAATGTGAATCGAATCAACACTAACACAGCCGAAGATAGCCGCACTAACAGGAAAAGAAAGGCTGATGTTAGACAGGCCACCCACGCTGAAAGGCAAGTTCGGGTGGCAGAAATCAAGGAAGGCCAACCCACCGGCCGTTTTGTGTTTACGGATGTGGATGTCGACCAGGTGGTCCTCCCTCATTCTAACCCCCTAGTTATTACTGCACCGATTTTGGGTGTCCCAGTTCATAGAATTTTGATTGATTCTGGAAGCTATTCATCGGTCATTTATGTCCGAGCTTTTCGAAGATTGAATGTGGACGATAGTTATATCCGTCCATGCAACGACAGCATTCTGGGGTTCGGAGGAGGAAGAATAATCCCGCTCGGGGAAGTTGACTTACCCATCCAAATGGGGCAAGGGTCACATAAGCGGACCGTTATGACAACATTCAAAATAATCAACGCCGATTCAGAGTACAATGCGATTATTGGAAGGCCGTTACTTTATCATATAAAAGCGGCTGTTTCAATTTATCATTTTTGCATAAAATTCCCAACACCTGACGGCGAAGCTATACATAAGGGAAATCAGAGGGAGTCACGAGAATGCTCTCTCAAACTCCGACCGGCGGAGATTAATGTAATGGAATGAGGAGAAACCAGTGGGACGGCACAGGCCGACCCCCAAACAAAAGAAGAGCCCGAGCAGGTGGTGATGGTTCAGAAGGATAATCCAGGTCGTCGACCTGGAAAGGAACCAATGATGGAAGAACAAGGAGGGATGACAGAGCCGGGAGATGTGCCGGCAACGAAAGGCGAGCCGACAGCCGAGAACGAGCCGGCCATTGAAGATGAATTGCCCTTACAAAAAAAGGAAAGGCAGAGCAAGAAAAGAAAATGGGCGGAACCAGTGGAGCAGATCGATATGATCGACGTTGGAAGGCCGAGCGAGGGGCACCAATTACGTATTGGTCATGACCTCCCAGAACCATATCGAACCGAATTGATTGAGTTTTTGGGAAATAATCTCGACGTCTTCGCGTGGACTCATGCAGACATGCCCGGCATTGACCCCAAGTATGCATGCCACCGCCTTAATATTGATCTAACATTCTGCCCAGTTATCCAGAAAAGGCGCAAACTCGGCCCAACAGCAAGTTGCACTCGAGGCCGAGGTTAACAAGTTGCTAGATAATCAATTTATCCGGAAGCCCTCTACCCCGATGGGTTTCCAATCTGTTTTTGGTCAAGAAAAGCAATGGCCAATGGCGCTGTGTGTGGATTTCACCGACTTAAATAAGGCATGCCCTAAGGACGCTTATCCATTACACGAACATTGATTATATGGTTGATGCCACGGGGACACGAGTTGATGAGCTTCATGGATGCATACTCGGGTTATAACCAAATACGAATGCACCCAGATGACGAAGAAAATACATCATTCTTTTCTGCTCGTGGAATTTACTGTTACAAGATGATGCCCTTCGGGTTGAAGAACGCTGGTGCGACCTACCAAAGGTTAGTAAATAAGATGTTTGAGAAAATGATAGGTCGTACTATGGAAGTCTATGTAGATGACATGTTGGTGAAATCATTGTATATATCTATCATCTCAACGATCTTAATAAAATGTTTGCTGTGTTAAGAGAGTACAAGATGATGTTAAATCCGAGAAAATGTACGTTTGGGGTCGGTTCGGGTAAATTCTTGGGGTATATGGTCAGCCAAAGAGGGATTGAAGATAACCCAGACAAAATAAAAGCCATCATCGACCTTGAACCCCCGAATTCTGTAAAAAGGGTACAAAGCCTAACAGGCCGATTGGCCGCCCTTAACCGATTTGTTTCCCGGTCCACAGATAAGTGTAAACCTTTCTTTGAAATCATAAAAAAGAACAAGAATTTTGAGTGGACCGAGCAAGCGCAAACTGCCTTTGAAACCCTCAAACAACACCTCTCTTCAATTCCTATATTGCAAAAACCTACCCAAGGGGAGAACTTGTATTTGTACCTGGCGGTATCCGAGTACACCATCAGCTCGGTGTTAATCAGGCTAGATGGTTCTATTCAACATCCAGTCTATTACACCAGTCAGGCGCTGCATGACGCCGAACTCCGCTATCCGCCAATGGAAAAGTTAACTTATTCATTAATCACTGCGGCACGAAAGCTCCGTCCATATTTTCTAGAGCACAAGATTATAGTCTTGACGAACTACCCACTGAAGCAAGTATTACACCGACCCGACACTTCCGGATGATGATCGAATGGGTCATTGAGCTCGACCAATTTGATATTCTATATGAACGCGCCGCGGCAATAAAAGGACAGGCTTTAGCCGACTTTGTGGCCGAATTCACACCTTCCATACAATTAGAAGTTATGGAAGAACAAGAATGGAAGTTGTTCGTTGATGGCTCCTCCACCGCAGGACGAGCAGGGGGCAGAATCGTGACAATCGATCCAAATCAGAAATGTTACTACTCGGTCGTGCAATTTCAGTTCCCCGCAACGAATAACGAAGCTGAATACGAGGCACTTCTGGTGGGTTTAGATATAGCATCTTCTATGGGCCTAAAACGACTGCTAGTACAAAGTGACTCGCAGCTAGTCGTTCATCAAATCAACGGTGAGTACGAAGCAAAAGAGCAAAAAATCGCACAGTATTTGGACTTAGTCAAGAAGAAATTGTTACATTTTAAGACAAAAGTCTTACATGTGCCCCGAGCCGAGAACATGCAAGCAGATGCCTTAGCTCGGATCGGTTCCAGCCCAGGGACGGATGCCATTGCGGATGTCACTGTCACACAACTGTCCACCCCGTCACTTGGCGCAAAGAAGATACATGCCACCGAAGCCACCGAGCAGACCTGGATGACTCCGATTATTCAATATTTAGAAAAAGGAGTTCAACCTAAAAACAAAGCCGAGGCCAGAACACTACGAACCCAAGTGGCTCGTTTCACAATAGTAGACGGCGTCCTATACAAACGAGGATACTCCATCCCACTCCTTCGGTGCCTATCCGAAACAGATGCGGATTACGCACTTCGAGAGGTTCATGAGGGAATATGCAGAAACCACGCCGAGGGCCAGATATTAGCTTATAAATTAATACGGCAAGGATACTACTGGCCATCCCTAAAAAAGGATGCAACCGACCTCGTCAAACGATGCGAGAGGTGCCAAATATTCGCACCACAGGTCAGGTATCATCCTGAGCAACTTACCTCCGTATTTAGCCCTTGGCCGTTTGCCAAGGGGGAATGGACCTTATCGGACCACTCCCCACTGGCAAAGGAGGCGTCAAGCATGCCATTGTGGCGGTGGATTATTTCACAAAATGGGCCAAGGCGGAGCCTCTGGCGAAAATAGATGAGGAAAAGATTGTGAGTTTTGTATGGAAGTATATTATCTGCAGATTTGGGATACCACATTCGATTGTTATAGACAATGGGAAACAATTCGATAACCGGAGGTTTTGAAATTTTTGTGAAGGCTTCCACATCAAAAACCACTTCTCGACTCCATACCATCCCCAGTCGAATGGACAAGTTGAGGTCGTTAATAAAATACTCAAGTATACCTTGAAGGCGAGATTGGAGGACTCTAAGGGTAATTGGCCGGAGGAATTACCTGGGGTACTGTGGTCATACAGAATGACACATCGAGCGGCCACAGGAGAAACACCTTTTTCTTTGGCTTATGGAACCGAGGCGGTGATTCTTGTCGAGATTGGAGCCACTACCTTCAGAATTGCAAATTATTTTGAAGACGGCAATGAGGTTACGCTCCGAGCCGAGCTAGATCTGCTCGAAGAAAAAAGATGTAGTGTCGAGATGAAAAACGCTGTGTATAAACAAAGGAGTGAGAGGTACTACAATTCGAAAGTAAAGGAAAGAAGATTTCAGGTCGGTGATCTTGTGTTGAAAAAGATAACGGGTGTTGAACCCAACCCATTGAAGCCAACCTGGGAGGGCCCATTTCGGGTCAACAACGTCTTATCTGGTGGGGCGTACCAGCTAGAATATTTGAGTGGAGAAAAATTTATGCATCCATGGAATGTAGCATACCTGAAAAGGTACTATCAATAAAGATCTCGGTTTACGATCCAGATAGGATTCCAGGGAATTATACTTTCATCTGATATTCTGTGAGCTCTCTAAAGGGGGACGAAATTTTTACTCACCTCGGCTACGTGCCGAGCACAGTAAAAATCGCCTCAGCTGAAGAAGCTGAATGCCGACAAGTCGTCTCGGGTACGTCCCTTGCACGCTGATAAAGGGCGACTCACCCACAAGGCGGATCTATCCTTAAAAATAAAGACTTGGTCACGCACCAAGCGAGAAAATAAAGACTCTGGTTTACATACCGAGCACAAAATAAAGACTTGGTCATGCACCAAGCGAGAAAAATCAAGACTTGGTTACGCACCAAGCACAAAACAAAAGACTCGGGTTTACATACCGAGCATAAAATAAAGACTTGGTCACGCACCAAGCGAGAAAAATCAAGACTTGGTTACGCACCGAGCACAAAACAAAAGACTCGGGTTTACATACCGAGCATAAAATAAAGACTTGGTCACGCACCAAGCGAGAAAAATCAAGACTTGGTCACGCACCAAACACAAAACAAAGACTTGGTCACGCACCAAGCACAAAACAAAGACTCGGTGTACACACCGAGCATAAAAAGAAGACTTGGTCTATACACCAAGCACAAAATAAAGACCAGGTTCATATACCGAGCACGAGAGTCAATTAAAGCGGGTAAAGTCTCTTATTCAGGAGCAATGGGAACCGAGCCCCGTACTTGGGAATATAAAAAGAGGATAGGCAGCAATCTTACAAAAAGGAGAAGAGCCTAGCGTATACAAAAAGCTTAACACATACACAGGTGATAAAAAGAAAAGTTCATTTCTAATTCAAATAGTATTTACACAGGGGGGGCCGGAGCCCATTACATCCCAAGGCACGAAGCCAAGTAATCTACCTATGAATACATATAAAAGCTTATAAATGAAAAGGGGCAAACAGCACTAAGACTAAGACGGGGGCGAAGTTTCAACAGCACCACTGGAGGCAACTTCTTCTGCGTCCGGAGGAGGTGAGCCCTGAACATTGGGGGGCTCGGCAAAGTTCGGGCGGAGAGTATCGAGATCAGCCTCCAGGAGGGCCAGATCTTCTTCAAGCTGAGCAACAGTCCGCCCGGCCTTAACCGAATCAAGGATTTCTTTGAGGCTGGTCGCGTGGCCGCAGGTTAACATAAATGCATACTCCTCAGAGTCCTTATAAGCTTCGACGGCCTGTACACGAGCTTCCCCAACTTGCCGATGGGTAGCCTCTTCGGTCTCTCTGTGCACATCGGCTAGGCGCCTTTCTATTTCCTCAGCCCGGGCAACGGCAGCACGTTCCAGCTCGGCAACCTTAGCCCAAAAATCCTCCTCAGCCCTGCGGGCCTAATCTCGCTCTGCCTCGGCCCTCGTAGCAGCTTCTTTCTCAAAGTTGACCCGAGCCGTAGCTTCATTTGCCTGTGTTTTCAGCGACTCTTGTACCCCTTGAAGAGTAGCGTAAGCCTCTTGCAGGTCACCATGCCGCCTTTCTAGATCGGCATATTTTCTCTCCAGCTCGCGGGTTCCCCCAATCCCGTGCCACAGGAGCCCAATGATCCGCCCAGACATTCCCATGGCGTATTGAATCTGCTCCTCCCAGCCAGTCTCCGAGCAGAATTGCTTAATGCCTTTCGTCCAGGCACGAGCCGGGACACTCATTGCGGCCCGACCCACTTCCGGCAAAGCTCGCGACTGTTCCTCCATCGGAGTAGCGCATCGGACAAACTCCACAAACCATTGAGGGCGTACCCCAGTCATTCCCTCGCAGTACTCGTCTCTCACTTGACTTGGAGGGATGAAGTGACCCTCCCGGCCGAGGTCATCTGAGAAAGTCCGTGGATCTCCCCCTTCAGGGGCCTGCACAGGATGCATCGGCGGTGTCTGACCAGCCCCTTCGGTATGCCCGGGCTCTTCGATCACAATCCCCTCTCTTCTCCTTTGGAGGGGGGGTTATACCGCCTCAGGCACCCCGTCAGCAGGATGTTTACCGGCCCAAATATCTGCTCTCCAAGCTGCCTCCACATCTGCGGGCTGTTCTGCAGCCGCCCGAGTCCGACGCGCGGCTGTGTTCCTCACGCTGCGAAGGCGTGCACGCAAATCCAAGCAATGCCCTACAAAAAGCAACCACCGTTAAAAGATCAAAAGAAAACGAAGAGCATTTCGAAAGGAAGAGAAAATGTAAAGAAATACTAAGTACATTTACCTCGGATGGCGGCCCGCACTTTTCGCGGTTTCCGGTTCCGCGTTTGCCCAAGCCAGTACATGACGATCCGCCACGGGATCGGCCGTGCGGGAGGTGACCCAGTTCGCTCTGTTCGCGCCGGCTGCTCCCACGGAAAGTGGGGCCGTACTTCTTCAGTCCTCGGAGAGCTCTGTTGAGGCTCTCTCCCAGCCTCCTCCTCCTGCTCTGCCGCCTCGTTCCGAGCCGCCCCCTCGGTCTCGGGGTTGGCGGGCAGAATAGGCCTCAAACCGGCTGCACCCAAGTTGGCCTCAGTGGCCAATCTCTCAATCCGCCTATCCCTGATGCCTCTGGCCTGGATATTTTCCAGCCTGCGGATAAAGGTGGCCGACAGAGGCCCTTTTGATGCTCGGTTCTCTATAAAGGTAAAAAGATAAAAAAAAAAAAAGCAAAGTCAGCCACATAAAAGGAAACAATAACAACAAAAGCAGAGAAAGGAGAAAAGATAGACTTATTGTAACCAAAAAACGAAATTTGAAGAGGATAAAGGACAGTTTCCCTTGCTCCGTCCTCCACGCGAGCTTGCCACTCACCGCTCACCCAGAGCCACTTGTCTTTCCATTCCTTCAAGGATGAAGGAAGACCTTCCACTAGGCCGTCCGGGTACCCCAGTCGGGTCTGTACGTAATACCACCCGGACGGCTGACCCTGTGATGAAGGAGTCGCTCACCAGACAAAGAGCTCGTTCATCTCTTTGAACTTGGGGCGAGGGTATTTTTCTAAGTGGAACATCACCAGGAGGCCGATGATCCTACCCCAAGAAATAGGGTGCACTTGGGTCAAATGCATACCCCACTTGCAAAACCACCGCGTGAGGAAAACCGGCAGTGGGAATCGCAGCCCATATAGGAGGCTGGCGACATGTATGGCCACGCACCCCACTGGTGGGTACTGGGGAACCTCCGTGCCATCCGGTACCCAAAAATTAATGCCACTTGGAATACGGTACCTCCGCTGGAGCTCTCCCATCTCCGGGACCATCAACATGCTAGGGATGTCGTTTATATCACACGGCGTCCACCGAGGCTCTACACGAAGGCGAGGGCCTCCTCCCCGCCGACCATCACCATTACGATGGCCCATGGGCACTTGAGGCCTTTCTGGCCTCGAATCTCCGGAGGGTTCGTCTACCCGCTCCGCGTTATCACTCTCTGGCTCCGATGGATTCATATCCTCTTCTTCCTGCTGATACTGCCGAAGATCAGCACTCGGGGATCCTTCGTTAGAATTCCCTCGTGCCAGTCTGGGCTGATACACTGTGCCTTCTCGAAAAACAGTCACCGGCGCCGGATTAAAAATGGTGTGCGTCCGCTCTAAAGGTGTTCCACCTCGAGGAGAAGAATCTGGAGAAGAGATCTGAATGATGCTCGGACTATGAAGCGGAGATGGCTGTGCTGGGGAGAAAGAAACAGAAGGTTCAGAGGGGGGATCCTCGATTTCAACCTCTACGCTATAGCTACGGCTTCTACTATCCTCGAAAGAAGACATTTTATAGGAAAAAGGAGAATATTTCAAAAAAATACCTAAGTTCGAAGTCTCTGAACTTTGAAAGCCGACCCGAAGTTTCTGCAATGTCTCAGTCGATCTAGCTCAAAGGATAATGGATGCGAAAGTGGATAATAGAAGGAAAAAGGAGTATTTATAGATGAAGTTCCCTCGATAAGCGAAACGCTTATTCGAAAAGGCGCGCCATTTCAACCTCAAAAGCCGTCAAAAAATGTCAGAAAACGTCACGTCCCCACGTCCGATGACAGAACTGATGTGCCTTTTCAATTCCTGCGCAAGATTGGTCCAACCACAAGAGGCCACGTGTCTGTCATTATGGCATCACAATTAATGCGCCGCTACTGGCATTAACCACTACGCGACAGATGTTAGGAATGAACAAACCTTTGAAAATTTCTTTTCCCCATTAAATGTTTATCATTAGCATTGAAGTTTACTTCCGACTTCAGAAATTCTTCTCTCGGAATTAAACTTGGGGGCCTTTGATGACGCCCGAGCCGAGCTGGAAGAAAATTAATCCACGCCATCAGTCCAACACACATCCGAGTGGGGGCTACAGTGACGCGTCGAACGGTGCCGGTGATACGTCATGAATTAGGCTCGCCCGCTACCGAGCCCAACCACAGCATGACTGCCGAGCCCCGACCCCCGAGCCCAAATTTCGGCGGGAAACGCATGTGCGACAGATTCAGAAAAATAGCCATTTGCCCATACTTGCCCATGCTTAGTGCTTTATTGGTATCAGAAACCGCCACGTGTCAGAAAGTTATTAAGAGGAGTCACCAAATGGCAAGACTTGGCTGACATGCACGATTAGAAGGGGGACATGTGTCCTTTTCTAATTATTTTACTGATTAGTGACTGATTAGTGCAAAGATGACTGTTGAAAAATCACTTACGAAAGAGGTATAAAAGGCCTCAAATAAAGAAATAGAGGACAAGGGGAGAAAAAATAGAGAAAGCACTAGAAAACGTGTTATTACAGGAAAGACCGACCCCGAGAATCCGGCTCGGCAATGTATCAAAAAGGCAGAATTAGCCATAAATAAACACACGTTACGCACGCTTATATTTCCACGTGTTAAATTTCTTACATATTTTGCTTGTTGACCAAAACGCACGTCAACATAGACCATTAGTATGATCTTTACCATAATATTGCTACAAAAAATTATTTCAAGTATGATATTTACGTAATTTTATAGATATTATATAAGTTATGAGATAAATACAAATAAAAAATTATAAATCTAGAGCTTTCGAACAACAATATACACAATTTTTATATATACATATAAAATATATAGTAATTATCTGAGTCAGGTTGGATTGAGCCTACTAAACTTGTTATCTGACCCAGACCGGGTCTAAAGTTGAAACTGCTATCCATTCTAAATATTTATTTGTCCCAAACTCATCTCAAATAAGGTGGGTTCGAGTTCAGTATAAGTTTTACCCGAATTCATTGTCATCCCTATGTTTGAACTTTGAACTGTTGCTAAAAAAATGAAAAAAAGAGAAAAAAAAGAGGTTTTTTTATTGATTAAAATAAAAGGTTAAAGGCCAATAAATTGCTAAGTACCTTGCAGACACTTTATATCGGTGAATTAAATGTTTTAAGCTCTGTGTTATTTTTGGGCAGGTGGGAAACTTTTTGCATTATATAAGCCGTTTCATAGCTGGGTTCGTCATAAGGTTCATCACAGTTTGGCAGATAAGTTTGGTGACACTTTCCATTTTGCCATTGATTGCACTTGCTGGTGGCATTTGTGCATATGTAGCAACTGGGCTTATTGCCAGAGTCCGAATATCTTATGTTAAATCTGGAGAAATTGCGGAAGAGGTTCGGAAAATTTCTAAACATGTCTCATTAATTTAAGTTTTTCAATACTATTATCTTATTTTTCTTTTTTCAGATTAGCCAAATTTGGATGTTGGTCACTTTCTATTTCTATAAAAATGAGACACAGTTTTTGGCAATGACTGCTACCCTGTTATTAAATTTTTCAAAAAATTAAATTTCCATGTTGGTCACTTTATAGTTGTTAGTTTGAGTTATTCTGGCTCTCCATTCATTGTTGAGTTTCCACTTTTTGGTATTAGTAATAATTTGAGTTAACTATTTCCAAAGATTAGTAACAATTTGTAGTGGATTTAAAGAATGTACTATCAGTTAGCTTGTGTGATAAGTAATTGTTAGTTTGTAAAAATGAAATTTGAGAATTTATCCCAATGTAATGTTGTTATTTATAAAGTCTCTATTTAGTTTGCTGGATTTCTATCCATCTTCTGCGTTGTTTTTTACTTATTTTCTGCGACTTTCAGGTGATTGGTAACATCAGAACAGTGCAAGCATTTGCAGGAGAAGAGAAGGCAGTTAAATTGTATACGTCATCTCTGTTGAACACTTACAAATATGGGAGAAAAGCAGGACTGGCCAAAGGTCTTGGACTGGGAATATTGCATTGCGTTCTTTTTCTTTCATGGTCGTTGCTCGTCTGGTTCACCAGCATTGTTGTCCATAAGAACATTGCCAATGGAGGAGAGTCTTTCACCACAATGCTCAATGTTGTTTTTGCTGGCTTGTAAGTTTCTCTATTCCTTTACTTTCAAATGTTATGCTAATAAAACTGCAAAATTCATGTTTGGAGTGAGAGTTGAATTTAGAAAAACGCACAATGTAAAGACTTAGTGGTGCAGAGAATTATATCGTATTTCTGGATTACTTGAGCTTTTCCAAGGATGTTTGCGCATCCTTCCTTGGCAATAATAAACCACTCGCTTGAGCTACCAATTAGAAGATAACTAGGCCTTGTCTTTAATCAAAACATATATAGTAATAAACACACATTGACCTTCAAACTGTTATGGAAAATGATCCATAATGGATTAATCTTCACTTTCTGAATATTGATGAAAATGTTATTATTTATCAATTAAGTACCATGAATTATATCTATTGAAGTTTAGATCACCCAAGTCTTTGAAAATTGTTTGACGCGTACACCTCGAGGCTCACCTCGAATCGAGGTGCATGTTGAAGGAGTCGATGCCTATTTGATTGTTACTTCTTTTGGAGGCATGTGCCTCTGTTGAAGAAGATCGCGCCTTATGGCATGAGCTTTTATTTTACTTAACAAAGCTTTCAATATCTCCCATGTGATCCATTTACGCTGATAGAAATATAAAAAGGTAGGTTCTTAGAAGTCAACTTGGGCTCTAGGACTCAAGTGTATATCAAAAGAAAAGCTACCCAAACCCAAAAAGAAACTTTTTTTCTACAGAAAAACAAGAGAGAAAACACTTAAGTGATAATAACTATTGTGATTGACTGACTTCTAAATTTTAGAAATTAGAATCTATTAAATATTTACACTTTTTGTGACCAAATAGCCTTTGCACCCATTGGGAAAGAAATATTGGCATTTGACTGACTAATGACTAGATATTTATGAATTTAAGTTTATTTTTGTCTAGATTCTGAAGTAATAGACTAATATTTGCATTGCTTGCTGACGAATGACTAACATTTGTTTGATTAAGTTTATTTTGTCTTTATTTATGTTATTTTCTTTGGAAAACCTCTTGCATTGCTTTGGTATCTTTGGATTTTAATTTAAAGCTTTCATGACGACACTTATGTCTCGAACCCGCCTCGAGGCTTACGGTCCGCTAAATGGAAAAACAAAACTCCTTGGTTTCCATTGAGGCGTTTATGCTTTTCAAAACAATGAGATCACCTAAAATCAGTTGCTTTGGTTTACATTGGTGATAAAAATGAGTTAACACTAAGGTGCTTTTGTATTATGGAGGTCGATAAAATTGTGTTTCTTTTTCTCTAAATGGTTCCTATAAGATATGGAATGATATTCGTTATTAGAACATTTGTAGCCCTTCTGTGTTTATATACTTACCATGACATTCAACTTAAATTATGTGTGTATCCACATTGTTTTTTCACATTTCTCCATTGAGTGAAAGCTAATTGCATTTAATATCATGGCCTTTTCATCTGATATAATACAAGGTTTAGTTTTTCAGGTCACTTGGGCAAGCTGCACCATACATCACATCATTCATTCGAGCAAAGGAAGCTGCATTACCCATTTTTCAAATGATTGAAAGGAACAGAGTCAGTAAAAACTCCATGTGTGGTCGGAAATTATGTAAATTAGATGGTCATATACAGTTCAAGAAAGTAACGTTTAACTACCCATCACGTCCTGATGTGTTGATTTTCGACAATCTCTCATTTGAAATTCCTCTTGGAAAAATTTTAGCAGTTGTTGGAGGAAGTGGATCAGGGAAGAGCACGATTATAACTTTGATAGAACGCTTCTATAAGCCCCTTTCAGGACATATACTATTAGATGGAACTGATATCATGGAGCTTGATCTCAAAGTGGTTTAGGCAGCAGATAGGTTTGGTAAATCAAGAGCACCCTATTTTGCGACTACTATCGAGAGACAATATTTTGTATGGAAAAAATGATGCCACTACCGAAGAGATCACACGGGCAGCAAAGCTTTCAGAGGCAATCAACTTTATCAACAACCTTCCCCATAGATTTGAAACTCAGGTACTTTTCTTCTCTTATTGTGAAAACTTGGCCAGTAATGCTTCTATGCGTACAAACTTATCGTTTACTAGCCTAACAAAAGTTTATGTATGTTCTCATGTAGCTTGTAACACCTAAATTTTATCGAATTTTAAACAAATTTTGGGAAGGAAGAAATTCTTGTTTAGGACTAATTGAAAGAAGCTTGAATGCATTGTACAGGTGGGGGAGAGAGGAATACAGTTCTGGTGGAAAAACAAAGAATTGCGATATCACGTGCAATAGTGAAAAATCCTTCAATCTTGTTGTTGGATGAAGCTACTAGTTCACTTGATGCAGAGTCGGAGAAGAGTGTGCAAGAGGCTCTTGACCGTGTAATGGTGGGAAGAACTACTGTTATCGTGGCTCATCGTCTATCTACCATTAGAAATGCTGATATGATAGTTGTTGTACGAAATGGTGCGATTGTAGAAACCGGAAGCCATGAAGAGCTCATCTCAAGGCCAAACAGTGCATATGCTTCACTTGTTCAACTACAAGAGGAAGCTTCCCTACATCAGTTGCCATCTCGTGGGCCTGCAGTGGGCCAACCTCTCAGGTATGACATTAATGTCCTGGATAAGCGCTAATCCTTCTTAGTTACTGATATTTTGTGGGGATTTGGATTAAAGCTTTGGCAATCAATGGATATATGTAGGATAATTTAGTAAGATACTTTCTTCATGTTTCATTTAGTGAATTAAGACTTAGCAATTAGTTTTCAACATCAACAAAGATTTATTTTTTATGTATATTGGATTAGTCTTATGTTCGCAACTGTCCCAGGAAAAATTTATAGAATATTAACATTACCTGCAACTTTACGATATTAAATTTCTTTCTTCTTTTGCGCTTGAACATGTAAATTGTAGTACTTCCCCTTTGTGACAGAATATTCAAAGAAATTAAATGGGGAAAGTTGGAAACTGGTATGTTATTAACTAGAAACGATGCTATAAACTTCATATTAATGGATGGGAAAATGTTGATAAAAAGAAAGACAAAAAAAGGACGAAGGGTTTATCCACACTAGAAAGGGTTATCAAGCAAAGATTACTACAATTTTTGTCACTTAATGGTAGTATCACTTTAAAAAAAATATCTTTACTCTTTCATTGTTTTTACTCTCTGCTAAAGAATTGAATTTGGATATCGAATTAGAATCTAGAGCCTAAACTGGTATGCTAATTTGGATATGTTACTAGTTGCTAGAATCAGAACCACGACAATAAATCAATTTGTTGCGGACATATCCTCATATACGACTATGAATCAGCTTTTCACAATTTTTATGGAGTGATAAATTATGAAGATGACAATGTCACAGTCCCATGTAGTGACTAGATGGAGAGGATTGCGATCATCATGAAAAAGATGGAAATAATATGTGATAATATCATAATAATATTATGCGATTTGATTTATTGTTTATGTAGCAGATGTTGGATTATATTGATGCTTTATTGATGTTAAACAATTATTTATTTTCCTTAAAGAAAAAAAAAAAAGATATTGATCCATACTTTTATCTTTCTTGAAAAGCCAGCTTTTTAATAATTGTACTAGCTGACCAAATTTTAGTAGTTCACAATGTACAACATCCGTGATAAGCTTAATGCTTTTTACTAAGTTTGATTTCATTTCCAAAGCCAAAATAAGTTCATGGAATCCCTTTATACATTTTTGAGTGTAATATCATATTATTTTTTATTTTGGCTGCAGCATTAGGTACTCTCGTGAACGTAGCATTGGGAATTCACGGAATTATCCCGCATGACAGAAGTCTTGGTGCAAGTTTCCGTTCTGTGAAATTTGAAAGTAGATTTGGTGGTAGTGGACATGAGATTATGAAACCAGTTCATATATCTTCAAAAAGATTGTATTCCATGGTGCGGCCTGACTGGTATTATGGGTTTTTTGGCACAATTTGCGCATTTATGCTGGGGCACAGATGCCTCTTTTTGCACTGGGCATCACTCAGGCTCTTGTGTCTTACTACATGGATGGGATACAACACATCGGGAAGTGAAAAAATTACGTTCCTCTTCTGTGGGGGCGCTGTTATAACCGTCATTGTTCATGTTATTACACATATGTGTTTTAGCATCATGGGAGAGAGGCTTACCCTCCGTGTTAGAGAAACGATGTTTACTGGTAAGGTTTAGAACCATAGCCTTGTCTAGCATTTCAAAAAACTGCAGTTAGACTACAACAATAGCTAAGTAGGCTTTCACGTATATGACTAAAGAAATTTTTTACTACTGATTCAAAAGATATCAAATAAACAACGAATATCGGGTTATCCAATCTTGTGCAAGTTCACTAATACATGTTTATTTCATTGCGGCTATGTTGAGAAACGAGATAGGATGGTTTGATGACATGAACAATACAAGTGCTATGCTTGCATCAAAATTAGAAACGATACCACATTGTTGCGTCATGTGGGTAGTTGATCACTCAACTATCCTATTAGAAAATGTAGGTCTAATTGTCACCTCATTTGTTATCGCCTTCATCTTGAACTGGAGAGTCACTCTTGTCGTTATCGCCACTTATCCGTTAATCATCGGTGGTCATATCGGTGAGGTATCCCTCATTTCCACTTACATTCAGTAGTAAAGGCAAATTCATTATCCTTTCACTGAATGATTTGTGTCTTATTCGAAACTTTTCATGAAAGGTTATGGTGTTGACTTGAACAAAGCATATCTAAAATCTAACATGCTTCTTTGGAGAGGCCGTGAGTAACATTAGAACTGTTGCGGCATTCTGCTCGAGGAAAAGGTTATTGATTTTTATGCCCGCGAACTTATTGAACCATCTAAGAGTTCATTCAGGGCGTGGGCGGCTGCAGGGATATTTTATGGAGTCTCTCAATTTTTCATCTTCTCGTCCTTCGGTCTTGTCTTATGGTATGTCGCTTAAGTGCAATCTTTTAGATTTTCTGCTAAAATTGTCGATTTAAAAATTGGCTAGCTAGCTTTAAATGTAATGGACCTTGTGCATCTTGAATATGGACTTGTACAAAATATGATCTATATAAATACACAGATTGTGAGTTGTGCACCTCAATGAAAATTTTACTTGCTATAATTATAAACGAACTTAAGAATTACGATAAAACAAACAATTTTTGAATAGCGATATAATTGAAAATTCAATGTATGATGAGTATACCTCATATGCTTCGTTTGGTGACACGATATGAGAAATCAGTTGATTATTAAGGGACTTATTTCTCACATGACTTCTTATAAGGTATGGTTCTACTCTCATGGAGAAAGAGCTCGCTAGCTTTAAATCAATCATGAAATCATTTATGGTATTGATGGTAACAGCCTTTGGTATGGGTGAAACACTTGCCATGGCACCTAATCTCCTAAAGAGTAACCAAATGATGGCATCCGTATTTGAAGTGCTTGACCGAAGGACTGAGATTTTAAATGATGTCGGAGAAGATGTTCTTAGTGTAGAAGGGTCAATCGAGCTCAAGAATGTTGAGTTTAGCTATCCCTCGAGACCCAGTGTCTTGATTTTTGAGGACTTCAATCTAAAAGTGCATGCAGGAAGAAGTATGGCATTAGTAGGGCAAAGTGGTTCCGGAAAAGCTCTATCATTTCCTAATACTCAGATTCTATGATCTTTCTTGGGCGAAATAATGATCGATGGTGAGTTCCTCAAACTGCATTTTACTTCAAGAAATATGTAATTTTATTTTTGGAACTGAGTATTTTTCATCATTCGCTCATGATCATGTCAAAATTATATAGGGAGCAGTGTTCTAAAAATCCCCCTAGGCGGCCGCCAGGCGGGCCTAGCGCTAGCGGCCACCAGCGCCCGGATTTTTGCCTGGCGACCAGCCTTTAGCGCCCAAAGTGTCTAGGCGGCGCTGGCGCCCAGCGCCTCTTAGCGGCCTAGGCGGGCCTAGGCGGTCTAGGCGCCCTATATGTTTTTTTTCCGAAATGCTAGCAAAACGACTCAAACTAGTGAAAGTAGCACCAACAACTCCAAAATTCAGTTTAAGTGAAATTGAATATATATAATTTTCTTAATAAAAAAATGAAACAAAATTTTAGGGTCTGAAATCTTTCCATTGATAATTTGATATTATATAAATCAATGCAATATTTGTTAATGTATTGTATTTTAGATGATTTATAGTTTTATTAGATTATTGGTGTTGAATTACTTTAAACTTTAAAGCTTAAATATTATATATGTCCAAAAACAATTTAAATATCATTTATAAACTTTACAGTTATGTAGTATGGGAATTATTCATAAAATTGTATATATATTTAAGGCTCCGCCTAGTCCCCGCCTAGGCCTTCTAGGCGCTAGGCCCCTGTCCGCCGCCCGACTAGCGCCTAGCGCTTTTTAGAACACTGATAGGGAGAGACATAAAGAGACTGAAGCTCAAGTCATTGAGGAAGCACATTGGCTTGGTGCAAAGAAGAGCCGACTCTCTTTGCCACATCTATCTATGAAAACATTCTTTATGGCAATGAGGAGCAACAAAAGGCGAAATAATCGAGGCAGACAAAGCTCGCTAATGCACATAATTTCATCGCGCCCTTCCGCAGGGCTACTCAACGAAAGTCGGGGAACGAGGGGTTCAACTCTCCCGTGGGCGAGAAGCAAAGAGTAGCCATTGCACGTGCTTTTTTGAAGAACCCTTCAATCTTGATGTTGGATGAGGCTACTAGTGCTCTTGATGTGGAATCCGAACGTATCGTGCAACAAGCTCTAGATAGATTGATGAAGAACATGACCACCGTCATGGTGGCACACAAAGTGACTATCCACCATAAAAATGCGGATCAAATATCTGTGTTGCAAGATGGGAAGATTATAGAGCAAGGGACTCACTCTAGTCTTATAGAGAACAAAGATGGTGTGTATTGTAAGTTGATTAATCTACAGAGGCAACAATAAAACTAACATTGGCAACAATATGTTTTTACTTGTACAAAAAAATTTCTTTTTCCCTTTTTTTCCATATGCTACTGCTATTACATGTATCTAACCATTTTTATTGTTGGAATATTATGATTGACTGCCAAAAATATTTTTGATGTACGATGTTAATTATGATGTGTTTGCTCTATTTTGAAATGGAATTGAATCTTCCATATTTTTGTCGGATATATGTATACATGTTACATTAATCCTTATCCTATCAAATAAGAAAAAAAGTTTGTATGGACGTTTATTAACCTATATTTAATACCCTTTTTTTTCTCTACTTGTGATTGATGTGATTTATTTATTGTTGATGATAGTGGTTGAAATTTGGATTGATTATGAATACACATTGTTGATGATTGGAAGTTTATTTGAGTTTTGAGATTACTTGATGAAGTTTAATTATTATATATTACTTAATCTTGTGTTAGTGGATGAGCCACATTATTTGTGAGACCATGTGAGGGAGAACATTGTTTGGTTGAGCCCATGTGTGCAAATGAGGGTTTGGGTGAGCGGGCATGACATTGTATTATCATATTGTGGTATTTTTATTAGAGTATTGTCTGGCAAGCCAATTAAATTGACTTTCTTTCTTAAAGTACGAGTTTTGTGCATTATAAGTTATGTTTTTAGACCACATATAGCTATGGGGTATGATCACAGATATGACGGTGCTCGTAGAATATGATTGTAGAGCTTTGGTTTTAAAGCGCTAAAGTTGAGTGTATTGAGATCGGACTTGAAATATCTCGTCGAAATTCACGTGCATTATACAATTCGTAAAGAAGATGCCTGTTCAGGATGTTATTGGTTCTAAGGTGAGTAAAAGTTCCCAGTACTTAGAGAGGAATATTTCAGATTTTGGAAGATACAGTTTTGTGCTTATACTTTTAGTTCTGGAGGTTGTAGAAATGGTCATCGCTCTCTTTTGGTATAATAGCTATAATCATATATCACTACAAGAAAAATGTTGAAAGACAACACTTAAAGTACAACAGTTATTCAGAAATTTGTTGTCGTTTGATGCATTGGCAACTAATTTTCAGAAAACTGTTGTCCGTTAACACATTGATTAGTCAAACACAACAGTGCTCTTGTAACTGTTGTAAATGGATGTCTAGCACAACAGTTTGTTTGGACCTAAGATAACATTTTAAAAAGTTGTTGTCAATTAAGCTTTATTTAAAAAAAGGAACTGTGTTCAGTTTTTAATATATTATTGTTAATAATATATATTAAAAATTAATCTTTGTAAAAGAAAAGTTTTATAATTGTTCCTCTAGAAAAGCCTTATTGTCTATTAAAAAAAAGGGGGAAATTACAGAGAATACGCTGATTTTTTTAACATTACCACACAATACGCTCAAATTACTCTTGTGCCTATTTTTTTACTTTTGTACCTAATTTATTTTATTTACGCTCCTTGCTATTTTTTGATTATTTTTTATTTTTTTTTTTTCGTTTTTTTTTGTTCCTGCATTGGTTTATATGTTATATAAGTTGTTTCGAGGTTATTTAAATTTATTTCTTTATTACTTCTATGTTGTTTCTATGTTGTTTCTTTGTTGTTTCGATGTTTCAAAACAACTTTAACCAATTTTTATGCTATTTTTTATTCATATATTATTTTGTACATTGTTTCTATTGTTTCGGTGTTATTCTATAATATTTCTAATGTTGTTCTAATTATTTTTTTTTTGTTTTCATGTAGTATTCAATGTGTAAATACAATTTTTACCTATTTTTAAGCTCTTTTTATTCATGTTGTGTTTTAAATATTTTTTACGTTGTTTCTGGGTTGTTTCCATACCCTTTTTAATGTTGTTTTGATATTTCTTTGTTGTTTCAATGAAGTTTTCGATGTTTAAATACAATTTTTTTTACCTATTTTTATTAAAAGGAACATGTTAGAAACAATGTTGAAACACAGAAACATGTTTGAAACATGTTAGAAACAATGTTGAAACACAGAAACATGTTTGAAATATGTTAGAAACAATGTTGAAACAAAGCATAAAATTTTCCGGGAATTTTTGCTGGAGCGTATTGTTGTGTAAAAAAAGAGCGGGGAGCGTAAATTTAGGTAAAATTGCACCGAAAAGCGTAAATTTAGGTAAAATTGCACAGGGAAGCGTAAAATGCTGGAATTGACTTAAAAAAAGTGGGTATTTCTGTCAATTGCCCAAAAAAAAATTAACAATGTTTAATAAATGCCGTTAAATGTTAATAATATTTTACTATCATCTTAAAAAAAATTGTAATTAGTTTTAAAATGTTCCCGTCCCTGAAACCCTATCTACTCTCTCTCTCTCTCTCAAGTTCATCTCGCACTCAAAGACGACCTCCGGGCTCGCCGCGCTCTTCCTATGCACTGCCTCCTCCATCTCTGAGTTCGTGTCTCTCTCAAGACCTCTTTCGCATTCAAGTTCGTCTCTCTCTCTCTCTCTATCTCTCTACTTGCTCCAGATTTAGTTTTCCCCTATCTTTGTTTCAGAAATTCAAACCGAACCTAGAATATCTCATTTTCATGTATGTGCGGATATAGAGTGATAACACCCGAGTCGAGCTGGAGATGAATTAGTCCACGTGGCCATTCAGCCCATGCGTATGAGGGGCCTGCGGGACAGCACATACCGAGCTAGTGACGTCAGCAGCCGAGTCGGTGACGTGGCACGAGCCAGGCTAGGCTCGCTCCAAGATCAATTATGGCGGGAAAGTTGAAAGGATAACCATCCAGTTAAGGAAAGTTAAGTGCCCCATTACCACAGTAAACTGCCACTTGTCAGCATAACAACAAAATGAGTCAACAAATGACAAATACTTGGCTAACATGCATGTTAAAGGAAGGACATGTGTCCCTTTGTAATTATTTTAGTGTTAAGTGTAATAGTGATTATTAAAAACCCACTAATGAAATGGGAATAAATAGGCCTCATTTATGAGGAAAAAGACAAGACAAATAATAGAGAAAAACACTTGTAAAAGTCCAGTTGTAAAAGGAGAACCGACCAGAAACTTCTACTCGGCACTTTATATAAAAGGCAGGATTAGCCCCATGTTAGAGTTTATTTCCATTTCCACGTATTAAATTTCCTTATATTTTGCTTGTTGACTAGAACGCATGTCAACAAATTGGCGCTAGAAGGAGGGCCCGTCTAGGTCCAGTCAGAATTCCCAGCTAATCAAGTCACGTGAATTCAGGTAAATCTGGTATTATTTCCATTGAGAAGGAAAAATATGAGTCAGCTATCTCGAAATGTTCGTGCTGCTGAAGACCCACCTGTAAATAACCGAACTAGCCAAAATACCAATGACCAGAACGTGCCCCTGACCGAAGCAGGGAGCGCGGCCTTGCTTCCATTTGCTCAACTCATTGCAAACCCTACCTTTGTTCAGCAGATGAATCAACTCATCTTATAGACACTGACAAGTACCCCTTCACAGATACAGCCTCCACCTTCTGTAAATACTCACCAACCTAACCCCCCGCTAAATATTAATATTAATCCTCAAGTCCCTGTGCCTCCCGGCGGTGAAGGCCGGAAGGCTAGCTCCCATAATGAACAACGTGGTCGCCGTGACAGAAGACGGCCACGCAACGATGTCGAAGAGCAAAACCGGGTGGCAGAGTCACTTTCGGAGCCCTCACGTCATCGCCGCGCTCGTTCTGTGTTTGCGGGCGATTAGGGCTCGACCCAATCCGTCCCACTTGGTCGATAAATTCTAGACTCCAGTTCCCGGAGGGAAGAGAGCCAGCTAGGGCCAACCAAACGAGGGTCTTAGCCTGTTAGACGAGCGAGAGGCTGAGATCCTGCGTCTTTGCCGTCGTCTGGATGAGCTGGAGTAAAATCCCGACGACACCTAGCATCAAAGGCTGCACCTTGTGACCAACCGACCCTCTGTTGTGTCACCATTTGCTCCCAGCATTCTATCAACTCCTTTACCGCCAAAGCTCAAAATTCCGCAGGTTGGTCTGTATAACGGAGAGACCAACCCGACGACCCACATCCACAAATATGTAGCATGGATAGAACTTTACAGTCCCAGTAACGCGATCTTATGCAGGGCATTTCCATTGACGTTGGGCGACCGAGCCCACCATTGGTTTCGGACTGCCGTAAGGGTCCGTCCGATCTTGGGGCGGCCTGGCGCCCGCATTTACAACACACTTTTTGACATCCAAAGTCTAAGCCGCGCCAAAAGATTCCCTTGTAAACATCAAATAGGGGAAGGATGAGCCTTTGAAAAGTTACATAGTCTAGTTTAATAAGCAGGTCCGAGAAATGGATCCGGTCTCGGACGATGCCATTTTGATCGCGGCCATGGTCGGACTCGCTCCCGAAACATGGTTCAATTACTCTATCCATGAATCGGGGGCGACCTCGTATCATGAATTTCTTATTCGCGCAGAATGCCACATCCGCACTGAAGAAGCGATGGCCAGTCAACGTCCTGAGCAGAAGACCGGGGGCGCGAAGAAGGACGGTAAAAAGGAATCTGCCTCAGGATCAGGGTCGGGGTTCAGGCCTTTTTCGGAAAACCCGACCACTGAGTATGAGGCGCGCCAGGAGGTGCGAGCCGAGGTTGTTGCGCTAAGGAGTGCTCTGACCCACACTCCTTCAACGATATGGAACGAGATACAGGGTCTTAATCTGTTACCACTGGCTCGGCCTTTAAGGTTGGAGCTTGTAAAGTTAGATGCTCGAAGATACTGTGCCTACCACAAGTCGATAGGCCATGAGACGGATGAGTGCCGAGACCTCATCAGAGAAATAATGTGCATTGTGCAAAGGGGCGGCCTGAAGAGGTACGTCCATGAGTTACCACCACCACCTGCGCTCGCTCCGGGTGTAAACCTGGAGCGACTGCCAAACCCAGCTCGCCTGCCGTTACCACCGAACCGTAGAAATCGCTCCGACGTGCGATCATTCGCCTCTCTGGCGAGTTGGGTTTGGCAGTGTTAACAGAATCAACACCAACGCGGTCGAGGATAGCCGCTCTAATCGAAAGAGAAAAGCTGATGTCAGGCAAGCCGCCCACGCAGAAAGACAAGTACGGGTGGCGGAAATCAGAGAAGGCCAACCGACGGGTCACTTTGTCTTCTCGGACATGGATGCCGACCAGGTGGTCCACCCTCATTCTGACCCCCTGGTCATCACGGCACCTATTCTGGGCATTCCGGTGCACATAATTCTTATAGATTCAGGAAGCTACTCGTCGGTCATTTATATTCGGGCTTTCAGAAGACTGAACGTGATGACAGCTATATTCATCCATGTAATGATAGTATTTTGGGTTTCGGAGGTGGGAGAATCATCCCACTTGGGGAGGTCGACCTGCCCATCCAGATGGGGCAGGGAGTACACAAGCGGACCGTTATTACCACGTTCAAAATTATTAATGCCGACTCCGAGTACAACGCAATAATTGGAAGGCCGCTACTATACCACTTGAACGCCGCCATTTCCATATATCACTTTTGTGTGAAGTTTCCAACTCCAGATGGAGAAGCCATCCATAAAGGAAATCAGATGGAGTCGCGGGAGTGTTCTCTCAAGCTCCGACCCGCAGAGATTAACGTGGTAGAGAGGGGAGAGTTTAGCAGGATGAGGGAAGATGACTTGGGGAAAAAAGACAAGACCAAGCAGGATGTAACTGTTGTTCCAGAAAATGACCCAGGTAGACGGCTTGGAAAAGAACCAATAATCGAAGGTAAGAAAGAGTCAGTGACCGAGGTGGAGCTGGGGAGTAGGCCGGCGGTTGAAGATGAGTTACCCCTACAGAAAAAAGAGGGACAAAGTAAGAAAAGAAAGCATGCGGAATCGGTGGAACGAGTCGACATAGTTGATGTCGAAGAGCGACATGGAGGATGCCAATTATGCATTGGCCACGACCTCCATGAGCCATTCCGGTCGGAATTGATCGAATTCCTTGGGAACAACCTTGACGTCTTTGCATGGACGCACTATGATATGCCAGGAATTGATCCCAAGCATGCGTGTCATCGTCTTAATATAGGCCTTACATTCCGACCGGTGATCCAGAAGCGACATAAGCTCAGCCCCGACAGGCAGGCTGCCCTGGAGGCCGAGGTCAGTAAGCTACTCGATAATCAGTTCATCAGGGAGGCCCTTTACCCTCGCTGGGTGGCTAACCCTATGCTAGTAAAGAAGAGTAATGGATTATGGCGCATTTATGTCGACTTCACCGATCTCAATAAAGCATGCCCAAAAGATAGCTACCCCTTGCCAAACATAGACTATATGGTAGATGCCACGGCCGGTCACGAGCTCATGAGTTTCATGGATGCATACTCAGGCTATAATCAAATTCGGATGCATTCGAACGATGAGGAGAATACATCATTCTTCTCGGCTCGTGGGGTGTACTGCTACAAGATGATGCCATTTGGGCTGAAGAACTCCGGGGCGACCTATCAAAGGTTATTCAACAAAATGTTTGAAGAGTTGATAGGTCATACCATGGAAGTCTATATAGATGACATGTTGGTGAAATCCTTGTACATATCTTATCATCTTACTGATCTTAATAAAATGTTTGCAATCTTGCGCGAGTATAAGATGATGTTAAACCCAAAAAAATGCACCTTTGGGGTTGGGTCGGGTAAATTTTTGGGTTATATGGTCAATCAAAGGGGAATCGAGGCCAACCCAGATAAAATCAAAGCCATAATCGATCTTGAACCCACCAGCTCTGTTAAAAAAGTGCAAAGTTTAACAGGCCGACTTGTTGCCCTAAACCGATTCATTCCGAGGTCTACAGATAAATGTAAACCTTTCTTCGAAATAATAAAGAAAAATAAGAACTTCGAGTGGACCGAGCAGATGCAAGCCCCCTTCGAGTCACTCAAGCAACACTTATGGAAATTGTATCGAAAATTCGAGGGGCTGAGAGGATTGATCCTGTTTGATACATGTTTTTATCTTAAATTTTGATGATTTTGTTTTTACACCAAAACAATATTTTTAATTGTTGTCCAAATACTCCTAAACGATTTCAAATGGTTTCAATATTTTCCGGAGTATTTCTTCAAGTTTTATTTCAGATAAAATTGGACAACACTTTTAATGGTTTTATGTTTACAAGTTTTAACTTCAAAACAAGGTTCCTAAATATTGTCAAAATACTCCCGATTGGTTTGAAATGTTTTTACTAAATTTTTGGAGTATTTCTTGAGTTTTATTTTCGACAAATATTGGACAACATTTCTGTCTCGAGGTCAACCGGTCGCCGTATAGGGAAACTCGTACCTGAAGATGAATTTTGAAACAAAAATGAGACGGACTTAAAATTGGTCAGGTCGACCAGGGCGTCGACCGGTGACGTCGACCGGTCGCACCCCTGGCGACCGGTATCTGAACGTGTGAAATTGAAACAGAACTCCCTGTCTTGATTTTTGGTCATGGTCGACCGGTTGGGGTGGACGTCGACCGGTCGAGGTACACGTCGACCGATCACCCTGTGTTATTTTGCTGTGTATTTTTCAAACGTCTATTTAAATGCGGCAGTGCGCTATCTTTTGACATGACAAATTTCGACCGTTTGACAATGAGACAAACTTTCCTTAAATTGTGGGATTGATTTCTAACAGCTATATTCTTGATTTTAATTGTATTTTTCTGTAGATTTTCAATCCCCAAGAGGAGCCTATGCTTGATCAACCATCTCCTATAAATAGAGGAAGTTTTGGAGCAACCAATACAACCATTGAGATACAACACAACAAGATACACTTTAAGCAAACACTTGTTCTTTATTGTCATTATTCTTGTTGTAATTTTGCCTAGCTTATCACTTTCACATCCTTGAGGTCTAGGCTATTCTTGATTACACTTTGCACTCATATTGTAATATTCATTATTGAGTTGTAATCTTGATTTTTGGTCATCATTCAACACAAGACATCCTTGTGAGTATTCTTGTGGTAAGAATACGCTTGGGTGATCTAGGTGATAGATGTGTCAAGAGTGTGGTGCTCTTGAGGTGTTGAAGAATTTGGTATTCTTCAAGATTAAAGATTGTGGTGATCTTCAAAGGTGCCGTTGAAGGAAGATTGTGGTAATCGTCAAAGGGAGATTGTGGTAATCTCCAAAGGTGGTGTTAAAGAAGAGTGTGGTGCTCTTCAAGGTGTTGTAAGTTGAGTTTGTATTAATTTTGGTAATTAATAAAATTCTTTTTCTTTTTAAATCCATCCGGATATCTTTGGGGTGGTAGAGGATTAGGCCCTAGGTGGGTTGAACCTCTATAAATCGACGTGTGTTGTTTACATTCCGCACCTTTATTATTATCTTTGAGCTTTCGGTTTGAAAAAGAGGGAAAAATCGAAAAGATGGAGATAATCTATTCACCCCCCCTCTAGATTATCGTAGTCGCTTGGACTTACAAGTGGTATCAAAGCCAAACTCTTTGGCAAGCTCGTTTCACATCGCGAGTGAAGAGGAACGATCGTCGGCTACGAATGAAGCTCATCTCACCGGCACCTCCACCACCAAGCCACCTCTATTTGATTCCAAAAATTATATATTTTGGAAAGAAAGAATGGAATGTTATTTACAAGGTTGCGGGTTCGATATTTGGAACATCGTCATAAATGGAGAATCCATTCCGATGAAAGACACAGGCTTCAAAGAGCTCAATGATGAAGAGAAGAAAATCATCTCCTTAAACGGTAAAGCTCTCAATATTTTGTATTGTTTATTTACTAATTTGGAATATGAACATATTGTAGGAATTCGATCGGCACATGAAGTATGGCAAAAATTAGAAGCCATCAATGGAGTATTTGCAAATGAAAGTAATCAAACAAAAGCATCTACTTCTCAAAGGGATACAATGTCAAATCTAAGGAACAAGCCTCTTACAACTTCCAACTATGAGGAAGTTGAATATTGTCTTATGGGCATCGAAGAAGAAAACGAGGTATGTCTTAAACCCTCTACTTCTTATGATATTGTTATTCAAAATGATTATAGTGATTTGCTAAATGATTTTGATGATCTTCAAAATGAATTCCAAAATTTACTTGTTAAGTACAAAAATTTGAAAAAGGAATTCAATGTTTTGAAAAATGAAAAGGATAGTTTATTTACTTCCTATGAATCACTATCATGTGCTCACACCACCACACTTGACAAGGTTAGAAACCTTGAAAAACAAAATAATACTCTTGTTGAGGATATTAGTCGCATGAAAAATGATTTATCTAAATCCAACTTGAGTATCGATGAAATTGTTGATTGTTGTGATAATTCGAAACTAGAACTTGATCATAAGCTTAATGTTGTCAATCATATGAAAAAGAATCAAGTCTCTAAGCATGTTGGTCATTATGCTCCTAGAATTATTACTTGCTTTTATTGCGGTAAAAAGGGTCATACGGTAAATACTTGTCGGGCTAGAAATAGCTCTAATTATTGTTGGAGACCTAAAAGTCTCAAAGCTAATCCTAAAGGACCCAAGCACTTGAGGGTACCACAAAATAATGTTTTATTAGGTACCCGGCGAAATAATAATCGGAGAAAATTCATACCGCCAAAAAGACATCAAATGACCAATTCATGTGATCAAAGGAGAAAACATTCTCAACAAAACCAATTTCCAAGAAGAGGATATAATCAAAAATGGAAAGAACACAATCCTTGGAAATGGCAAAGACATCATCAATAAGATGATTTTCAAAGAAGAAGAGACTATCAACAATGGGAAGGACAAAAATCTTGGAAATGGAGTAATCAAAGAAGCCATCATCAACAAAGTGAATTCTCAAAGGGAAGATATCATCAACAATGGGAACGGCACAACCCATGAAAATGGCGTAATTGGTAAACCGTATCTCCCCATGCATTTTATTTTGTTAGTATGCATGTTTTTATTGCAAATGAGTTTTCATTATTTTTAAAATTTAGGTCTTCAATATATTTGTGAGTTTCAATATTTTTTTTAAAAAAAAAAGAAGACCTTGCATTATGTTTCTAAAACTCTTGTGCATTTAATTAGACTTATGTGGTTTATTATCTCTTATGTATTTTTATATCATAAGCTTTTTTTCTTGATATCTCCTATTACTTGCCTACACTTGTGCTATTGTGCAAATTTTGTTTAAGAATTGTGTAGGATATATATCTCATATTCATTGGATATTTCGTCATCATGTTTCTTAAACTATCGAGGTATGTTCACTCGTATTTCTCTTAGAACTTGATATTATGCTTATGCACATATCTTTCAAGATATTTCATTTCAACCTCTTAAGTGCCCCTAAATGATTTTGCAAATCTTTCTTAAAAGGTCACTACTCGTTAAGTCTCGATTTTCTCGAATATATGTTCTCCCGAAACCCGTATTTGTTGGACTTGGTCCAAAATTATCTTTTTGCAAAGTTTTAAAAACTTTTGTGGTGAAAAATCGAATTTTTGAAAAACCTGGAGAATGAAAAATTGCCTTTGGGGCGGTCAAGCGGGGGCGGCGTCGCCTCCGCGTCGGCCGTCGCACCCTACCTCAACCGGTCGCCCAGGGCAAATTTTCATGTTTAAACGGGTTTGTTCCTCTTTTTCGAAACAGAACCAGAAAACCCCTAACCCTCGACCCAGCAGCGAAATTACCCCCTTTTTCATAAAACCTTCATTTCTTCATCAATCTTTACGATTCTTGTTGCTAATCTTCTTATTTTTGCAAGAATCTTACATATATGGCTCCTCCAAGAAATTCCACCGATCAAAATCCCACTTCCAAGAGAAGAAAGGGCGGAGAGGGTTCTTCGAGAAATCGGCGAGACGAAGCCGAACAAAGGGATATTCGAGCTGCACAAAGGAACGTGGCTCAAGAACGTGATGACATTCAAAATCCCATACTTTCTCGGGCCCAAATTGCAGAGCTCCGTGAAACAATTTCGCTCAAAAATTGCCGTTGGGCGAAAAGTAAGAAATCTTTTATATCTTTAGCTCCCCATTCGAATAATGTTCTAAATTTCATCAATAAATATGCGGAGTGGTACTATGAAGATTTGGGAATGGGTGGAAAGTCGATTGCTCGGACTAAAATTTGTCGTTTTAATTCATTTACTAATGAATATCCTACTATTAGAGGATTCTTTGAGGAGCAAGGTTGGATGTTTTTATGGGAGCATGCATATGTTTTGTATGATGATGATATTATCCAACATTTCTATGCAAATATGTGGGTGCAATATGATGATGATGATAGAAAGCCTATTGCGGTAAATTCGTTTGTAAAAGGTCGTCACTTTAGGTGGACACCTAATGAAATTTGTCGGCTTCTACATGTTAGAGAAGGTGGTTGGGACTTTTTCTCTTGTGCTATTTGGAATGATGATATGTTGGGGGTGTCTATGAGAGAAGTTAAGACCTATTTGGGCGTATGGCCAAAGTATTCATTGTTGGCGATGACACTTGAGCACCGAATTTTATCTGTTATTGTCGCCTATTGTATTTGTGGAAAAGCGGGTAAAATGCCTAGCAACATGGACTATTTTTTGACTTATAAGATTGCTAGAAGGGAACCGCTTAACTTTGGCGCCATTCTTATTCAATGTCTAATTGAGTCTATCACTCGAGGAAATAAGAAGTTTGTTATGGGCAATTGGATTTGTAAACTTCTTATACAATCGGGACTACCTTCGTCGGAATGTAATTCGGAGGTATTTCAAAATGACTTTGACATTGATAATATCTCCCAAATGGTCACTATACGCAAAAATATGGACATCCGACCAACTAAGATGGCTAGAGGAAGAGGCCAAGATTCCCCAGATCCAAACGACTTCTTTGATGATGCCAAGGCCGCAAGATTGGCAGAGGAAGGCGAACAGAGCAATCCGGAGGGTAATACCGGTGCTCAACCTTCTAGGAGGTACACCCAAGCCGAATTTGATGATTTAAGATCTTTTCATGAAGCTAGGTATGAGGCTTTGGAGCAAAAAACCTCGAAAATGCAAAAATCAATTGGCAAGTTGAAGAAATTCATCAAAGATTTTATTCCCGGAACTTGCTTCTCTTCGGACGAGGATTGATGTCTCCACCCCTTTACTATTCTAGCATTTTCTTTCTTGTCCATGTTGTTTTGTATTTCTTTTGATTTTCTTATAAAACTCTTTCGTACTAATGAGATTTGCTTGTTTTCTTGAAAGGGTTAAAATAGCAAGTTGATAATGACTTGTGGATGATCATGATTTTGATGGAGTATTTGATGGTAAAAATACTCTAGGTTGGCATTGGTTGATTATTGGTATGAAGTACTTGATGGTAAAAGTACTTCTTTTAATTTTTGCTTAAATGTATTTGACATGTCTTGATCATTTTGTTTAGATTGATTATTTGGGACATTTGTAATGTCTAATATGCATTGTTTGATGCTTGACATGTATTACTTGATGGCTCTTTAATTTTTGCTTGATGGCATTCGTAATGCCTTGATCTCTCATTTAGCTAAAATTATCTCAATTGGGTTGAACCCTTGAGAATCTACTTTGTTGAGCCTCTTATTTGATGGACATATGTTGAAATTTTTTTTTTTGGTGATGATATAAACAAACTTGGCTTAATTTCTTTTCCAAGGGCTATATACATTTTCTTCAAATTTTGACGCCCGCCAAGTGTTCGATAAAATGTTTCAATGAAAGACTCATCACCTACATGATTATCTTATTTTCCAAATGTCTTAAAATCTTTTTGAGATCATGGTTTTGACAAACAAAATGAGCTTATGGATTTCTTATGATACATCTCTCCCATTTTTTTTGGATTCTAAGCTTAATTCTTTCAATGGTTGATAAATCGTATTGTTGGCACACTTTGATAAACTTGTATGATGTTTTTATCATCCTAACATTCTTTTTGATGATTCCAAAGGGGGAGAAACAGGAAATTGGCTCATTAGCTCAAAGAAGCTAATAAAAGCTTGTTATAAAAGCTATAAGCTATGGCTCTTAAAAGCCATAAGTTGTGAATTATTTTTAGTCCAATTGTTGCTTGATGGACTTATATACTTGTCTAATAATGTTTTGTTGACAGGGGGAGCTTATAAGCTCTTGAACAATATGTAATAGCTAAAGCTTTTAGCTTATGGTTAATTGCTTTTATATTATTCATGATGTGCTTGTTGATAGGGGGAGCTTGTGCTTATTATTGAATATATTTACTCCCTTACTTGGTTGCTTATGTTTTTTGGAAATTTTGGTTGCTTTCAAGCGATTAGTTGTTTTTTTTCGGAAAATCGTTTTAAAATTGTCCTCTAATATTTCTAAAAATTGTTTTGGTTTGTAATCATCAAAAAGGGGGAGATTGTTTGATACATGTTTTTATCTTAAATTTTGATGATTTTATTTTTACACTAAAACAATATTTTTAATTGTTGTCCAAATACTCCTAAACGATTTCAAATGGTTTCAATATTTTCCGGAGTATTTCTTCAAGTTTTATTTCAGATAAAATTGGACAACACTTTTAATGATTTTATGTTTACAAGTTTTTACTTCAAAACAAGGTTCTAAATGTTGTCTAAATACTCCCGATTGGTTTGAAATGTTTTTACTTAAATTTTCGGAGTATTTCTTGAGTTTTATTTTCGACAAATATTGGACAACATTTACCTCGAGGTCAACCGGTCGCCGTATAGATAGGCAACCCGTGCACGAAGATGGATTTTGAAACAAAAATGAGACGGACTTAAAATTGGTCGGTCGGCCGAGTCGATGACCGACGTCGACTGTGGCGTCGGCCGTCGCACCCTGCGGCCGTGCACACGAGCGTGTGAAATTGAAAGCGAGAACTCCTGTCTTGATTTTTGGTCATGGTCGACCGGTTGGGGTGGGCGTTGACCGGTCGAGTACACGTCGACCGGCCGCCTGTGTTATTTTCTTTGTGTATTTTTCAAATGTTTATTTAAATGCGGCCGCCCTATCTTTTGATGACAAATTTCGACCGTTTGACAATGAGACAAACTTTCCTTAAATTGTGGGATTGATTTCTAACAGCTATATTCTTGATTTTAATTGTATTTTTCTGTAGATTTTCAATCCCCAAGAGGAGCCTATGCTTGATCAACCATCTCCTATAAATAGAGGAAGTTTTGGAGCAACCAATACAACCATTGAGATACAACACAATAAGATACACTTCAAGCAAACACTTGTTCTTTATTGTCATTATTCTTGTTGTAATTTTGCCTAGCTTATCACTTTCACATCCTTGAGGTCTAGGCTATTCTTGATTACACTTTGCACTCATATTGTAATATTCATTATTGAGTTGTAATCTTGATTTTTGGTCATCATTCAACACAAGACATCCTTGTGAGTATTCTTGTGGTAAGAATACACTTGGGTGATCTAGGTGATAGATGTGTCAAGAGTGTGGTGCTCTTGAGGTGTTGAAGAATTTGGTATTCTTCAAGATTGAAGATTGTGGTGATCTTCAAAGGTGCCGTTGAAGGAAGATTGTGGTAATCGTCAAAGGGAGATTGTGGTAATCTCCAAAGGTGGTGTTAAAGAAGAGTGTGGTGCTCTTCAAGGTGTTGTAAGTTGAGTTTGTATTAATTTTGGTAATTAATAAAATTCTTTTTCTTTTTGAAATCCATCCCGGATATACTGGGGTGGTAGAGGATTAGGCCCTAGGTGGGTTGAACCTCTATAAATCGACGTGTGTTGTTTACATTCCGCACCTTTATTATTGTCTTTGAGCTTTCGGTTTGAAAAAGAGGGAAAAATCGAAAAGATGGAGATAATCTATTCACCCCCCTCTAGATTATCGTAGCCGCTTGGACTTACAGATCCATCCTCCCCAACGCGAGTCTGCCACTCGCCACTCACCCAAAACCATTTATCCTTCCACTTTTTCAAAGACTGTGGAAGGCAATCAACCAGCCCGTCTGGGTATCCGGGTCTGGTTTGTACATAGTACCAGCCTGAAGGCTGGC
Organism: Rehmannia glutinosa; assembly: GCA_016081115.2. Taxonomy (NCBI): domain Eukaryota; kingdom Viridiplantae; phylum Streptophyta; class Magnoliopsida; order Lamiales; family Orobanchaceae; genus Rehmannia; species Rehmannia glutinosa. The sequence continues at coordinate 61,853 of JABTTQ020003196.1, read as the reverse complement.
CTCGGCATGAAGGGGTCGCCTTCCAAATGAAAAGGTCGTTTAGGTCAGCGAATCGGGGGCGGGCGTACCCTTCTTGCTGGAATAGAACCAGCAGTCCAATGATGCGACCCCAGGTCAAGGGGTGCACCTGGGATAGCGGGAGGTCCCATTTACGAAACCACCTCGTGATTGGCAGTGGCAGGGGAACCGCAACCCGTATAGAAGACTGGCAACATATACATCCATACACCCCTCCGGCGGATGCTCAGGGCGCTCCGCATGATCCGGCAACCAAAAATAAACATCGGCCGAAATTATATATGTTTGGCGAAGGGTCTCCAGCTCCCGCATCATCATCATACTGGGCTGGTTATTCTGTTCGGACGGCCCCCACCCATCTTCTACGCGTAGGTAGGGTCCTCCTCCGCGCCTAACATCCCCATGCCTATGGCCCTCCTGCCCTATGGGCCTCGCAGCCCCAGCATCCTCAGCGACTCTGTCGCCTTCCTCTTCTTGCCCTCGAGGATCCATCGCTTCCTCCTCTTGCTGGTCATCTAAGGGATCGGAGTTTACTACTCCTTCGCCGGACTCTTCTCGAACTAGTCTTGGTTTGTAAATAATGCCCTCACGGTAGATGGTAACTAGAACGGGTTCAAATATAGTATGTGTTTGCTCAAGTGGAGTCTCGAAAGGAGGCGTATGATATGAACTTGAAAGCTCGACTATACTGGGACTGTTTGGTGGAATTTCTCTAACTGGAAAAGAAGAAATAGAAGGGTCAGAAGGCGGATCTTGAATCTCGACCTCAACACTAAAGTTGCGGTTTTGACTATCCTCAGATAAAGACATTGTTTGAGAAGGAAGAAAAAGAAAAAGAGTTGCTCGGAATTTCCGCTCGCTCTCAGAGAAGTGTTGCTCGGAAGATTATGAATGAAAAAGTGTAAAGTGAAAGGCAAAAGAGGTCCCCTTAATTAGTTCTGCTCATAGCGTCATAGCCGATATTCAGCAAAGGAGGATCACTCTTTATGTAGAATACTGATGCTTCATATAATTGTTTACCAATCAAAGTTTTACCTATTTTCTCATAAGTTTTAGTATTCTTGTTGCAGTCCACAAAGATGCTTGTGGAGTAACCTGGGTGGATGATAGCAAGGGATGTTGAAGCAACATATGTTGGGCTGATGGGTCTTAAAGAACAGAAGTCCGTAATTCCATTGGTGGTCTTGCAAAAGTAAGGGTATTTCCACTCAATAATTCTATCCTCAGAATTATCACGAAGTTATCTGTTTATGTTCATGAAGCATATGAGAAAATTAGACATTGCTGTTGTACAATTGTTGAGTTTTGATGTACAACACGTTATTTGAGACTATTTTTCTCTCATTGGGTCATATTGTTGTGGCACAGTTGCAAGATTAAATTTGCTTGATTTGATTATAAGCTATAAATTATTATTTTAGGTCCCCTGCGTTATGTGAATTATATCTTTACATATAATTCTTAGACACGTTTTCAAAAATTGAGGAAGGAAAATAGAGCATTTTTATTCATACAAAAGACTACTATCTTTACATGTTTTGTGTAACATAGAGAGCTCTTATTATTTGCTTAATCTCTCTGTTGTGCATTCTAAAATTCTATCCAATTTATCCAGGAACTTATTCAATACTTAAAATATAACTGCCCTGCTCATCTTTATGCCACGTCAATATCGCCACCAGCACATCAGATTATTTCTTCCATTAAGGTTATGCTTGGTGAAGATGGCTCTAGCAGAGGTGGGAATTTATCTACCCTCTGGTTGCTAAAGACCATAATTTTATCGTCGTTCTGTATGATAAAGTGCCTTTTTGTTAATGCAGGGCCTCAGAAACTATCAAAGCTTCGCGAGCATAGCAACTTTTTCCGGTCCGAATTGCGGAAAATGGGATTCGAGGTTTTTGGTGATAATGACTCCCCTATAATTCCCATAATGCTCTATAATCCCGCAAAAATTCCTATTTTTTCACGAGAGTTCCTTAAACTGAATGTAAGCATTCTTGTTTTTGCTTCCCCTTCGTCCATCTGTTTAGTTACATGTTGATGATGAATGATCGGTCATCTCTTTTTTTGTTTTCTTGTGTTTTTCTAGAAATATTTATAGAAACTTATATTTGTAATTAAGCTAAACCTTAAGGGCAATTTTTGTAATTAACAGCTTTTTCATGTGATGACCCTTGATAATGCAATGTAGGCGGTTATTGTGACGGTTGCTCAGCGACTCCCTTACCGCTCGTATATGAATTTCTGCTGCTCATACAAAGGAAGACCTTAATAAAACTTTAGAGGTCAGAGTCTTGTTTTATTTGCTTTTGAGTTTCCTTTATACTTTCTGGCCAATCTTAAAATTTATTTTTGACCTAGTTACTTTAGTATAACCTTGAAAATCTGTATTTATATCACCGTGATTTCTTGTTACCACTTGCATGATAAAATTTGAAGCTTTTTTGGAGGATTAGAAAGGATATGGATTTGTATATATATAGTTAAGATTACACATTTTTGTATTGGCTAGTGAAATGATATTTAGAACTTATATTCTATATTAAAATTTTCCTTTATACTAAACAAACTTGGCAAGACTTGATCACACAATCTCTTGCTTCTGTTCTGGTTCAAGAAAACCTCACCACAAGTCATTCATTCCAAGGAAATATGAACCCCAATATGTGTTCTTCAACAGGTTCCTCTTTAATTGAATAAACAGTCTTTATCTTCATAGTTGTGTTACATTTAGTATGCCTGAGTTTTGCTTGAGGAATATGCTTTAAGCTCTAGACAGAATGTTTGCTTTATTGTTTGAATGTGTCTCTTGTTGTTTCTTGTATCTTTTGGGTATCTTTATCTCTGAAAAATTCCTCAACTTTTATACGTAAGATTTGAATTTTGTCTGTTGAATAGATAAGCAAATTCAAAAACACATTGTTGGACAGTTCGCATGTCTTTTCTTATAGCTTTGAAGTTGACCTTTCATGTTACTTTTCAGACTTGATAGCATTCTAAAATTGGCAGCAATGCAGGTGCTTCTCATTGGACACATTCTTTTAGTGTTCATTACAATGCAAAGCTTCTTTTCGTTAAACATCGTACCTTGATTTTGTCCAATGAATTATTTTATCTATGCTTGTGCAACAACTATGAATCCAGTTGACTTAAGGTATAGAGCTCTTAATCCCACTTGACTGAAAGTCTTCTGATGTCAAGTTTTCTAGGAGTCTTCTGGGCTCAACTTGAATGTCAGCCTTCTATCTTTTGTTATGTGTTATAAACTACTCTGATCAGCTGAAAGTCTTTTGAAAATTGCACTACTCAGCTAGGAATCTTTTGTTCTTCTTCAGCAAGTCTTGGGAGACTCTTCTTCACTTTGACTAAGTTGTTTCACACCTCTTACTTCCTATATATTACAAAAATAGAAATTATAACATTTTTGGGGGCCAACTTTCTAATACTAGTTTTCTAAGAATAATTAAAATCTACACAAATAATTTTCCTAACAATGCATCTACACCTAAATGCCCCCTTTAAGTGTTTGTAACAGTAGTAATGCACGAGCCTTAGATTATGCTTGAAAGAGATTACTTAATTCAATCCAAATTTCACAAGATTTTGTAGACCTAGTAATGTGACCAAGCATAGAGTCCGAGATAGATGACAACAACTAGCTGAATTGTAATTGATCTTTACAGACCCAACTAAGATATGGAGGATTTGTGGATGAAGAAGAAAAAGATGTACTGACTTCAGAATCATGAGAAGAAAATTGACAGGGAACTGAATCAGGGCCAAGAAGTCTACCATCAAAACCGTGAGCATGAGTTGATTCTAGAACTTGAATGCGTCAGTAACTGTAATTGTTATGATCTAATAAAAAAACCATCGGAGTTAAATGTGGAACTGAAGTAACCACTGAAGAGATATTGTCTGCAGTCATGAGCTTAACACTACAAAAATGCAATTAATCGAATCAAAGAAGAGAGATGAGAGTGATAACCGGAAAAGATGACCGGAAATTCCACCAGAGATCGACGTGGTGGAGAAAAATTGACTCTAGATACCATATTGAAGATGAGTAATTGAGAGAAATATATGCATTATAATAATTGTGCAAACTTGACCTGAATCATTTACTGAGAGCTAAAGTGTATTTATACGTGAAGAGAGAGGCTACTGTTGTAACTAACTTATGTCAACTAACTTAACCACTTTTTCAACGAACTATAACCAATAATGTAGCCAGGACGATTAAATGGGATGGGTCAGAATGAAACCTCATAAAAAATCATATAAGTTCCAATTTTTCAAAATAGTAAGCAAATTCAAATCAAGTGCATTACAAAGTTAACAACTACTCAAAGTTTAGTACATTAGGCTAAAAGTTAGTTGGACCTGACGATTTTTTACTTTAGCAAATTCATCAATAACAGAGTTTATATCTGTTTTGCTAAAAAGTTCCATTTCAATGAAAATTGTCAAGCTATCAGCAAAAAAAATCATCATCCATCTTGTTGCGAATAGCAGTACTCTTCACATGTTTCATTGCTGAGAATGCTCTCTCAATCATGGCTGTAGAAACTGGTAACATTAACAAAAGGCAAATCGATCTTGATATCATTTTGTAGTCCTCTGCTTTTCTTGTTTCCACAAACTTTTCACACAAATTTGCAAGATTATACACTTGAAATTGAGTATTATGAACTACATTAGCATGATAAAATTGCAATTCACTCATCAAAATATTCATCTCACGCTGCTCAAAATCGTTAGGATAAAATTCCACGACCAACTTGTAGATATTATTTGCATTGAAAGATTCAAAGGAATTTTTTGGATCCAATGCGGCACTCAACTCAAGTAGTCTAACTGATGTCTCATTAAATCTCGAATTCAACTCTGCCAACTGAAAATCTATGGATTGATTGAAAATTTCACAAAGTGGTAATAATGCTCAACACTCATGTACCTTCGACAAGATCCATATTATTGTTCATGTAGGGTATAGTAATTTCATGCTTTAAGAGAAAATCTTCTACTTACGGAAGCAATTTCTCCCACCCTTCATCCCTCAACTCCGGAAGAAGATTTTTTGTAGTTGAAACATATCCAAGTGCAGATAATATGTCAACAAATTTTTTTTGAAATGCTTGACAAAGAAAATCAGTTATCCGCATAACTACCCTCATTAAGTGCAAGCCAAACACAAAATTAAAACTCTTAATACTTGTACAAGCACCCTCAGTTTCATTTCGAGCATTGGAATTCTGACCACTATAAGTGATGCACTCAAGTACCTTGAAATTTGGAGCATATATTTCTATCATACACATAACAGAATCATAATAAGAACCCCAATTAGTAGTACCTGAACGGTGTAAAGAGACATATAATTAGCTCCTGTACTAGATTCACGCTCTCCACTGGCCAACATATCCTCAATTTCTATTCTACGGGCAACCTCCAACTCAGTATTGCACTTAGCAGAAGATTTAACAATGGTAATGACAATCCAATATAGAGAAGAACTTCCAAATTGGATCACATTGCTTTTTTGAAGCAACTAATGTCAACTGCAACCTAGGAGTAAAATAATGGATATAATATGCATGTGGACAATCATTAAGAAACAATGCTTGTAATTCATTCCATTGTCCATGCATGTTACTAGCACCATTATATCCTTGACACCGTAATTTATGAACTTGAAGACTGTACTAGGAAAGAACATTTGATATCTCACTACTAGAAAAATGCAAATAGACATCGCCATAAAAACATCATTTTTGTGATTTTAATGTTGTCTTTTCTGTATTAACATGGATTTTTATAAACGATATGTCTATTAGCGTATTTTCTGCTAATAAACATCGGTTTTATTGAAACGATGTCTATCAGCAGATTTCGCTGCTAATAGACATTGGTTTATGCATCGGTACATTATTAGCGATGTGGATTGTGTAATTTTACATCAGCCTTTAGACAACATTGTGAGAAAACGATGTTTATTTCATTATAATATTAAAAAAAAGGAAAAAATAAAAAATGTTTTGCCCTATAGGATACCCATACCTGATCGGGCCCCAATTTCCCAACTCTCTCTTCCACCTTACCGCGTTTTACCTTTTTTTTTTTCCCTCCAATTGCCCATGCTCCACCGCTGCTCCAATTCCTCCAATAATCGATAATCGCTTAAACACAAATCCAAGACGATCTTGAGCATCGCACCCACGGATCACAAGCGTCGCGGCATCGCCACGACCCAATCGCCACCCCCGCACTTCTCCTACCATGGGCCAATCTCTTGATCCATCTACACCTCCATAGCCACTGTTAACCACAACCACGCTCGCTCCTATCAAAAACCTGGGACCGTCAACGTGGCTCGACGAGTTTGCCAAAGAAATCGAGATATTGAAAGATTTGTAAGTTTCTCTCATTATTGTTCAATTTACCTTTTTGCATATGAAAGCCAGCTACTTTGTGTTAATATATGCACCTCTGTGCACATATTTGAATTCGTTGCTAATGCTGGACAATGTGTTAACTAGGGCTGAAAAAACTTCCAAATAATGTGTTGGATTACCGGTTCAACCAATGTATATTATGAAGTACAGAGAAAATCCTAATTGATTGTTTAAGAATTATTGGGAAGTGAATGTGTGTGCTGATGCATGGACAATGACTTGTGGGGAATTTAGATATGTTATGGTTTCTTATTTTAGTTTTCCTCATTTTTCACTTTAAATAGAATGCAACATTTGGGTTCTTGAGATTATATTATCATGAGACGGATGAATATTTGAGTATATCCCAAAATCAAACATATTTAGTTTTTTGAAATAGATATATCCCTTATTATCTGCCAGTTGGGTTTGAATGAAATTAATAGACAACCTATAGAAATTAGGATATGTAGTGGAGCAATGAAACTGTAATATCCCGTATTTTTAATACTATTCATTATTATTATCTATATTATAATTATCTTAATTATTTTATTTATCATATATTAATAATTATAATTCAGTCATTATCCTTTTAGAGTCCAAATTTTTAAACCCAACTAGAATAGAATTTCGTTCATATTTGATTAGGAAAAAATCAGATTTTATCTTATCACTATATTATCCTACTTATCATCAAATACCATAAATTAGCCCTATAAATACACAGTATTCTCCAACAGATTTTTCATCTACCTTTTTCAAAAACCGAGTCAAGATAATCTTCCCCAAAAATCACGTTTCTCGTTAATCACCATTCATAGCAAAAACTCTATCCAAACCTCCTTTAATCCTTTTCCTACCACCACCCAAGCCGTTGTTCGCCGGAAAATCCCAAATAATCCCAAAAGATATAACCAATACAAAAAAAAAAAAAAAAAAAAGAAACCCAGAATTTTGAATTAATCCCTTCCATCTTCAATTGTCGGTTGGCGTTTATATGCACCATGTAGGAAAATTGAGAAAGAAAAATAAGAGGAAAAGCAACAAGGAAAAAGAAAGGGAAAAAAAAAGAGAATAAAGGAATAGAAAGAATGGATGTGGCAGAGAGGGATGTATTTGAGGAAGAAAATAAATTAGGGATTTGTGAAAAAAAAAGGAGATGGAGTTCTACAAACTTTAGTAATTAGGGACTTTCAGTCCAACATATGGGGATTTAAGCCACCAGCTTCCATAAATTATAAAATGACCCCTTCAAATTCCCAGTTGTCTACAAGTCAGTCATTGACTCTTTATTTGAGAAAATTGACCAGCCATTTGATCCAATATTCAAGACAAATTGGTATTTCTTATTCAACTTTAGTTTTCAAATTTTCTTTTATACTTATCCTATTTTACTATATTATTTATTTATTTTATATTTTATAATTTATTGTAGAAAAACGAAGATTTCAAGGTCTAGGGTTTCAAGCTCAGACATTTGCATATTTTTCAACTTGATGAACTACATATTAAGGTGGGAATATTTTTATTCACTTATTGTTTGTCATTATTAACTGCTTCATATATGTATTTCCGTTTATGTGCAATGTGGAACGGAGTAAATCATGTTAGTCGGGGGCCGTAAGAAGGTCCGGGATCAAATGTATACTCGGGGTGTACCCGCAGTACTATAGAGTAACTGGTCAGTCAGAGTAAAAGTACAGAGTAAATTACATGTTGAATGTTTATGAATATGCCTATTGTTGTATTTAATTCTGACAAACGTGTTCCCACGGAGCGAGTTGAATGCTCACCCCATATTTATTAACACTTTTTAGGTTGAGGTGCCCGAGCGAGGATTGGAAGTGGTGGATGCAAAGTCAATGATTTTTATTTAATTTGAATTTTTTTGGAAAATCTTATTTTATTGATGAATTTAAGATACTATTAACAGTTAGTATTTTATTTTCGGAGGACCAATATTTTAGTTTGAATACTTTATTTATTTGGACGCAAAATTTTATAATTAGACTATATTTTATGAAATCAGAGGGGCGCAGCGGAAGAGTCAGTGATTATTTGGGTTTATTAATAAAATGGTTGCGCTTATTTTTGAGATGTGTCTTATTCATACGCTTTTAAATGTGTTTTCTTAATAACTTAAGTTACTCTTATATTTTGGAAACTGGGACGTTACAGAAACAAGGTTAATCTTTCTTAAAACCTGCTTAATTTGTTGAAACAACTCATTTTGTTTCCAATCAGCTTTATGGACTGAGGGAAAGGAGCAGAGAAAGAGGAACATAGATGATTTGAGAGTATTAGATAATATTGTTCTTCCACACTTGAGTAAGTAAATGAACAGTTTTGCTTATACTTAAGTACTTGACTTCTGGAGAATATCAATCTAGTTACCATGGATAATCTATGTGGCTCAACAAGATTTGTATGCTACAGTTGAATAATGTTTCATGTTATATATTCTTGTAGAGGTCATGTTATTGAAATTGAAACAACATCCCCACTCTTCAGAGGACTTTTTGAAGCCTGAATCTTTTTAGTTTAATGGTATCTATTGTTATCTTGTTTGTGTGCCTGGTTGCAACTCCATCAAAATCTAGTGCTGCAAAGGGAAGCAAGAAGAAGCGTTGTTCACCAACTTCCAATTGCCTTTAAATTGCATGTGTTTAAAGCCCAGGTTTCTTCTAACAAGTCATGTAGGTTCTGTTTTATCGGTACTTTTTACACTTTTAGTGAGCTAAACAATAGACATTAGACGTGAGATAGCTTCATAGTCTGCCGGCCTCATTTGAACCTAAGATTCATTACTTTTGATGCCTATCCATAAAAATTGTGATTTATACTTTTGTTGAGCTCTGCACTTTATCGATTTGAACGAGCTTCCTTAATTTGACAGCCTTCAGTTAAAATAGCATGTACGTGCATGCCAGATTAATATAGAGGCTACTGATAATAATGAGGATTACATCATCCATCAAAATTTGAATATTGGAAATGGTTATATTTGAGTAATTCATGATGACACCTAATGAATTAATTCTATTGAAATCATGCTACTTATTTGATGAACTTGATTAATTATGGTAACGTTGCATGACAACATACATATAATTTACTGAGGCAAAATTCTTAAAGCAAACTGTAAAGAATCTGTATTCTCGAGATCTGTCCTTAACCTGAACCATTAATGTTGTTTTAATTGAGGCCGGCTTCAGAGATTATAAATACACACACAGGGTTCCAATGTAAGTGAATTAGATGTTTTAGATTTAGGCTAAGAAATATCCATAATAGAATCGGAAAAAAGCAGGTATGGTGTTGGCTCTACTTGCATCATATATAATATATCTATTGCACTTGAAAAATCTGATTTACACAAATAACACACAAGTGAGGAACTTAGAACCAGCATTTGAGACAGTTAAGGAACAACTAGCTGGTTAAGAGAATGAACGATGAGCTAACTCAATTTGCATCTCACAATGACCACTTCAGCCTACTGAACATGTTTTCATTGCTTTGGCTCTCCTCTTTTTTTGTATAATCACCAAAATTGGAGCATTTAAAGGCTGGTGGAGATTAGTGAAGAGTAATTTGATTTCTTATTTGTATATCTCCAAGATATACATACAGGCTACAGCCAAGTGGCTTTGAAAGCCGTTTTAACAGACATACAATCTCTTTTTTTTTTTGACATTGGTTGCTCATTGGTTGTTTGACACTCTAAAGTATAATTGCTAGAAAGAGAGAGGTATGTATGGGAAACGACAAGGGTAGAGTCGATTCAAAGAAGCTTAAGTACTCACCCGGATAATTCTTTGATTTTATCGAGAATAAATGTTGGCTTTGCTATTTCTTTTCTTCCTTTGAGTCCCAAAATGTAACTGCAGAAGCAGTGAGTTTGTGACAACAAACACTGATCTCAAGGCCATCATCCCCCCTGCATGTCAAACACAAACATGTCCTGAAGACAATATATATATATATATATATATATATATATATATATATATCCCAATTCAAACTGATCATTTGACGATGAATGTCGAGAGTTATAAGTTCTCTTGTTGCCAAGGCCAACAACATGAATTAGATGGGTAACTTGTTCGAAAATCAAGTACGTGTCAGGCTGTCAGCTTCTCAACAACTCCAATGAGTTGGTCGAGATTTTATAAGGGGATACTTACAAAAGAAACTTCATTTGAATACAAGTAACTAAATTGTCAAGGTATGTAATTGCGTTCTGTCCTCAAAATTGTCAAGGTATGTAATTCCGTTGACTAGTTTAAAATGTGATACTTGTACAACACAAAGCTGTCTATCTTCATTAATGATACTAGGAGGCTTAAATGTTGGTTTATTATTGATCTATTAAACTTTAGACTATTGTATATGTATTTGTTTCTTGACAATTCTACCCCCAAACGCTTACTGCAGGTGATCTACATTGGAAAGTAGTGTCTGTTTATATTAACAAAATTGGCCGGGTAAGCATTTTTTCTTCTCCATGAGTTGTTTATGGTAATTCATTTCTTAATTGTTATTCCAGGTTTCTTAATTCTAATTATCTTTTTTTTTCTTTTTGTTTCTTTCGTTTTATAGGATTGATGGAAGATCTGTGACGAGCGACAGTGGTGTTCCTTCAATTCTATACTCGTGTTATGAACATACATTTTAATTCTAGCGTGAATTTGTCAATGTGATAAATTAGTAATACTCTAATTATTGGTTTTAATAAGTTTTCAAGATCAATTACTATTTATGTTGTTTGAATCTGATGACAATGTAAATGACCCTTTTGGAAATGATTTTAATGTTGTCACCAATGTGTTGCTATATTTAATTATTTCTTGCTTTTAATGTTTGATGGTAGATGGTCGTTTCTTGCTTTGATGGTGATAGTTGTGTCTTGCTTTGATGGTGGATAAAATATTTGTATAAATGTGAGGGAGATGATTGTTGATGTTCAGTTAAAAACTGATTTAATAAAATTCCAGTACATTTTTAATCTACTAACTGATGTTGAACCCTCCATACTAAAACGATAATAACATCGGTTTTGAAAAAATAAAATTGGTTAGAAAATGATGTGTTAAGTGCATATGACATCGGTGCAAAACCGATCTCTTAAGTGATCTAAAAGGTTGCCAATAACATCAGTCAAAAACTAATATCTCCTAAAACGAAAAGATGTTTAGGTTAGCGTCCCCCAAAGTTAACAACATCGTTTGTAAAATGATGTCTTTCATAGTAACAACATCATTTTTTACATGCTTAATAACTATGTTGAATATGCAGACTTTTAAAATCACCGATTACGACATCGGTCGATTTTCACATAGACATCAGCTAAAAAACGATGTCTTTAGCGTTTTTCTTGTAGTGTCTCATGCTTAAGTGTTACCGAAGTAGGGTCAGAAACACCTCTAATAGCAAAGAACGTTTTGCAGCGTTTCACAAACCTTAAGATAATGACCATTTGTTATCGGTCTGATTCATCTTCTGATTCATCAACAAGAAGAGAAAAACAAGGATCACCAATTTCTTCGCGTATCATATATACGACGAACTTTGTTAGCCATAGTTGCCAAAATTTCTTTCTGGATGTCTGGAGAAGTATATTTGACATTTTTTGGGGCATTAATTATTACAACATCTCTGACAACGCTGCTCCACTTTTCTGTATAATTAATCATATCAATCACATTTCCACGATTAAAAGATTATTTAGACTCATCATGGCCTCTACAAGCATAACCTTGCAACGCTGACCATTGAACAATTATGATTATTTTACTTCTTCTTCTTTGTTAACTCTCTCAATCACTTTATGAATATGTTGAGGAGGCCTCATCAATGAGTCGGAACATGATACACATTCATTATGAGGAGATGAAGATGATGAACCAATATGACCAAGAAATACACAATCCTTACCTTGTTGAACTCTCATCCAGTTATCAAATCCATCACTCACTAAAGTCGAAGGGGAAGAGGTATGCATATTATCTCCAAAAAGAAAGCATGGAAAGCAATAGGCCTAGTGTTTACGACAAGAATACTCTAACCAATGAAATTCATTAAACTAACTGGCTGAAAATGACGAGTTTTATCTTTATATTCACGGCCCTTATACAAGTGAATTTTGGGTTGGAAAGAACCAACCATCAAATATGACAGTCTAATTTCATCCCTTCTCTCATGAGGCCAATTTCATATTCTCTTCTTTTTCCCTTGATCCCGCTCAATTTTAAATGATGAATAGGAGTAGATTCTTGATTTTCAATTGAAGGTGAAGATTGTTGATTTTTAGTTGATGGAATATCTTGGTCATTATTTGATTCCCCATTTTGTGTATTTTTTACGGTCCTGAAGAAAGCATGTAGTGTAGTTTTGCTTTTCTTACTTGAAGATTGTTGTGTAGCCTTAACTTCTTTTATGAATTTAAGGTATTTAAGAAAATCCATTAGAAATTTTATTTCATGAATCTTCAAAATTAAGCACTTATTTTTAAGAACTAACTACCAAACACAAATTCCACACTACAAGAAACAGGGGCTTTTGTGACGAAGGTATTAGTGACAACATAAAGCTGTCGCAATAAATACGTTTTTGTGACAACAAATTGTCACAAATAAATCGGGCATCAAATTGTCACAAATATTTGTTGGTAATACCAATAGCTACGACTTGTGAAAAGTTTTGTCGCAAAAAGTTTGGTAAATGTGACAACTTCGTTGTCGCTAAAGGTTTTGTTAGCAATTTTGTCCCAAAGGTAATCAGTTCATCTTTTGTGACGACATTGTCATTGCTAATAATCATTATTAGTGGTGAGTTGTTTGTGGTCTCAAATAACTAGTGTAAACAAACTTTTTATGGTAATATTTTGTCATCCCTAATATTTTTCCTAATTACTTCTCCTATTTTCCTCCCTCTCACACTTCCCGCCCCAATTTTTTCCCACTTTTTTTCTCCCGCTGGTCGGCACGCTCGTAGCCAGGTTTTTCTTCCTCGCCGACGATGCACGCCCGTAGCCAGGTTTTTCTTTTCCCCCCCTCTCTCCCCCTCTCTAATTTTTTCACTTGTTCTCTATTTTGGCAGATTTTCTCTCTCTCCCTCTCTAATTTTTTCATATGTTCTCTGTTTTGGCAGATTTTGCAATTCACTTTTGGGTGCTGCTATCCAGGTCTCCCGATTCTTCCACATTTGCAGTTTTCCTAAATTTTAAAGCTATTATTCTCTTGTTTTGGAGATATTTTCTGGACATGTACTTTTGAGTTTGTGCCCTAAATTTTAGTGTATGGATTTTTGCTCTTGATCTTGTGTGATTATTTGCTTGCTGATTGGGGCCTTTAGCTTATTTCTCAAGTGTTGCAGAATTTAGGTTACTCAAACATTTAACAATTTCATGCTTTGATTCTCTGAATTTAGTCATGTGTTCTTTTGTTTTCAAAATTTACAATTATCAGTCATGTATTCTTTCTTTCAAAATGATTGAGTTATGCAATTTTCGAGCTACTGAATTTCATGTTCTGTGAGCTTATGCTTTCCTATCATTTCAGTTGTTGAACAAAACTAATAGAAAACCTTTGCTAGCAGCAGTGGAGAAAATGAAGGAAGATAATTTCTATATTTCATGCATTTCCTTAATGAAAGTATTGTTCTAACTTTCTATATTCAGTCAAACCAAATTTCATTGTCTATATAGCTCGTTGCTACTCAGAGCTAACTTGGGGGGGGAGTCTATAAAATAAATATCTACAATAAGAACCAATGTTTTATAAATTTGGCAAATAATATCTACATAGAAAACAAAAAAAGAGTATATAAATTCAATCCCTACCCAGCTTAATTGCTTTTAGAAAAACAAGCAAAATCTACAAAAAGAATCAACATTTCATCAGTTTATCAAGTAATATTCACAGAGAAAATTAAAAAGAAAAAAACAATACATAAATTCAAACCCTACCCAACTTAACTTTTTTTAGGAAATAAATGAAGAAATGAAATAAGTTATGCATTTTGAAGGCATACTTCACTCCTTTTCGTCGTCGCCCACTGAAGCCAGGAGTTTGAGCTTTGAAGATGAACAATGGCTTCTAAGTTCTGACTCTTCTCCGTTTCTGCCTCTCTCAGTCCCTCTCTTTTCTTCTTTTGTTTTGTTCTCTGATTTTTTTTTTGTTGCTTTAGTTTGTTAATTTGGACTTAAATTAGGCTGAAGTACACTTGGCCCTGTTGAAACACCCTGGGCCGAATGAAGATGGTTAGGCCATACCTTTATAAAAAAAAAATAACATTACATGTGTATATAATTTGAACATAGAGTGTGTCAGGGCCTAGGGTGCCCCCTCCGCCACTGACCATAACTGAATATCTAATATTATGATCATCACAAGTAATTTGAGCTTTGCATTGGAAGGAGCAAAGCCTCAGTCCAATGGAAGTTGCATTAATAGAAGAGACATTAAGCACAGTGAAGGTTTTCTATCTAAGATAATAAGATTATTAGTTGGCTTGTTAAGAATCGCCATAAGCATTCCAATTGTAGAGATGATATTTGATAGAATCTGAGGCCTTAAAAACTTTAAACAGATCAGATTCTTACGGTGTTGTATGTTAATATTGTAACACTGAATCAAATAATACAAGTACACGGCAGAATAAAAATAACACGGAGATTTTTAACGTGTTTAGATTCCTCAATCTTAATGCACGAAGCCACGCCCAGAGAAGAAACAATTCAATATTAGAAAAGCAATGCTTATTACAAATACGACTGGATTTACGAAAAGTATAAAAACTCCCTCTTTATCAATTTCACCAACACTCGTATAAAACTAATATTCTGATCGAATCTTCCAAAAACCTCAACCTTTTTGGAATCCCTCCAACCTCAAATCCCTTGTACGGATGAGTCAATCCACACCGTAGATCTTCACTTTCTTCTCCCGAAGAATAGAATTAAAACACAAAGATTTCTTGAAAAAGAACAATATAGCTCAAAGAGTGTTTTTCTCGATGATCTTCTTCAAAGAATAGCTCAAAGAGTGTTTTTCTCGATGATCTTCTTCAAAGAATGGGCTCCCTTTATATAGTGAATGGGATCGATCCTCTCTTGGCTGGACCGATCTTCTCTTGGCTGGAATCAAGTGAAATGCAGATTTCCAGCTGGAGGTTACAAAACTATAAAAGGAAACCAGCAAGAACAAAAACCTTTCCTTGTGGGTGAGAACAAAGACATAAGGAAAGAGTTTAAATGGCAATTAAATAGGCTGAATAATTCTAGATAAAGAATCCAAGATAATCAGCAAGCTACTCAAAATAGAACAATTGCCATAAATCAGAAACAAAGAATCTGGTGAGATAGCAGCCCAGATTGTGCGCAGACGGTGTTGCAATGCAGAGTTACAACACTGGATTTTGCACTGTGCAGACAAAACAAAAATGCCAATAACCATAACATTAACAATTCCCCCTTAGGCACTTTTTTGGTCAAAACAAAAAATGCAGGAAATGAATATATTCAAAAGTGAAGCAATACTTTTAAATTTAATTCTGATAGGTTAGCACACAAAAATCGTCATATATAAACCAATAGCATACATAACAATCAGTTTGTCCAAAATAACCAAGTTCAAACTATAACACATGATAATCATAGAATACTACAGTTTTAATCATCTTTTGACTCCCCCTCAGAGTCAGCCATATTATCTTCCTCATCCTCATACTCATACTCCCCCTCCGAACTAGCCTCTTCCTCTTCACTGGACTCTCCCTGAGATTCTGCCCTTTCATCCATAGCGACTGCCTCAGCCAAATTATCCAAGACAGTGTCTACTCCCCCTTTTTGAGCAACATGTGCCAAAGGTGTAGATGGGATACAAATCTGCTGAAGAAAGTTTTGGGCTTCCAGCTTTTTAGATGTCCAGAATTTGATCTGGTGCTCTGCTTCAGTAATTTCAGCATGAATGTGAGCCTCAACTGCAGCATTTCCAGGTGTTGGAACACTGGAAAAAGCAAACCAATGTCGGCGATGTAGATCCCGATAGGAGCGAGCAAATACAAGGTCATTTATCTTATCACCCTTTAAGATCTTGACATAGATGTAAATTGGGGCAGGTATAGCAACCAAATCCTCTGATTCCTTCTTTTTGAAACCCTAAGAAACAAGAACCTTGTAAATTAAAGAATGGTAAGGCAGTATACCATACATACTGGTGTAACCAGCATGAGTCCCAATTATAAACTATGGTGAACAACTGAGAGTAAAGCTTTAGTCAAAATCAGCTCATGGAGTCCCTTTATAAATTTTTGGGTTTAATATCATTTTATTTTATTTTGGCTGCAGCTTTAGTTACTCTCGTGAACGTAGCATTGGGAATTCACAGGAATTATCCGGCAAACCAGGAAGTCTTGGTGCAAGTTTCCGTTCTGAGAAATCTGAGAGCAGATTTGGTGGTGATGGACCTGAGATTATGAAACCAGTTCATATATCTTCAAAACGATTGTATTTCATGGTGCAGCCTGACTGGTATTATGGGACTTTTGGCATGATTTGCGCATTTATTGTTGGGGCACAAATGCCTCTTTTTGCACTGGGTATTACTCAGGCTCTTGTATCGTGCTACATGGATTGGGATACGACACGTCAGGAAGTGAAAAAAATTGCATTCCTCTTTTGTGGGGGTGCTGTTATAACCATCATTGTTCATGCTATTACACATATGTGTTTTGGTATCATGGGAGAACGACTTACCCTTCGTGTTAGAGAAAAGATGTTCACTGGTAAAGTAGCCTTATCTAGCATTTCTAAAAGATATCAAATAAACAATATATATTCGGGTTATCGACTTTAGAGCTAGCTCACTGATACATGGTTTTAATTTCCTTGCAGCTATGTTGAAAAATGAGATAGGATGGTTTGATGACGTGAACAATACAAGTGCTATGCTTGCATCAAAATTAGAAACTGATGCAACTTTGTTGCGTACAGTGGTGGTTGATCGCTCGACTATCCTATTAGAAAATGTAGGTCTAATTGTCACCTCATTTGTTATCGCCTTCATCTGAATCGAGACTCGCTCTTGTTGTCATCGCAACTTATCCGCTAATCATCTGTGGTCATATCAGTGAGGTACCCCTCCTTTCCACTTATGTTCAGCAGTAACGGAAACTTCATATACATACAATATATATTTAAAGAATTACTTTTTTATCATCACAGAAACTTTTCATGAAAGGCTATGGTGTTGACCTGAACAAAGCATATCTCAAAGCTAACATGTTTGGCTTGAGAGGCGGCAGCGAGTAACATCCGAATCAAGCGGCGATTCTCGCCGATGAAAAGGTTATTGATCTCTATGCCCGCGAACTTATTGAACCATCTAAGAGTTCATTTAGGCGTGGGCAGGCTGCTGGGATATTTTATGGAGTCTCTCAATTTTTCATCTTCTCGTCCTATGGTCTTGCCTTATGGTATGTTCATTAAGTACAATCTTTTAGATTTCATGCTAAAAATAGTCTGATATAAAAAAAACAGAAATGGCCAGCTTAATATGTACTGGACCTTGTGCTGTTGTGCATCTTGAATATGGACTTCTCCAGAAAATGATCTTTGAATTTGAGTTGCTATAATAATAACAAGCTTAAGAATTCTATTAAAACAAATGACTTTGAAATACTTATATAGTTCAAAGTTCAAAGTATGATGAGCATACATCATAGGCTTTCTTTGGTACCATACTTATGTTTCACCCAACTTCTTATCAGGTATGGTTCTACTCTCATAGAGAAGGAGCTCGCTGGCTTTAAATCAATCGTGAAATCATTTGTGGTATTGATCATTCTGACCTTTTCTATGGTGAGATACTAGCCATGGCACCTGATCTCCTAAAGAGTAACCAAATGATGGCATCCGTATTTAATGTGCTCGAGAAGGGCAAAGATTTTAAACGATGTTGGTGAAGATGTTGTGAGTGTAGAAGGGTCAATCGAGCTCAAGAATGTTAAGTTTACCTATCCGTCGAGACCCAATGTCCGATTTTCGAGGACTTCAATCTAAAAATGTATGCGGGAAGAAGTATGGCTTTAGTAGGTCAAAGTGGTTCCGGAAAAGCTCTCATTTCCTATTACTCGATTTTATGATCCTAGTTCGGGTGAAGTAATGATTGACGGTGAGTTTTTCGACTACATTTTACTTCAAGAAAGATGTAATGTTATTTTTTCAGTTGAGGTTTTTCCGTTGTTCGCTCGTGATCATGTCAAAATTATGCAGGGAAAGACATAGAGAGACTGAAACTGAAGTCACTAAGGAAGCACATTGGATTGGTGCAGCAAGAGCCAGCTCTCTTTGCCACATCTATCTACGAAAACATTCTTTACGGCAAAGAGGGAGCCACGGAAGGTGAAATAATCGAGGCAGCTAAGCTTGCTAACGCACATAATTTCATCAGCGCCCTTCCGGAGGGCTACTCGACGAAAGTCGGGGAAAGGGGGATTCAACTCTCTTGTGGCAGAAGCAAAGAGTAGCCATTGCACGTGCCATTTTGAAGAACCCTTCAATTTTGCTGTTGGATGAGGCTACTAGTGCTCTTGATGTGGAATCGGGACGTATTGTACAACAAGCTCTAGAAACGATTGATGAAGAACAGGACCATAGTCATGGTGGCACACAGGCTATCCACCATTAAAAACGCGAATCAGATATCTGTGTTGCAAGATGGGAAGATTATAGAGCAAGGGACTCACTCTAGTCTTATAGAGAACAAAGACGGCGCATATTATAGGTTGATTAATCTACAATAGCAACATGAACACTAACATTGACAACAGTACGTTTTGTTTTATATAGATTGTTTTCCGTCTTTTTTGACAATGTTGCTGCTAATGCATGTATCTAAGCTTTTTTTTTTAATTTTTTATTGTTGGGATATTATGATTAACTGCCAAAATTGTATGTGATGTATGATGTTAATTATGGCATGTTTGCTTCAATTTTAAATGGAATTAAATCATCCATATGTCTTCAGATTTTTATACATGTTACATAAATCATTTTCCTAGCATATCATAAGCAAAAGTTTCGTAAAACCGTTCATTCGACTTATTTTGATACCCATATTTTGTTCTACATGTGTTTGATGTGATTTGTTATTGTTGGTGAATGGTGATAGTGGTTGAAATTTGGATTGATTGAATACACATTGTTATGGTTTTTACTTGTGCTACACACGATGTTGTAGTTGTTGATGATCGGAACTTAATTTGAATTGAGACTAGTGGTTGAAATTTGATTATTATATTATTAATGGGTGAGCCACGTGAAGCTTTGGGTGAGCAGGCATCACATTGTATTATCATTTTTTGGTATTTTTATTAAGAGTATTTGTTAGAAAAATGAACTATAAAAGATAGAAGACAATTTTAGAAGGAAGAGGAATTTTATTAACTTGATTGTCTTACAAAATTCTAAGTACATATGTATATTTATAGATGCATAAAAGACCCTTCAAACTAGCTAATTTAATACAGTAAACCAATGGACTCATCCATCTACATGCACCTTAACCAATCTAAAACATTCCCCATTCTTCTACATACTCTAGATTCATGAACTTAAAAATTGCAGTCAACTAATAAGGCGTGCTCACGCCTTATGCAAAGACATAATCTGGAAATTCTAAATTATTTACTAACAAAATCCTCCCTTAATTTAGAATTTCCTTCTTCACTCCATGTCTTGCCCTTAATCTTCGAAAATCTTCAAACTTCAGCGGCTTTGTGAAAATATCCGCAACTTGATCTTAAGTCTTGACAAACTTGAGTTCCACTTCTTTGTTCGCAATGCATTCTCTAATAAAATGGTACCTCGTATCGATATGCTTGCTTCGATCATGGAACACCGGGTTCTTGGCAAGTGCTTGTGCCGACTTGTTATCAATGCAAATTTTTGTAGCTTCTACTTGAGATAAGTGAAGCTCCTTCAACAATTTCCTTAGCCATATAGCGTGACAAGTACACGAAGTTGCAGCTACATATTCTGACTCACAAGCCGACAATAACGTCGAGTTGATAAATTTTCCACTTCATTTGAGCTGCCAAAGAGATGACTAAACGAATAGTTTCCTTGCGGGCAACCGGTGCAAAACCTTCATCGTAGTCAAATCCATGTTTTTGCTTGTAGCCCTTGACTACAAGTCTCGCTTTGTATTTCTCTACTTCCCCTTTAGCATTCTTCTTCACCTTGTACACCCATTTGACACCAATAGCGTCATGACCCTTGGGAAGAGTGGTTAATTCCCAAGTATGGTTTTTCTCAATCGAATTAATCTCTTCATCCATGGCTTTTCTCCATCGTTTATCATGTCTTGCTTCATCAAAGGTTAGAGGCTCACTATCTGCAAGAAGACAATACAATTCATCATTGTCAAGAGAAACTTCATGAGATCTTTCATATATGTCATCAAGACTTCTCATTTTTAGTGGCCTTTCACTTGAACTTTCTCCATGAGTAGGTGATGGAATTGGAGAAGGAAGTGGTGTAGAATTCTGTTCAAGCTCCAAATCATCTTGTTCTCCAAAATAAGGAAGAAAATCATAAGACTTTTCTTCTTTGGCTTCCCAATTCCACGTGGCTTCTTCATCGAACTCAACATCACGGCTAATCACGACTTTGCCATTGTTCGGGTTGAACAACCAATAACCTTTTGAATGATAATCATAACTAACAAACATGTGCTTGACACTTCGATCATCAAGTTTGGATCTCTCTTGGTGGGGAACTTGAACATAAGCAATGCTTCCAAATACTCGCAAATGATTGACATTCGGCTTCTTTCCGTTCCATGCTTCTTGAGGTGTTTGTTTTTTGACATTCACCGTCGGTGAACGATTTGACAAATACACCGCACATGATACAGCTTCAGCCCACAACTCCTTCGGCATATTTTTGGCTTTGAGCATACATCTGGCCATGTTAAGAATGGTTCTATTCTTTCTCTCGGCGACACCGTTCTGTTACTGTTGTGTGATCTAGGACTGTCATAGACGACGAATTCCATGAGTTGCACAAAACTCATTGAATTCCCTTGAAGTGAATCGCCTCCTCTATCGGATCTCAAAGCTTTGATTTCGTAGCCACTTTCTTTTTCAACAAGTGTCTTGAAATTTTTGAAAGTAGAAAAGGCTTCTGATTTTTGCTTCAGAAAGTAAACCCAAGTCTTTCTAATTTGAAATCATCGATAAAGAGTATAAAATATTTATTCTTACCAAGTGATTGTGGATTAATTGGTCCACACACATCCGTATGCACAAGTTCAAGCGGCTTGGTCGCTCTGCATGTTGCTTCTTTTGGAAAACTCTTTCTTGTATGTTTTCCGACAAGACATGCTTCACACAAATAATTGGGATGGTTAATTGAAGGCATCCCTCTCACCATATTATTTTCTCCCATCGCTTTAAGAGCTCCAAAATTCAAATGCCCAAATCTCATGTGCCATTGCCATGCTACATCTTGTACATTAGCCTTCAAACGCTTTGCATCAACTGATTTCATGTTCAATTTGAACATCCTGTTCTTTGACATAACCACTTTAGCAAGCAAATTGGCATTCTGATCTTGTAGCCAAAGACAATTGTCTTTCATGAGAATCTCATACCCATTTTCAAGAAATTGACCCAAACTCAAAATATTACTTTTCTATTTAGGCACATAATAAACATCGGAGATCAATTTATGGCTGCCATCATTGGAAGAAATGAGAATTGTACCTTTCCCTTGAATATGGATATTTGAGGAGTCTTCGAAAAAGACGTTACCTCTCACCTTCTCATTTAACTGTGCAAACTTTTCTCTATATCCGCACATGTGGTTGCTATCACCATTATCCAAGTACCACAGACTATTGTTGTCATTCTCGTCATCTTTGATTGTTAACAACAACGTCGACTCTTTCGCTTCTTGCTTATCGTCAACAAGATTGGCATTGTCTTTAGCATCGTAATTATTAATGCGGCACTCCCAGGCAAAATGGCCAAGTCTATGACAACTGTAACATTCAATTTTAGACTTGTCATACCTCCTTTCATTTGATCTTTGATAATAGTCTCGTCCTCTTCCTCTTGCTCTTCCACGGCCTCTTTGTGATGGTTGGTTTCTTTCTTCATTGTTGGAGCTGTCTCCACTGTCTCTTCCAGGCCTATTTTGGTTATTTGCACGACCTCTTCCTCGTTCATAACCTCGTCCACGTCCACGTCCTTTGAAGTTATTTTTCTTTTCTGTATCATTTCTCAAAGTAGCTTTAACTTTGAGAACTTGCTCCAATGGCTCCTCTTGTCTCCTCTTGATCTTTTCTTCATGAGCTTGTAGAGAACCCTCCAATTCTTCAATGCTCATAGAATCTAGATCTTTCGTCTCCTCAATGACACACACAATATAATCAAACTTTGGAGTCAAGGAACGAAGAATTTTCTCCACTACGCTTACATCTTCAATTTATCTCCATATCTCTTTAATTGATTCATAACAGCTTTCACCCTTGAATAATAATCCGAAATCGCTTCAGATTTATTCATCTTCAAAGCTTCAAAATCACCCCTTAGTGATTGAAGTCTCACCTTCTTCACTTTATCAACACCTTGTAGAGATTTTGCCAAAATCTCCCAAGCTTCCTTTGAAGTAGTAGCATCGGCTACTTTCTCGAACATCGAATCATCCAAACATTGATGGATGAGGGTGAGGGCTTGTTGATCCTTCTTCTTTGTCTTTGACAAAGTATCCTTGTCGATTGGAGATAACGTAGCTTCATTTTGAGGATTCTCATATCCCTTCTCTACGACCTCCCAAACATCTTGGGAGCCAAGCAAGGCTTTCATTCGTAGACACCATTTTTCATAGTTTTCTTTTGTGAGATAAGGGAATTGGAATGAAGCTACTCCATTGTTTGCCATCTCAAAGGATTATATGGCTCTGGATACCACTTTGTTAGAAAAATGAACTATAAAAGATAGAAGACAATTTTAGGAGGAAGAGGAATTTTATTAACTTGATTGTCTTACAAAATTCTAAGTACATATGCATATTTATAGATGCATAAAAGACCTTTCAAACTAGCTAATTTAATGCGATGAAACCAATGGACTCATCCATCTACATGCACCTTAACCAATCTAGAACATTCCTCATTCTTCTACATACTCTAGATTCATGAACTTAAAAATTGCAAATCAACTAATAAGGCGTGCCCACGCCTTATGCAAAGACATAACTGAAATTCTAAATTATTTACTAACGATATTATCTCGGCGAGCCAATTTAATACTCTTTCCAAAGTACAAGTTTTGTGTACATAAATGACGTTTTTCGGATCACACATAGCTATGGATATGATCACAAATATGTTTATAGAGTTTTGGTTTTAAAGCGTTAAAAGTCATGGGTCATTGACATCGGATACGAATGATACCGTTGAAATTCATGTGTAATGGTTCTACGGTGAGGTCCTGGGAGAGAGGATTATTTAGACTTTGGAAGATATATTAGTGTTTATATACTTTTATAGTTCTCGAGGTTGTAGGAATGGTCATAAGTCATCACTCTCTTTTGGACAAGGATAGTCTTTGTGCTAGCATCATTGCGGATGAGATCTTCTATTCCAAAATTGTGTTTCATCTCCTATTACACCGCACGGATGATTGTCATGTATGGAAAAGGTGTAATTTGTTACCGATCAAAAACTGATTTTGATTATATTGAGAAGCATGGGCAAGGCTGTTGGCAATTGCTCCCTGAAAAAGAAGGCCTCAACAGGTGTGGGAAGAGCTGCAGATTTGGTGGAGTGTTTAAGAGGATAATATCAAACCCTTTTATAATCTTCATCTATGGTTACAAATATTGAGCCAATTCTCACCTTTATAACCATCCTGGAAAGTTTCCCATGGCAATCAAGTCCACACTGATTTTAACTTGAACCAATTTCGAATATAACCAAATAATGTTTGCGTCTGACAACAATGGTTAAACTGGGGTGCACTCTTAATGGATGCTGACGCCGATAAAATACTTCTTGCTGGAAAGATGATTTTAATGAATCATTTCCTTCTCCATTGTAAATTTATTGCTGATATTTGTTTGTAAAGTTTAGTTTTTTGTAAGTTTATTTAATTTTGTATTTTCTTTGATATCAAATGGTTACAGAAATGGACCATTTTTCCCTACTGCCATCTGAGTTTATTGGGCTGGGCCAGTCCGACAAGTCCTTATGACTTGCATATTTGGGCCTGCATTATATCGATTGGCTCATTGGACTATTCATGAACAACCACTGGATCACATGCATCATTCGATGATAAAAAATGATAGGACTCGCATTGATACACTCCAAAGACAGTTGTTCTCTTCAGCAACTTATGCCAAAACAAATGCCACATAAAGATAAAAGAAAAGGCTGAGACTTGTATATCTGCTTTATATTTATGTATTCTGACTGGTTGATATTTGGTTATGTCTCCCATGTGCTAAGTTGGTTCTATTAATCATGTTCAAGGGGATAAAAAAAATACAAATAAAAAGGGATAATTACAAAAAACTATAGTAAGATTTGTAAAATAAAAACAAATGTCAATGGCGTATTTGTAATTTGAAAGATAATTGAGTTTGTCTTTTGTAATTAGGATAAACCTCAGGGATAGTTTTTGTAATTAACCCAAATAAAAAATAAACTACCAGAGATCACTGCTCCATTCTAGCAGAATGTACAACAAAGTCAACAAAATTGGTGGTACTTTCTAAATCAATAGGGATCACAACAGCAAGCAACATATAGTATAGTAGCAGAACACATCAAAACAGCTACCACTTTGGAAATATATATCAAGCTGCTTGCTGCAAAGGAGTAGTGACATTTGATACACAAAAAAACTTAAAAAATAGAAATATGCATTTCATATCTATGTATTCATAATTATGAAAAAATGGTAGCTAATAATCCACATGACTATACTTGACATAAGAGATATCAGAACAATATTCTCTACAATTGCCCTCAAGTAAAACATAAACATATCCAATTTGGTATGAAATATGGCCCTTTCCCTCTCTAAGAGAAGATTTTATAGTGCATGTTAGTGGTGCAAACAAATCACAGTTAGACAGAAGTTAGACAGGAAGCTATAGGTATTTCAAAAACCAAATTATGAATGGCCTCACTAAACGAAGCCATCTTAAACTAAACCCTAAACCTTAAACAAATCACAGTTAAACATCCCAAAGTTAAGCAAGCACCGTATTCACGAGCATATATATACTCACATCTCAAAACAGTTTCCATTGAGCTATTGTAAAAAATCTCTCTTAGACAGACCTGGAATTTTCTTATTTGATATCCACACAAGAGCATATTTATTGGTTAAGACGAAACTCATTTTTCCAATTTTCTTCTTACTCTTTCCAAGTTCATCTAATTTCCGATGTTTATGGTTTACAATTTGTGGAATGAAAATTAATGCGTACCCTCATGCTGTAATGTTGTCACACATATGGTGATTAAAAGGAAACATGCTCTGTTTAGCACGGCATACACTAAATTAGATAAGACTTCAGTTGATATAAGAGATATCAGAACAAATTTCCTTAGCCAGGAAATACATTCCCAAAAGTAAAACACAAACATACCTAAACATTTCGAGAGTATTTGAGAATTACCTTTCTCCACTGAAATGAACCAACTGTCTCACCAACAGGAATATACACGACGAACAAACACAGTGCACCATTTCATGCCCATTTTGGAGCAGATCCAAAGCAAAGAAATCTACTTATTAACTACTGCACTAATCACCCTATCTAGACCTAATGCTATGTGACACGATTTAAACAAGAGCATGAGCTAATTCTACCGCCCAAGTGTCAATGGATAAGCCCCACATACCTCAAACTACCAAGTATTACTGCCCTACGCGTAATTTCTTACACTTGAATCGGGTTCTCTTTTTCATCACGCTTCATATCACAGGCGGAATTGGAAGATTGGAAGCTCCATCATCCTCATCACATCCAGCATTACTCACCAACATCCTAATTTCTTTCTCACAACAACTCAAACCATCCGAATTCACATCTTTCTTGTCATTGTTACTCAAAACATCCCAGAAAAACTCCGTCAAAACATGCTCGTAGCTAGGCATCTTTGCATATCCAGGGAAATAGTTAATGTCAATCACAAGGTACCTATTGCCAACCCTAGTGTCTCTAATCACATCAAAATTGAACAAATGTAACCCCATAGCACGCCTTAGCCCCCTAGCAATATCCACCAAGAAGTTCATCGGAGGGATCTCCGTTTTCCCATCCTCCAAATCCATCATCCTATAATACGTATCTCGACTCCTCTCCACACTATTCACATTCGACACCTGCGAAAACGACAACGAGCCCTTTAAAGTCCCTAAATTCTCTTCATTCACATCAGGCAAAGATTTCCTCTTAACACATTTCACATACTCCCCAACAACATACACCTTAAAAATCACTCCACCGTGATTCACAAATTCTTGCAGCACAACCGGCGGTTTCAGCTTACTCAGCCCATCACTGTTATACACCAGAGACATTTTATGCGATTTAGCACTCCCATCCGCCACCAAAGGCTTCGCAATCACCGGAAACTTCAACCCTTCGCTTTCCAAGTCCATCTCCCCCACTGCCTTAGCGTCGTAGACAGCAATCTGCTTTGGAATCCCAAACGACACCGTATCACATTCAATTACGTTCAACTCCGTCACCACCTGTAGCATGGAAATGCGATTGTGGAGCCTTTCAATTGCATCGGGGAATCGATAATCAAGACTTTTGGGTTCTTGGCCGAGTATTCAGCCAACTGTTGCCTCCATTCGGCGCCGTAGATTTTGTGGAGGACCAAATCGAAGGGCCCCTGCTCAATTAAGGGCTTTTCCAAATCGATCTTGATGAGATCGATGCTCTTCTCTTTCGCGACATTTATCAGAGAAATCTGAATGAAACTCGCTTGTTTCTTCGAAGCCAAAGCGTACCCTACTGCAAATCTTCGCCCCATTGGGTCTTCCATGAAAATCTTTCCTCAAGAAAATGAATTTTTCCAATTGATGAAAGCAAAAATCGCTCATAACCATTCAAACCCACGCGTTTCTGGTATGGGTCGAGTGCAACTAGGTTCGATTTGCGTAAATCCGTATGAATTTCAATGCGTTCCGTGGGCATACATAGCTCTGCATGTTCCTCTGTGTGTTGTGTGCGAATCTTGAGAGAGAGAGAAAGAGAGAGAGAGTAAAAGGAACCTGACAGAGAAGGGTAAAGAAGATATATATAGGTTGGAGTCGCGTTAGATAATATTAATTATATAACAATTTGTTTTTTTTTTTCCCTTTTGGAATACAATTCGGATTGAAAACAATAAAAATTAATTAATTTAACTTTCTCATGATAAGGCTTTTACTATTTGATACTCTTATACCAAATTAGTTTTTGACCCGTGCGATGTGTGGTGTCAGATTATATAAATTGAATGTATATAAGTTGTACAATCTATGTATAATATAAACATCTATAATACAAATCTAAAAAGAATCATGTTATATCATTATAATTAAAAATTAAAAATTTTGGAATACTTATTTGTGTAGAACATTATTTATATGTTTGTTTTTTGATGTATCATGGCCGGAAATAAATATTTGAAATATCTTGCAATTGATTATTCCAGATGTGACCCACATACAATGCATATATTCGTGAGGCCTCTATTTTATACCATGACTTGCATCTTCCTAATAGTTATATAATTTCTATTTCCATGCATTGTAATAGTTTTAAAATGGCATTGGACAATAGGCGGAAATATAATTATATTTTTTATTGATGAATTTAAAAATAAAAATATCATACCTAGAAATAATGAAAATTACATTAAGACTGTGTATTTATTTTCTTACATAAATATATTATTCAATTTATGGATAATGGTAATATTTATAATATTTGGATGCATATATTGAGATATTTTTTCCAATTAAAATATGTATTCTTAATTGAATTTAATCAACTCAAACAATTTTATATAATTATGAAAAAAATGAGCTAAGTTCAAATAACAATTATACATATATCACAAATAACCAAGCTACATGAATACACAAATTGATGTCCAATAGCCCGAATGCATAATAATAATAGCTAAGGCTCATTGTAGAATAAAATTTTGAGTAATATATCTTGCATTTTTTATTTATTATATCTATTTATAATTTTATATATCCAATATGGTGTCAAACTTAAGATCGTAAAAATATGATAAATTTGATATGTTATATGTCAAAAACGGATCAAATATGAAAAAAATATTAATTATTTTTTTTTAAAAAAAGGACAAATATAATAACTAACACAATACATACATAAATTTAGAAAGGTAATTTTATATAAATACAATTAAGGGACCTTAAAAGTTGACTACCAAAAACTATCATTTCAATAGTAATCAACATTTCTTTATCATACAAATTTTAATTACTTTTTATAATAATATAAAATTGGCGAGAAATCTTTCGTGCTACTATTAATAAATACCACTTATATATATAGACTTTGAAATAACATCAATACAAAATATAGACTAACAAATTAAAACATACGATAAATAATACAAAATTAGTCAAATTTTGTAATAAATAAATTATTAACTCAAGATTCTCAACGTTAATTATTAAAACTTACCTAAATTATGAATTCTAGATTTATATATACTAATTATATTGTTGACGTGCGTTTTGGTCAACAAGTAGAAATATGTAAGAGATTTAACACGTGGAAATGAAAACGTGCGTAACGTACATTTATTTCTGGCTAATTATGCCTTTTTTGTATTTGGCCGAGCCGGAATATTGGGGTCGGTCTTTTTTGTAATTTTCTACCCTCTTTTCTTCTCTTTTCCTTTTTAGCCTTTTTTATACCCCTTTTGAGTAAGTGGGTTTACAATAGTCACCTTTGCACTAACTATTCATTAATTAATAAAATAGCTAAAAAAACGACACATGTCCCTCTATAGTTGTGCATGTCAGCCAAAACTTGCCACTTGTCGACTTCTCTTCATAATTCTCCTCGACATGTGGCGCCTTCACGATACCAATAAAGTGTCAAGCATGGGCATGTGTTTATTTTTACGAAAGTTCGCGCGTGCGTTTCATTTTGAAACTTGGGCTCGGGGCTCCTGTGAGTCGTGTTTGGTTGGGCTCGATGGCCGTTGAGCTCATTAGCCGTTGGGCTCCTGTGAGCGGGCGAGCCTAATTCGTGACGTGTTGTCGTACATCATCGTTGACGTCACCCGAAGGTACCTATTCGAATATGTGTCGGATGATGACGTGGATTAATTTCTCACACTGGCTCGGCTCGGGTATCATCAAAGGCCCCCAAGTTTGATTCCGAGAGAGAACTTCGAAGTCGGAGTTAAACTTTAATGCTAATGATGAACAATTAATAGGGAAACGGATTTCTCAAAGGTTTTGTTCTTTTCGATCGATATTGTCGTAGCAATTAATGCTTGAAACGGCGCATTAATGGGTTGCCATAATGACAGAGACACGTGGCGTCTTGTGGTTAGACCAATTTTACGCAGAACCGGAAAAGGTCGTCGCGGTTCTGTCGTGGCGGCGTGGGGACGCGACGCGTTTTGATATGTTTGACGCTTTTAAATTTTTAAAAGCGTGTCTTTTTCAAAAATCGTCGCGCCTATCGAGGAACCCTATCTATAAATACCTTCGTTTCCCTTCATCATTCATTTTCGCAACCATTAACCTTTGAGCTAAAGCAAGTAGAACCGAGCAGAATTTCCGGGTCGGCTTTCCAAGTTCAGAGACTTCAAACTTAGGTATTTTTTTTCCAAATACTCTTCCTTTACCTATAAATGTCTTCTTTTGAGGATAGTAGGAGTCGTAGTTATAGTGTAGAGGTTGAAATCGAAGATCCCCCCTCTGAACCTTCTGTTTCTTTCTCACCAGCACGGCAATCACCGCCTCATAGTCCGAGTGTCATTCAGATATCTTCTCCAGACTCTTATCGAGGTGGAACGTCTTTAGAGCGGACGCATACTATCTTCGATCCGACGCCAGTGACAGTTTTCAGAGAAGGAACGGTGTACCAACCCGGACTGGAACAAGAGAGTTCTGGTGAAGAATCACCGAGTATTGATTTTAGACAATGATGCAGTCGGAAGAAGAAAATATGGACCCATTGGAGCCGGAGCGTGATAATGTAGAGCGGGTAGATGAACCATCCGGCGATTCAGTAGGAGAGGCCGCTAGGGCCCGTAGGCCACCGTAATGGCGGCCTGGTCGGCATGGAGGAGGTCCTCGTCTCCGTGTTGAGCCTCGGTGGACGCCGAGTGACATAAACGATGTCCCGAGCATGTTAATGATTCGGGAGGTGGATGAATTCCCGCGGAGGTATCGTATTCCAAGTGGTATCGATTTTTGGGTGCGGGGCCGGTGCGGAAGTTCCCAAGATTCACCAAATGGTTGCATAGTCTGTATTCGCCCCCCCTTTCATATGGTTTGAGGTTTCCACTGCCGCTTTCCTTACGCGGTGGTTTTGTAAGTGGGGAATGCATCCGCCCCAAGTGCACCCGATTTCTTGGGCGGATCATCGGCCTCCTGGTGATGTTTCACTGAAAAGTATCCTCGCCCCAAATTTAAAGAGATGAACGAGCTCTTTGTTTGGCGAGCAACTCCTTCGTCTCGGGCCCACCGTCCGGGTGGTATTATGTACTGACCCGACCGGGGTATCCTGGATGGTTTAGTAGAAGGTCTCCTTCTTCTTCTCGAAGGAGTGGAAGGATAAATGGTTTTGGGTGAGCGCGAGTGGCAAGCTCGCGTGGGAGATGGAGAGAGGGAGGTCGTTCTTCATCCTCCATCAAATTTTGTTTTTGGTTATAGTAAGTCTTACCTTTTCGTTCCTCTTGCTTTTCTTGTTTATTGTTTCCTTTTGTAATTGTCTTTTCTTTTCACTTTTATAGAGAACGTCGAGGGCCTCTGGCCTCATCTGCCTTTGTTCGAAGGTGGAAAACATCCGGGGCTCGGGGCATAATGGATAAAGGATTGAGAGGTTGGCTACCGAGGCCAACTTAGCCGCAATTGGTTTGAGGTCCGCCTTGCCCGCCGAATCCGAGGACGAGGGGCGGCTCGGACGAGGTGGCCGAGCGGGAGGTAGAGGTAGAGAGAGAGCCTCAACCGAACCCTCCCCGTAATGAAGAAATACGGCCCCATTCTCCGGGGGGAGCAAAATGGTGAGACAGAGCCGTTGGCGCCGTCCCTGCGACGGCCACCCACAGAGGCAGATCATCTGCGCTGTAGGGCCAACACAGACTCCGGAGCGCCGAGTTCGGCGCGGCTGTCCGAGGTAAACACTTATGTTTCTCATATTTCATTTTGAAACATCTTTCTTTTCTTTTGATCTTCCGACGACGGTTGCTTTGTGCGGGCGTGGCTTAGACTTGCGTGCACGTCTTGCGGCGTGAGAAACACGGCCGCAATGATTTAACTCGGGCGGCGACGATCGACTGCGGATGTGGAGGCGGCTCGGAGAGAAGATATCCGGCCGAAAACGTCCTGGCGCGGGGTGCGGGAGGCGGTGCGGCCTCCTCCTCTTCAAAGGAGAAGAGGAATCGTGATGGAGGAGCCGATCGGGACCGAGGGGTTGGTCGAACAAGACCAACATCCCGAATGTACCCCCGAAGAGGAGGTCGGCGAACTTTTTCTGATGACCTCGGCGGGAAGGTCACTTCATCCCTCCCAACCAAGCAAGAGATGAATATTGCGAGGGAATGGTTGGACTACGCCCTCGGTGGTTCGTGGAATTCGTTCGATGTGCCACGCCGACAGCGAGCAATCGGGTCTTACTAGGAGGCGGTCGGGCCGCAATGATCGCCCCGGCTCGTGCCTCGGACAAAAGGCATCGAGCAATTTCGCCGTAGATCAAGCTTCAAGAAGCAGATTCGGTATGCCATGGCCATGTCCGGCGGATGATTGGGCTCTTATGGCATGCGGTTGGGGGGGACTCATGAGCTAGAGAAAAAATATGCCGACCGGAAAGACGGACGGGATCTCGCAGGAAGCCTATGTTACCCTTCAAGGGGGTACAAGAATCTTTAAAGACTCAGCGGATGAGGCCACGCTCGGGCCAATTCGAGAGAGAGAGGTGCTGCGGGGCCGAGGCAGCGAGATCGGGCCCATAGGGCCAAGAAGAGCTCGGGGTTAAGGTCGCGAGCCGAACGTCTTTTACCACGCCGGCCGAGGAAATGGAGAGGCGTCTATCCGATGTACGCAGGAGGTTGAAGAAGCCGCCAAGCAAAACCGAGGAAGTTCGTAGAGAGGCCATTAAAGCTTACAAAAACTCCTAGCGCCAATTTGTTGACGTGCGTTTTGGTCAACAAGTAGAAATATGTAAGAGATTTAACACGTGGAAATGAAAACGTGCGTAACGTACATTTATTTCGGCTAATTATGCCTTTTTGTATTTGGCCGAGGAATAATATGGGGTCGGTCTTTTTGTAATTTTCTACCCTCTTTCTTCTCTTTTCCTTTTTAGCCTTTTTTATACCCCTTTTGAGTAAGTGGGTTTACAATAGTCACCTTTGCACTAACTATTCATTAATTAATAAAATAGCTAAAAACGACACATGTCCCTCTATAGTTGTGCATGTCAGCCAAAACTTGCCACTTGTCGACTTCTCTTCATAATTCTCTGACATGTGGCAGTTCCTGATACCAATAAAGTGTCAAGCATGGGCATGTGTTTATTTTTACGAAGGTCATCGCAGCGTGCGTTTCATTTCAAACTTGGGCTCGGCTCGTGAGTCGTGTTGCGGTTGGGCTCGGGCCGTTGAGCTCGCCGAGTCCGTTGGGCTCGGTAGCGGGCGAGCCTAATTCGTGACGTGTTGTCGTACATCATCGTTTGACGTCACCCGAAGGTACCTATTCGAATATGTGTCAGACTGATGACGTGGATTAATTTCTCACAGCTCGGCTCGGGTATCATCATATATATTGATATATTAAATAAGTATTCACACTATTAAAACTTGAGTAAGTCTCTATCGTGACCGTCTAACGGATCTGATCCGTTAAATGGATCCCTAACCTCAACCCGTCCTATGCATATGACTTTCAATTTCTAATTCGCCGCTAATCTGAAAATTCCAGCAATATTCATTAGCCCTCTAATTCAAGATTTTGGTACCCTAAACTCAATGCTACATAATTCATTTAATCAAACCCAGCAGCCATGGGAAACCAAGAAAAAAAAAACTTCTAGTAAATCAACGTAAATTTAAAAGAAAAAAGATCTTGGTCACCCAATTCCATAAATTAGTCATCTTTAACTTCTGAGAAAAATTCCGACCTAGAATCTTCTTGTTAATATATGCAAATGCAGAAGTGATGCATTATCCCCATTTGACTATAAATTGATTTGTTTGTGAGGTCTGCAACAAGAATTTTCAGATTGATCAAAATCTTCACTTTACAAAAGATGACATAATCTTCCATGTAAACTGAAGCAGAGAAATATGGAGCCTTAAAATTGGGACTTTGAGTTCCACTTGTGTGCGTCTGACTTCATCGAAATTCATGAATTTCTGCAAGAATAGATTAACCCACATACATTTATGATTTTTTAAGTGATAATTGCCCAAATTGTACAAAACAAATACACAAAACTCTTTTTTTTTTTATCACTTTCCCATAAAAAACTCTTTCTTACACAAAAATGAGGTGTTTTTATATTTTTACCCTTACTTAACCAAACCTCATAATTAGTTCTCTCTCTCTCTCTCTCTCTCTCTCTCTCTCTCTCTCTCTCTCTCTCTCTCTCTCTCTCTCTCTCTCTCTCTCTCTCTCTCCCTAACACACATTTATTACAATTTATTATTGTAAAACTGTATACATACCGTGAAACTATATATATACCGTGAAACTAAGTTTATATTACCCTGATGCTAATATTATATTGCGATTCTACACCTATATAGCGTGAAATTACTTATAACCTGAAATTATGCCTACCGTGAATTGATTGAGCATAATATCGTGAACTTACATGTACCACGAAATTTTGCATACTGTGATAAGTAGAAAGTACGTGGACTTTTTATAAAGACATGTCTAATATCTAGATTGTCGTCATTTATTTTATTATTTTTACATATGAATTGGCATAATTTGGCAGTTCGATATGGTGCGGATTTGCAAGGACTCGAATATGATAGCGGACAAGACGTGATAGAGTTAATCATGATGGAGATAATTATTTTCCTAACTTCGTGAATACCGTGGTCGATAGCCCAATTAATCTATTTGCAAGCAACAATTATACTAAAGATAAAAAACAATTGCAAACAATTCATTATAATAAATAACCAAACATTCTATAAATAACAACGAAACCATAGTTTTTACACTAATTCTAAAAAATAAATATTTATTATTTTAAGGTTAAAAAATAAAAAACAATTCAATATAATTCCAATCAATTCATTCTAATAGATAACTTAATATTATTTTTATAAAAAACATGATTAGAAATATATTCTAAATAACCATTAAAAAATATATTCTTGAAGAATAAATAAACAATAATTGTTTAAATGTTAAAAAATTGAGAACAATTCAATACAATTGTAAACAATTCATTCTAATAAATAATTAAATATTATATAAATGAAAAATATGATAGTTTTCTAACTCCCTAAAAATTTCTATTCTTAAAGAAAAATCAAAGAGAATATAATTATTTCACAATATGGTAATATTAATAATTTTGATTTCCCGTTATATTATTCAATTTGACTCCCTGGAATAAGAATTAGTATGGCTACTCGACATATTAATCAGTTTGACTCCAATATAACAATTATCATGACTTCCTGATAGAGATGTCAATAAGGGCCAGGTCCTGAGGGCCGACCCTAGTCCGACTCTAAAAATATAAGGATTGGGCCTATATTTCATAGACCCTTATAACATGAGGGCTTTTTAGCCCGGTCCTATTGGCCCTAAGGCCGTCTAGGGCTAGGGTAGGGTTGGCCCTTAGGGCTTTTTTGCTGATAAGTTTTTTGTATTTAATATATTTATATTCAAAATGTATGCTTGCATGTAATACTATTAATCTATTAGGGAAAAAAATTTTCAGCAACCTGAACTTTTCGTGTTTTTAAACTTTGCAACCTCACCTTTTTTTTATTAGTTGCAACATGTACTATGCGTGTTTCATAATTTGCAACCTCCTGTCAGGGAGTAGGAATATTCCAGGAATATTCGGTCACGTGCTTGGCATGCCCCTTCCTGAGGGCTTTTTTTCGTCTTTTCAATTCATTATTTTTTTCCGCTTTCAATCTCGGGTAGTTGAAGTGTGTGTGAAAAATCCCCAAATATCGATTCTAGGATTAAAACTTTCAAAAGAAATCTCCAAAAATCTTCCAAAATCAGCAACAGAAAACCTTGAAGTCTGAATCCAAAAATATTTTCGTGTTCGTGGCTTTGGGTGCGACAATGGGTTGGATGATTCGAGACACGAACCCTAACTATCCTCCTGGAAAAATATGCCCAGATTATGGTATGTTGATTAATGCAAATGTGAGATGTTTTATGTACTTTTTTATGTCTAAAAGGTATATTTTAGTGATAAGATATGCATGATGTTGGATTTGGAGGGTGCATGATGTTGGGAGGATGTGTATTCTGTATTTTTTTTCGTTGATTTGTGTGTGGTATTGTTCTTTGTTCAAAGCTCAATTTTTATTGGTTTTTTAATCGTTTGGAGGGTGCATGTCTGCCATTGCTTAGTTTTTAATTAAATATTGTTTAATCAATGGTTTATTTTATTAAAATTTTAAAATAATTTCTTCAGGTCCCCACTCGAAATTATTCACTATAAGAATGCACCACTCGGGAGGCTTTCTTAGGTTAGCGAAGACATATTATGCGGGGAAAACATGAGGTCATCATATAGATTTTTGTGATCCTGATGAAATGTCCATGCTTGAGATAATTAGCATGGGAAATGAATTAGCTTGAATGGAGTAAAATATGTTTACTATAGTAAGAGTGGAGTGAGTGATTGTAATGCATTGTCATTGTTGCAAATTGATTCGATGCTTTGAATTTAGTTAATTCGATTATGAATGGTTGGTGCAAAGGCTGCAACGGTGGGTGGTCTAGGTCACATTTCAAAGACTCATTCTAAATATGATTTGCTACTCAATAACATGTGTGAAAGTTTTAATGCACGATTCTCGAGATCAAGGAATGACCAATAATCACTATGCTTGAAACAATTAGAATGATCATGATGAAGAGAACATACAAGAGAAGAGATGAAATGACCAAGTATAAAATTGTGAAATTGTTAGAGGAATTGAAGAAAAAGTCCATGGATTACATTGCACATTGGAATGGTGAGGATCAATTTGAAATAGAAAGTTGCAATTGGAAAAAGTATAAGTTGCATCTGGGAGAAAGAACTTGCTCATGTAGAAAGTGGGAGCTCACTGGTATCCCTTGTGAGCATGCAATATCTGGTATGTACTTTTTGGGATACACTCCAGAGGATTATGTAGACCACTGGTATACCAAAACCACTTTTATGAAGGCATATAGTAATGTTTTAGGTGCTATGAATCCTTGTGAGCAAAGGCCCATTATGGATGTTCAACCTTTGATTCCACCTCGATCGTCAAAGCCGCTTGGTAGACCAAAAAAGAATGCCAGAAGAAAGGATCCAAGTGAGGGCAAAACGAAGAAGAAAGTCACAATCAAGTTGAGCAGGAAGGGGCTTACCATGAATTGCTCCATATGCCACAAAGAAAATCACAATGCTAAAGGGTGTCCATATGTCAGAAAGTAGGCCTACCACTGCCCGGCTTAGATGTGCTTTGCCTCGAAAGAAAGAGAACCACAGAACAAGGTAAAATGGTTCTATTTTATATATTTGATTTGATTTATATATTTTATTGTGTCATAATAGCATTAAATGATTCAATTTTGATTGCGGGGGAGAACAAAAGGAAAAGAGATTCAGGTGGATGAAGGTCAATCATCCGCACTTTTGAAGAATCGGGGTCAAGTGGAGTTATCAATACTCCTACTAGGATAACAAGAAGCATGCAAAATGCAAGTAAGGGAACCGTCACGAAAATGCAAGTAAGGTCACTCGGTCACGAGAATGCAAGCAAAGGCAAAAATGTTATTAAAGCTCAAAAAAAGACACTTGGAGTGAGGTCAAAATTACAGTAATAAGTAATATTTGTTTAACATTTCAATATGCAGGATCAAAACTATATTTAACATGATTTTTGTAATTCTTAGGTGCACAAAAAACCTGCAGATTTAGTTGCATCTCAAGTGTCTGTAACCAAAGGCAAGGTACCAACTGACAAGGATGGAAAGAAGTCTATATGGAGACCACCGAAAGAGAGCTATGACTCAAGATGCAACATTCTCAACTAGGAAAGGTCAACAATCCAACACCAAGATAGTGCATACTCAAGAAGAACCGGTTTGGGTTCATATTATGTTGTTTTGGGTGACAAATGACAAAGTGATACATGCAAGAAAAGAATTCCTTTTGTTTTTGTAATGTTCTTTTGCTTTTGGATGTTGATACTCCTTTGAAACTTTTGTTTGTTGCTGTTGGATCTTATGTAATGTTTCTGCAAAACACTTGTGGTTTGTTTAGCTTTGAAGTGCAATATGCCCTACAACTTTTGTAATGGAACTTGGGAGTGCAACTTTTTAATGAATGGAACTTTTGTTGCTGTTGGATCTTATGCATATGCAGTGTTTTGTTACTGTTGGATCTTGATTAGGCAAATTAATGTTACTTCTTGTTTTTATACTTAGATTTGACAATACATAAAAAAAGCCAGTTAGAATAGTACCGACCAAATTCATATCATAAATCATGAAAACTTGAAGATGATTACATTAACATTGATAACAGACCTTACATCAAATCCAGATACACTAGTACCAAATTCATATGATAACTGAAAACTTGAATTTGGTGATACACACAATCCTAGTTAATAAGACCATTACACATACTAACTAATACTACTAACTAGAACTACTACAGTTACATCATTTTGTATATGATTATCCAAGACACAACAAGAGCCAACCAAACAAGCCTTTCCCTAGTTCTCTTCTTTTTCACTTCTCCTTCAAGTTTGTTAGCTCTTTTCAGTAGTCCCGGGATAATTTGGCGAGATCTAGTACACATTGGTGGGTCGATCCATGCAAAGTAATTGCACCCTCCAACTTCCTGCAAATTTGAAATTCGATAAAACTGATATAAAATTCGATAAAATTGATATAAAAAATCGATGAAATTCGACACCAACTTGATATTTTCGAATTAAAATTGCACAAAAAAATTTATCCAAATGAAATTATTCCAAAATTCAAAACAAAACCCTAAATTGTGATACTCAAAAAACCCTAATTACGCTTCCCTTGTGGAATTGAATGAAAAATTTGCACTTTATCAGTCTTAAATGAACGAAAATACGTCATACAACCTTAACATTGCATAAAAACAAAAAATTAGGGTATTTCAGCAACTTACACGGAATTTTTCGCAAGCTGAGTATCACCGGCTGGGATTAAGGTCCGTCCATGAAGTTGTCTTCACAGCATTCTTACCACAATGACAAAAATCATCCATGATGAACTCTGAAGTTTGCCTCCATATTTCCACCTAACAAGAACCCTAAAATTCGACTGAAAGCCAAGAATTGGTGGGGATTCAGTTTTATTCCCGCATTTATTCAAGAAAATATCCTTTTTGCCCTTTTATTATAGTGAGAAAAGACGAAAAAAGCCCTCAGGAAGGGGCATGCCAAGCACGTGACCGAATATTCCCGGAATATTCCTACTCCGGTACACCAGAGGTTGCAAATTATGAAACACGCATAGTACAGGTTGCAACTAATAAAAAAAAGGTGAGGTTGCAAAGTATAAAAACACGAAAAGTTCAGGTTGCTCAAATTTCTTTTCCCAATCTATTATTTGATCTCATTTATCAAATACCATTTATCTTAACAAATTATCAAATTTGATCTTTGATCGCATTTATAATTTAGTCTTACTAAATAACTTAGTAAATACAAAATTTAAGTTGGTACGTAATTGGTAATTATTATTTAGTACGTTAATAATTATAGAGAACTAAAATATATTTGATATAGACTATGTGATTACTAAAATAAAAATGACAAGTTTTGTCCAATTGGAATCTAAGAATTACATGGAGTTATTTTATAAAATAAGTAGCAAGTTTATTTTTCCATCATGATGCAATGTTTTAATTTAGACGGAATAACTTCATAAAAAATATATAAAAAAAAATCATAGGGCCGGCCCTGGCCCGACCATAGTCCTACAGGGCTAGGGCTGGGCTTAGATTTTTCAAGCCCTTATAAGTCCAGGGCTTTTTAGCCCTCGCCCTTAAGGGTTAGGGCCTCTTAGGGCTAGGGCAGGCGGGCGGTGCGGCCCGACCCTTATTGACATCTCTACTTCCTGATATTAATCAGTATGAATTCTTGGTATATTATATTAATCAGTTTGATTTCACGGTATAATAATTAGTATGGCTATCCGACATATGAATTAATTTGACTTCCCAGTATAATAATTATTATGACTTTTTGGTATGTTAATTAATATGACTTCCAGGTATGGTATATTAATCAGTTTGACTTAACGGTATAACAATTAGTATGACTTCATGGTATATTAATTGGTATGACTACCCGATATAAAAATCAGTATGACTTCTCGATATTTTAATCAATATGGCTTCCAGGTATAACAGTGGACCAAGTCAAGGTATGACTAAGTTATGGAGTGTGGTTAGATAAGTGTACAAAAGAATTATTTTAAAAACGTGAG
The DNA here is from genome assembly GCA_016081115.2 of Rehmannia glutinosa. Taxonomy (NCBI): domain Eukaryota; kingdom Viridiplantae; phylum Streptophyta; class Magnoliopsida; order Lamiales; family Orobanchaceae; genus Rehmannia; species Rehmannia glutinosa. The sequence goes on along the minus strand of JABTTQ020003196.1, from coordinate 21,423 downwards.
TAAAAAAGTGTTTTTGCTATTTTAAAAGTGTATTTTGAAAATTCTCCCATTTTTTAATCTCCATTCTTTCACATTTAGTTTTAGCGATATGTACTTTATTAAAACACAGTTCACATAATTGTTTTCCAATTTCTCCTCGAATAAACTATTTTCACATGTTCATGGGCTTGTCAAAGTCAGTCTTCCATCTAGTTTCTGCAAAGACTCTGGGTATCTAAGATAAGAAGATTAATAAGTCAGGCCTTGTCCAATAACTGTCAATACTTTTTAGATAGATTACTAATACTTTTTCAGATTACTACAAATACTCTTCATAAAAAAACTAATACTATTTAGGGGGCCTATTAAATAAGTTTCAAGGGACCATTAAATAAGTTTCAGGGAGACTACTAATACTTTTTAGGGAAAAAAACTAATACTTTTAGTGAGAACTACCAATACTTTTTAAGGAAAAATAATACTTTTCAGGGAGATTACAAATACATTTTAGGGGAAAAACTAATACGTTTAATAAGAACTACTAATACTTTTTAAGAAAAAAATTAATAATTTTCAGAGATAATTACTAAAAACCTTTCACGAAAAACTTAATACTTTTTCGGTGGACCATTAATAGGTTTTATGGGGAATATTAATAATTTTGAGGAAAAAAACTATTACTTTTTCAGAGAAAATATTCTTTAAGGAACTACTAATACTTTTTCGATGGATTGCTAATACTATCAAGAGCAAAAACTAATACTTTTAAGGGCTCTAGTGATACAATGTTACAACATAATATTACAAAAATGCCACCGGGTTTGGGTTTAGGATCCGTCCAATAGATTTTGGCCCGCTAGACTGTCTGACAGGAGTTTTTGTCTTAAAAGTTTACCTAAATTATTAAAGATAATAAACCCAGATTGTATATATAAAACACTAGATGAGCCCCCGTGCGATGCACGAACTATATTAATAATCAATAGAGCTGTCAAATGGGCCAGTTTGGGCTGGGTGATGTTGGTCCGCTGGGCCAAAGAGAAAAACCAGGTTGAGTCGGGTTGAAATTCCATTAGGCCAATATTTTTAAGACACAACCCATATAAATACATATGAAATGACCAAGCTGTTAACTTTTTGGGGCTAACGGGTTGTGCCCAAATAGGTCTAGCCATTTCGAGCCTCTAAAAATGTAGCCAATTTGACCTTTTCATTAGTCCACCCTATTTTGATACCTCTAAAAGCGGTACTTGTATTCATATCAATCCATACTCAATAGTCAGCAAATGATGGAGATCAGTCCAACAAAATATTGAATCATCAACAATGCATAAGTTGTGTTGATGGTGGACGTGAAGTTATTTTCGTACATATAGATTTGAATATAACATAAACGTTGGACACATTATGATGTACTGATGGTTGATTGGAGATCATTCTCGTATATAGATATTTGTATATAAAATAAACAATAGATATGTTAAGTTATGTTGGTGGGTGGAAAATCATTATTGCATATATAAATTTTAATATAGAATTTTATATATTTTTCAGAAAAGTCTAATTAATTTTTTTATTAAAATATAATTTATTGTTTGGAGAATATTAACTTTGTAATATTAAAAATCCATCCTAACAAAAAGTTATATATGCTCATGATATATATAAAAAGATTTTGTATCATTATAGAATACATAGAGTTTTATTGAAGTATTTTTTTAATCACTAATAATTTACAAAATATGTTCAATTTTTAAGAATAAAATATAATATTATATTATGTTATAGATTTTAAATCATTCCAAAATACATGGATACAACAATCATGCTTAAATTAGATTGTAAATCATTCCAAAATAGAATGGAAAAACATTATTGATTATAATTAAGAAGATTTGGCCATTGATGGTATTGGGTGCAATTAGGTTGCATCCATATTTGAGATAATAGGGAGTCCTATTTAAAAGAGGTTTATCTAGAAACCTCTCTCATTAGGACTCTAACTGAGATATAGGATTGAGATATATATTGATATCTCTCCCTACAATATCAGTACAATTGTGAAAATCGTCCTCTACATGGAATAAGAATAATCTCTCTCCTAAACTTTCTCTCTACGGTTTTCTTCTTGGAGCATCACCAAAGTTCTCCAAGGGTTTAAGGTGTGCACATCAAAGTAAATAATTCTAGTAATTATTTACACCAATGAGAAAGGTGGCTCGTGATCTTGTTCGTGGTTCAACCAATCTATGGGGTTTGTTCGTTGCTCGCGATTCAATAAAGAGGAGGCTTGTAGATGGCTTAATCATGGATCAAACGGAGGCTTGTAGACGGGCTTAATCCTAGCTATATGGATCGACAATTCTGCTGCAAACAGGTATGCTCTGATACCACCTCGGGCTATGAATCATAGAACATAAGTGCATTACCAACTTAATTCTTCCTCGGCCCTACATGCCAATTAGCTTGGTCCTGACAGCTTTCCTAGACATGCTCCGACAGACCGAATCACACATGCCCATTGGATACATGCTAAAGTAGCGTCATCAAGCTTACACCTCATGACATGGTCCAAAGTCACAAAGGGTACAAGAAAATAATACGGGCTCACACAAAGGATGTGACGAGGGGACCCATTCGATTTTTTTCCATAGCGATCGCCTCAAAAGCACATGTAGTATGAATACATGCTATGATGGAGCTCCCACTCAATTTAGGCATGTCCCGCTCTAAACATCATACAAATCTTAGTCCGATCGCTATTCAAGCGCCCGACCGCTTACCACTCGTAGTCACTCCCAAAGTGTCATACGATAGTTCGCACCATTTGGCTACAAACGGTTTTTATGAAGTTTGGACATATTTCATAATCGATCAACTCGGATCTCATCTTAACCTCTAGTTAAAGCGACTGTTAATTATACTTATTAACCTTCCTCACTGCTCTAGCGCGAAGGCATCATTCACAAACCTCCTTATGCGACACAATCTTTTAAGTCTCATCCTGCTCGCTCTCTTAGCGCCAGGGCGATTGCCCGTGTGAGAGGGCCAATCAAAGCCTTTGTGACAACTCACAACTTCAAGACCAAACACATAATGAGAATCCAACATATCTCATTAATCACAATATGTTCTCAAAGGCAACATAATCAATTCTACTTAATCCCTAATGACTCACACGCCTTTGGAGCATATCTCCAAACCAAGGCTTGTAAAAGGGATGAGCACCCACACCGCTCGTAGAAGTATGCCTGAGAATAATATTAACTATGCGCAAAAACTCTTTAGTGAAGTAAAACCTCGAGTAAATATGTTTGGTCTACTATCCATGTTTGGTGCCCAAACCATACACTAAAGTGATTTTACTATTACAAAGATAACAAAATACATCATGGATATACGCCAAATGCGCATCATTTCAAGATGTCAAATTTGCCTCTAGCAAATCATAGACCAATCTGTTAAGATATCTAAGTATCCATTTATCGACATCACAATAGCGCATGGATCACTTCAATATCCACTCACTAATCACACTGCTAAGTACATGACTTACTAAGTACGCACATAGCACACATCAGATATTCGATAGTGGTTACATAAACTAGCTAGCATTTCTTTTCTTCTTCTGAAGATATCGTTTCTTGACTAAGAGTATGATCTTGGAACATGGAGTGTAAAGATAGCCAACTCTGAGTGGCGATAACTCCATGTCCTTTCCAGTCATCACATTTTTTCCATATACAATGAGATACAACTCTTACATATGTTCGGTGAATTAATTGACCATCGTAGGCCTATCAAAATGATAGCTCGATGAAATCAATGATGACTCAAGTCACAAATAGAGCTTGATCAACAATCAATGCGCTCTTACTCCACTTCTTGAATTCATTGGGTGATCCACATAGATCTCCTTATTCAACTTTCACTGAACTATGTCAACACCAATCATCTTGGACAAACCTAGACGAAAGTGGCAATAATAGATAACATATCAGACGAATTGAGGCAATCTCACCACTTAGGGATAACATCTCAAAAAATTTACGCTCTTCTACAGGCGTAAACATTTCGTCCTTAGTCGAGCTACACACATATTAATCAACCCATCTATATTGCACTTGACCTTCTGAAACCACATGTTTCAAATGGTCTTGCATTTAGACGAAAGATCAACAAGCTCTTATGCTTTATTCTTAGTCATTCGATTCATCTTTTCCTTCGCAACAACTATCCACTTAGGGCATTAAGTGAAGTCACATATTCTATTGACTCATCAACACCCACAAAAGTAATTGTGAAGGATACCCACTCAATCTCATACATATGATGGGGAATATTTCATATTCACTCATTTTTACTCGTGGAATGTGAGAATCCTTTTTGTGTGAGACAGTAGCTCCCACCGACTTAGTGTCGCTCCCACTATCCCATCGATTACTAGATGAGTATAAAATACAACACCCTTGCCAGAGAAACGAGCGCCTCCTAAGGATCTTCTAACTCGCATAGTTTTAAGATCTTTTTAGACTTCACAAATGCTCAATAAATCCCTTTGAGGGAAAACCTAAATCGTGCGACTTGATTCTCCACGTGAGAACAAATATTCTCGAACTTACATAGGTACAGACCCACTAATTTGGGCTTGTTACCAAACTAAAACTCATACAAGGTTGAAGAATCATTTGGAGACACATTTTTTATGATGTAGGCATCAACAAGATACACAAATCAATTTGCGCCATCATAAATCTAATCATTTTGAAGTGGTTGTCCCTTCTTCGCAAGCTCATATAGCTGCAAAGTATTTAGAACCATCATTCAACTTGCAACTTTATTTTCTTCAACTGTGTGTCCAAACTAATTAGACACACTATTTCTGCTCCCTATTAGCATATCTCCATCTTTTAAAAATCGCTCAAAGCAATCTGGCGCTTGTAACTGATGAGAGTGAGAATGTACTAACTTATAGCGTAAATAGCAATGAAGGAAAATATAATGCGTTAATTTTGTGCCTCACACTCATAAGTCTGCACTCAATTTAGTGGACTTAGCTTTAAAGGAAAAAATAATCAGCTTTCATTCTTCCAACAGGCTTATCCTGCTTGAAAAAAAAATTATGCAGAGGGAGATTGACCTTAGCGAGTTAGACAATAAAGCCTCTTCTAGCTAATACAGGCATCCTCCTAACCTCACGTACCACAATATCATTAGAAGATCTAAAAGAAATACTATCTAAAGCCAAGTATCACCAAGAAAAGATAGACAAGTCTTCTCACTCAACAAATATCTTACAAGTGCATTTATCCGAGTAAGACTATATCGACACATCAAGTTGCTCACACCAACTGTTGAGCTTGAGGTGACTCTTTTTAGCCTCCTCTTGTGAACTCTATAGCTGCACAACCAGATAATAGTCATACACATTTTCTCAATCTCAAACCACATGCTAAGTCAACCAATATCTACAATCCACCCATGGAGAGATTTGGAAATATTAGCAAAAAATTAAGAGAACAATTAATTAGTCAAACTTCATCTCAGTACAATTACGATCTAAATTACCAATCTCATAAGTAATATTTATTGATACTTAATTGCCTCATTTAATACGGTGACACGACTTTTTTGTCACTTATAGATTAATTTATAGTTCTAGTTTTAGCTTTTGCTCTCGTCAAACTACATTATGCTTGTTCCAACATTCACCCGAGTTGGTTTATGTCGGTCAGCACAAGCGACACGTGCAATGACTTGTGTATTTCTCAACTTTTTATAATCAGCCTCTAGATAGGCGATTTTTATTAATAATAACACAAGTTACTAATATCCTTAATTCAACTCAAATAGCGAATTTGGATAACTAGGGTATTTACTTGGGAGTAAGCTCATATTCCAAAAATAGAGCTTAAACTCCTTTATTAAATTTGCAGCTCAAACAAAATAAAGCGCAAAATTAATTCTTGATCCATAAGTATATCATCGGCGTCTCAACTACGATTATTTCGAGCAATTAAGTTCTTTTATTTGCGGCTTAAACAAATAAAGCGCAAATACTTTCTTTAATCCATATATTGTCCGCGTCTAAGTCGCGACAATACTGGATACTTTGTCTATTTTCATGCTATATTGGCTAAACTAAAATTGGTGAGTGGTGTAAACACATTTCAACAAATTGCGCAAATAATTAGGTACTGATCTAAAAAAAATTTATTCTGGATCCAAGTAATATTTATTATTTTTTTCAATTCAATGAGATCGAAAATTTACCACCAAGGCTAGTAATCATCTCCTACCGAATTGAAGATCACAATAAAAATTATCGATCCATGAATAAAATTATCCATGTCCATAAAAATATCATGCATGCAACCATGCGATATGGATAATTACAAAAAAAAAAAAATTATAGCCCCCATGGGCAATATTGACATATGGTGCATCATTTGGAGATAATTTAGACCTATGGTGGTAAAAAGATATTCTCGCAAAATCGATGTGACATAGCTTCCAAAAATCGACTCATAAATACATGCCTTAAAAAATACATATTTTCAAAGCCTACTACATCAATCTAGAAAACTAAAAATAAATGAGGATATCGAATTACCACCATTGTCAATAATATAACTCCCACAAATAAGGAGATCTATGTGGATCACCCAATGAATTCAAGAAGTGGAGTAAGAGCGCATTGATTGTTGATCAAGAAGCTCTAGCTGTGACTTGAGTCATCATTGATTTCATCGAGCTATCATTTTGATAAGCCTACGATGGTCAATTAATTCACCGAACATATGTAAGAGTTGTATCTCATTGTATATGGGAAAATGTGATGATGGAAAGGACATGGAGTTATCGCCACTCGAGTTGGCTATCTTTACACTCCATGGTCCAAGATCATACTCTTAGTCAAGAAACGATATCTTGAAAGAAGAAAAGAAATGCTAGCTAGTTTATGTAACCACTATCGGATATTTGATGTGTGCTATGTGCGTACTAAGTAAGTCATGTACTTAGCAAAGTGTGATTAGTGAGTGGATATTGAAGTGATCCATTCGCTATTGTGATGCCGATAAATGAATACTTAGATATCTTTGTAAGTCAAGCGCTACGATAATCTAGAGGGGGTGAATAGATTATCTCCATCTTTTCGATTTTACCCTCTTTTTCGAACCGAATGCTCAAAGATAATAATAAAGGTGCGGAATGTAAACAACACACGCGTCGATTTATAGAGATTCAACCCACCTGGGCCTAATCCTCTACCACCCCAAATATCCTGGGATGGATTTCAAAAAGAAAAAGAATTTTATTAATTACCAAAATTAATACAAACTCAACTTACAACACCTTGAAGAGCACCACACTCTTCTTCAACACTACCTTTGGAGATTATCACAATCTCCCTTTGAAGATTACCACAATCTTCCGTCACACGGCACCTTTGAAGATCACCACAATCTTCAATCTTGAAGAATACCAAATTCTCCAACACCTCAAGAGCACCACACTCTTGAAACTCCTATCACCTAGATCACCCAGTGTATTCTTACCACAAGAATACTCACAAGGATGTCTTGTGTTGAATGATGACCAAAAATCAAGATTACAACTCAATAATGAATATTACAATATGAGTGCAAAGTGTAATTAAGAATAGCCTAGCAAGGATGTGAAAGTGATAAGCTAGGTAAAATTACAACAAGAATAATAACTATGAAGAACAAATATTTGCTTGAAGTGTATCTTGTTGTATTGTGTCTCAATTGTTGTAATGATTGCTCCAAAACTTCCTCTATTTATAGGACATGATTGATCAAGCATAGGCTCCTCTTGGGGATTGAAAATCTACAGAAAAATACAATTAAAATCAAGAATATAGCTGTTAGAGATCAATCCCACAATTTAAGGAAATGTTGTCTGCTGTCAAACGGTCAGATTTTTGCTGTCAAACGATAGGGCGACCGGTCGCACAGAAATAGAAGTTTGAAACATAACACAGTAATATTACATAGGGCGACCGGTCCAAGGGGTCTTCGACCGGTTGACCCCTACAAGGACCGGCCCCCCTCCTTGGAAAACCAAGAGATGATGAATCTATTTCAACGCTGAGACTTGCGGTCACCGTCACCACGCACTGGGGCGACGGTCGACCGCTTTTTTACACTCCAGGCTCAATTTTTGTTTCAACGTACTCTTCAGGTACGGGTTGCCCTATAGGGCGACCGGTTGACCTCGAGACAGAAATGTTGTCCAATTTTTGTCGAAAATAAAACTCAAGAAATACTCCGAAAATTTAGTAAAAATATTTTAAACCAATCGGGAGTATTTAGACAACATTTAGGAACCTTGTTTTGAAGTAAAAACTTATAAACATAAAATCATTAAAAGTGTTGTCCAATTTTATCTGAAATAAAACTTGAAGAAATACTCCGGAAAATATTAAAACCATTTTAAAACATTTAGGAGTATTTGGACAACAATTAAAAACATTGTTTTGGTGTAAGAATAAAATCATCAAAATTAAGATAAAAACATGTATCAAACAATCTTCCCCTTTTTGATGATTACAAACCAAAACAATTTTTTAGAAATATTAGGAGGACAATTTTAAAAACGATTTTCCTGTAAAAACATCTAACCGTTTGGAAGCAACCAAAATTTCCAAAATACATAAGCAACCAAGTAAGAGAGTAAATATATTCAATAATAAGCACAAGCTCCCCCTATCAACAAGCACATCAAGAATAATATAAAAGCAATTAACCATAAGCTAGAAGCTTAGCTTTTACATTTTGTTCAAGAGCTTATTAGCTCCCCCTGTCAACAAAACATCATTAGACAAGAATATAAGTCCATCAAGCAAAGAATTTGACTAATTATAATTCTCAACTTATGGCTTTTAAGATGCCATAGCTTATAGCTTTTATAACAAGCTTTTATTAGCTTCTTTTGAGCTAATGAGCCAATTTCCTGTTTCTTCCCCTTTGGAATCATCAAAAAGAATGTTAGGATGATAAAAACATCATATAAGTTTATCAAAGTGCGCCAACAATACGATTTATCAACCATTTAGACAAAAAATGGGAGAGATGCATCATAATAAGTCCATAGGCTCATAATGTTTGTCAAAACATGATCTCAACAAGAATCTAAGACATTTGAAACTAAGAGAATCATGTAGATGATGAATCTTTATTTGAAACATTTTAACGAACACTTGGTTGGCGTCAAAATTTGAAGAAGATGTATATAGCCCTTGTAAAAGAAATTAAGCCAAGTTTTTCATATCATCACCAAAAACAATTTTCAACATATGTCCATCAAATAGAGGCCTAAACAAAGTAAATTCTCAAGGTTCAACCCAATTGAGATAATTTAGCCAAAGAAGAGATCAAGGCATTACAAATGCCATCAAGCAAAAAATCAAGTAATACATGTCAAGCATCAAACAATATAGATTATACATTACAAATGTCCCAAATTATCCATCTAAACAAAATGATCAAGGCATCTCAAGTGCATTTAAGCAAAAATTAAAAAGAAGCACTTTTACCATCAAATACTTCATACAAATTATCAAACAATGCCAAACTAGAGTATTTTTACCATCAAATACTCCATCAATATCATGATCATCCACAAGTCATTATCAACATGCTATTTTATCCCTTTCAAGAAAACAAGCAAATCTCATTAGTACGAAAGAGTTTTACAAGAAAGTCCATAGAAATATGAAACAACATAAACAAGAGAAAATGCTAAGAAAATAAAGGGGTGGGGACATCATTCCTCGTCCAAAGAGAAGCAAGTTCCGGGAATAAGATCTTTGATGAATTTCTTCAACTTGCCGATTGATTTTTGCATTTTGGAGGTCTTTTGCTCCAACGCCTCATACCTAGCTTCATGAAAAGTTCTTAAATCATCATACTCGGCTTGGGTGTACCTCCTAGAAGGTTGAGCACCGGTATTACCCTCCGGATTGCTCTGTTAGCCTTCCTATGCCAATCTCACGGCCTCGGCATCATCAAAGAAGTCGTTTGGATCTGGGGAATCTTGGCCTCTTCCTCTAGCCATCTTAGTTGGTCGGATGTCCATATTTTTGCGCATAGTGACCATTTGGGAGATGTTATCAATGTCAAAGTCATTTTGAAATACCTCCGAATTACACTCCGACGAAGGTAGTCCCGATTGTATAAGAAAATTACAAATCCAATTGCCCATAACAAACTTCTTATTTCCTTGAGTAATAGACTCAATTAGACATTGAATAAGAATAGCGCCAAAGTTAAGCGGTTCTCTTCTAGCAATCTTATAAGTCAAAAAATAGTCCATGTTGCTAGGCATTTTTCCCGTTTTTCCACGTATGCAATAGGCGACAATAACGGATATAATCCGGTGCTCAAGAGTCTTCGCTAACAATGAATATTTTGGCCATACGCCCAAATAAGTCTTGACTTCTTTCATAGACACCCCCAACATCTCATCATTCCAAATTGCACAAGAAACATAGTCCCAACCACCTTCTCTTACATGTAGAAGCCGACAAATTTCATTAGGAGTCCACCTAAAATGACGACCCCTTACAAACGAATTTACCGCAATAGGCTTCCTATCATCATATTCCACCCACATATTTGCATAAAAATGTTGAATAATATCATCATCATATAAAACATAGGCATGCTCCCATAAAAACATCCAACTTGCTCTTCAAAGAATCCTCTAATAGTAGGATATTCATTAGTAAGTGAATTAAATCGACAAATTTTAGTGCGAGCAATCGATTTTCCACCCATTTCCAAATCTTCATAGTACCACTCCATATTTATTGATGAAATATAGAACATTATTAGAACGAGGAGCTTGAGGTATAAAAGATTTCTTACTTTTTGCCCAACGACAATTGTTGAATGAAATCGTCCCTCTAATTCGCAATTTGGGGATTGGAGAGTACGGGATTTTGAATGTCATCACGTTCTTGAGCCACGTTCCTTTGGGCGCTCGAATATCCCTTTGTTCGGCTTCTTCTTGCCGATTTTTCGAAGAACCCTCTCCGCCCTTTCTTCTCTTGGAAGTGGGATTTTGACCTAGAATTTCTTGGAGGAGTCATATATGTAAGATTCTTGCAAAAATAAGAGGATTAGCAACAAAAATCACAAAGATTGATGAAGAATTGAGGATTATAGAGAAAGAGGGAGACGTCTTACTGTGTAAGGGTTTTGGGGATTTCTTGTTCTTGTTTCTTAAAATGAAGAATGCATTTGAGTTTTAACCCAAAAATTTTGCACAGGCGACCTGTCCGAGTGGGGTGCGACCGGTTGACGTGCGGGCGGCACCAGCCACCGCCGACCATCCCAAAGTGATTTTTCATTCTTCGAATTTTCCAAAATTTGATTTTTCACCCCAAAAGTTTTAAAACTTTGCAAAAAGATAATTATAGACTAACTCCGACAAATACGTGTTTGAGAAAATATATACTCAAGAAAATCGAGATTTTACGAGTAGTGCCTTTTGAGAAAAAATTCACAAAATCATTTAGAGGCACTTAAGGGGATGAAATAAAATAGTTTGAAAGAGAAGTGCATAATCATGACGTGAACATAATATCGAGTTCTAAGAATAATACGAGTGAACATACATCGATGGTTTAAGAATCTCTAATAGACGATAGCCAATGAATAGGAGATTTATGACCTACAATTCTTTAAACAAATTTTGCACAAGATATAATAGCACAAGTGTAGGCAAGTAATAAAAGATATCACAAAAAATATGCTTATGCTATAAAAATCCATAAGAGTTTAAAAGCAACATGTAAGGTCTCATTTTCAAGGGATTTTAAAAACACAAATGTTTATTGAGGACCTTAACTTTAAAAATATGAAAACTCATTTGTAATTTAGACACAAATAAAAACATGCATACTAACTAACTAAAATGCATATTTAAATGGGAGATACGGTTTACCAATTCGCCATTTCCATGGGTTGTGCCGTTCCGTTGTTGATGATATCTTCCCTTTGAGAATCATCTTGTTGATGATGGCTTCTCCAATTGTTCCATTTCCAAGCATTGTGGCCTTCCCATTTCCAAAAGTGTCTTTCTTTTGGAAAATCATCTTGTTGATAATGTCTTTGCCATTTCCACAGATTGTTTTCTTCCCATTTTTGATTATATCCTCTTCTTGGAAATTGACTTTGTTTCCTCCTTTGATCAAATGAGATGTTCATTTGATATTTCCTTGGCGGCATGAATTTTCTTCGATTATTATTACGTCGGGTACCTAATATAACATTGTTTTGTGGTACCCTCAAGTGCTTGGGTCCTTTAGGATTAGCTTTGAGACTTTTAGGTCTCCAACAATAATTAGAGCTATTTCTAGCTCGACAAGTATTTACCGTATGACCCTTCTTACCGCAATAAAAGCAAGTAACATCACTAATATGCATAGGAACTTGATTCTTTTTCATATGCTTGACAATATTAGGCTCATGATCAAGTTCACTATCACAATCATTAACATTCACAATATTGGACAATTTATTGGTACTTAAGTTTGATTTTGATATATAATTTTTCATGCAATTCATATCCTCAACAAGAGTACTATTTTGTTTTTCAAGGTTTCTAACCTTGTCAAGTGTGGTGGTGTGAGCACATGATAGTAACTCATAGAAGTAAATAAACTATCCTTTTCATTTTTCAAAACATTGAATTCCTTTTTCAAATTTTTGTACTTAACAAGTAAATTTTGGAATTCATTTTGAAGATCATCAAAATCATTTTGCAAATCACTATAATCATTTTGAACAACAATATCATAGGAAGTAGAGGGTTTAAGACATACCTCATTTTCTTCTTCGATGCCCATAAGACAATGTTCAACTTCTTCATAGTTGGAAGTTGTAAGAGGCATGTTCCTTAGATTTGACATTGTATCCCTTTGAGAAGTAGATGCTTTTGAGTTGCTCCTATCATTTGCATATACTTCATGAATGGCTTCTAATTTTTGCCATACTCCATAGCCGATCGAATCCCTACAATATGTTCATATACCAAATTAGTAAATGAACAATACAAAATATTGAGAGCTTTACCGTTTAAGGAGATGATTTTCTTCTCTTCATCATTGAGCTCTTTGAAGCCTTTGGAGGTGTGTGGTGTGTCTATCAACGGAATAGATTCTCCATTTATGACGATGTTCCAAATATCGAACCCGCAACCTTGTAGATAACATTCCATTCTTTCTTTCCAAAATATAAAACTTTTGAAATCAAATAGTGGTGGCTTGGTGGTGGAGGTGCCGGAAAGATGAGCTTCTTTCATAGCCGACGATCGTTCCTCTTCACTCGCGATGTGAAACGAGCTTGCCAAAGAGTTTGGCTCTGATACCACTTGTAAGTCTAAGCGGATACGATAATCTAGAGGGTGGGTGAATAGATTATCTCCATCTTTTCGATTTTACCCTCTTTTTCGAACCGAATGCTCAAAAACAATAATAAAGGTGCTGAATGTAAACAACACACATCGATTTATAGAGGTTCAACCCACCTAGGGCCTAATCCTCTACCACCCCAGTATATCCGGGATGGATTTCAAAAAGAAAAAGAATTTTATTAATTACCAAAATTAATACAAACTCAACTTACAACACCTCAAGAGCACCACACTCTTCTTCAACACCACCTTTGGAGATTATCACAATCTCCCTTTGAAGATTACCACAATCTTCCACAACGGCACCTTTGAAGATCACCACAATCTTTAATCTTGAAGAATACCAAATTCTCCAACACCTCAAGACCACCACACTCTTGAAACTCCTATCACCTAGATCACCCAGTGTATTCTTACCACAAGAATACTCACAAGGATGTCTTGTGTTGAATGATGACCAAAAATCAAGATTACAACTCAATAATGAATATTACAATATGAGTGCAAAGTGTAATCAAGAATAGCCTAGACCTCAAGGATGTGAAAGTGATAAGCTGGCAAAATTACAACAAGAATAATAACTATGAAGAACAAATATTTGTTTGAAGTGTATCTTGTTGTATTGTGTCTCAATTGTTGTAATGATTGCTCCAAAACTTCCTCTATTTATAGGAGATGATTGATCAAGCATAAAGGCTCTCTTGGGGATTGAAAATCTACAGAAAAATACAATTAAAATCAAGAATATAGCTGTTAGAGATCAATCCCACAATTTAAGAAAATGTTGTCTCATGCATTAAACGGTCAAATTTTTTTGTCAAAAGATCAGGCGGCGGCCAAGGGTCTTCGACCGGTCGGCCCCCCTACAATGACCGGCCCCTTCTTGCAAAACCAAGAGATGATGAATCTGCTTTCAACGCGAGACTTGCAGGTCACCCGGTCCGCACCACGGGCGACGGCCGACGCCCGTGCGCACGGCCGACCGCTTTTTACACTCTTCTTTTTTGCGTACTCTTGGTTGCCCTATAGGCGACCAGTTGACTTCGAGATAGAAATGTTGTCCAATTTTAAATAAAATAAAACTCAAGAAATACTCCCGAAAATTTAGTAAAATATTTTAAACCAATCGGAGTATTTAGACAACATTTAGAACCTTGTTTTGAAGTAAAAACTTATAAACATAAAATCATTAAAAGTGTTGTCCAATTTTATCTAAATAAAACTTGAAGAAATACTCCTAAAAATATTAAAACCATTTAAAAACATTTAGGAGTATTTGGACAACAATTAAAAATATTGTTTTGTGTAAGAATAAAATCATCAAAATTAAGATAAAAACATGTATCAAACAATCTTAACAGATTGATCTATGATTTGCTAGAGGCAAATTTGACATCCTGAAATGATGCACATTGCATACGCACATCCATGATGTATTTTGTTATCTTTGTAATAGTAAAACCACTTTGGTGTATGGTTTGGGCACCAAACATGGATAGTAGACCAAACATATTTACTCGATGTTTTACTTCACTTAAGAGTTTTTGCGCATAGTTAATATTGTTCTCGTGCATACTTCTACGAGCGGTGTGGGTGCTCATCCCTTTTACAAGCCTTTGTTTGGAGATATGCTCCAAAGGCGTGTGAGTCATTAGGGATTAAGTAGAATTGATTATGCGACCTTTGAGAACATATTGTGATTAATGAGATATGTTGGATTCTCATTATGTGTTTGGTCTTTCTGAAGTGTGAGTTCTCACCAGGCTTTGATTGCCCTCTCACACGGGCAATCGCCCGGCACTAAGAGAGCGGCAGGATGATGAGACTTAAAAGATTGTGTCGCATAAGGAGGTTTGTGAATGATGCCTTCGTGCTATAGCGGTGAGGAAGGTTAATAAGTATAATTAATAGTCGCCTTAACTAGAGGTTAAGATGAGATCCGAGTTGATCGATTATGAAATATGTCCAAACTTGTAGACGAATGGTGTGAACTATCGTATGACACTTTGGGAGTGACTACGAGTAGTAAGCAGGTCGGGTTAACTGAGTACGACCACTTGGTTTGGGGTACACAGCGAGTTATTGAGTTGTAGGGTTATGTTAGTTTGGTGATGACTTAATATAACTCTCCTCACCTTGCTTTCTCGCTTTTCGCACGCCTTATTCCCCTCGTCCAAAGAAGAGACGTGAGATGAGAACTATGAGAATGTGATTGAATGAATCGAGTCAAATATGTATGAGTGGGAGATATTGGATGCAATTAAGTTGCATCCATATTTGAGATAATAGGGAGTCCTATTTAGATGAGGTTTATCTAGAAATCTCTCCCATTAGAACTCTAACTCGAGATATGAGATTGAGATATATATTGATATCTCTCCCTACAATATCGATCAATTGTGAAAATCGTCCCCTACATGGAATAAAGAATAATCTCTCTATTAAAATTTCTCTCTACGGTTTTTCGAAGCATCACCAAAGTTCTCCAAGTGGTCTAAGGTGTGCACATCAAAGTAAATAATTCTAGTAATTATTTACACCAACGAGAAAGGTGGTTCGTGATCTTGTTCGTGGTTCAACCAATCTATGGGGTTTGTTCGTTGCTCGCGATTCAATCAATAGGAGGCTTGTAGATGGCTTAATCATGGATCAAACGGAGGTTTGTAGATGGGCTTAATCCTAGCTATGTGGATCGATAATTCCTCTGCAAATAGGTATACTCGATCCACCATATGTGAAAATATGTGATTTAGATAGAGACCCATATTTGCTAACAGATGGAAATCATTTTTTTAATTAAATAGTCATAGAAATTCATTCCGCATAATAGTTTTTAGGGGAAAACAAATATAGAAACATGTTTGTTACTATATATGTAGATAATTTTTCAATCTGAGCTAGGTAGTGGCTAATTAAATTTTTGTTTTTTTACGCCGAGGTCCTAGACTTTGTCCCTAACTATGCTTTGGCCTCAAAATCATATCTTATGGTCCCAAAGGAATGTATAATTGTTGATTGGTAAACCAATTGAAACTATCAATCACGTCTATATATTGTATGGTCCTGAAGGAATTTATCATTGTTGATTGGTCAACCGATTGAAACATGGCCCTCGAGAATCCCATCCCTATGATCCTAAACGAATATATTGTTGATTGGTCAATCGCTTGAGATGTCTTGAGACTTGAACCCGGACCACAATGATCCCCAGGCCTCCTCACTAATCCCCGTAACCTCATCCCTAGATCCCTAAAGGACCATACTACGGACTTAGGTTAGCTAGCTCAACTTCTAGATCCCCGCATGATGTAAATCACTTTAATGTGTCTCCGCCAACTCAACCCATCCCTAGAGCATGAAGAATGTAAATCGCATGATGTGACTTGTACACTTTTGTTCACGTGCCTAAATGATGTAAATGGTGGAATGTGCCTCAACTAGTCTCGTTGTGTTCTCACCTTATTCTAGAGAAAAGACAACTATTGTGATTGATTAACCAATTGAGATGTGCCTCCGGGATTTGAACCTGGGAGGCTAGGACCACAAGATCTTGAAACCTCCTTTTCTTTATAAAGAACGGTTCATTAGCATGACCAATTTAATTCATGATCATAGTTATGAATGTTTGGTGCAATTATTGCACTACAAGAAAAACTCGATTAATAATGAGTGGAATTTTCATCATTATATATCGAAAAATCCGTCATTAAAGACTTTAAATGACGGGGATTTCTCGTCATGGGCCCTCATTATTGCTCTTCTAAGTAAAAGTAATGACGGAAATAGGTCCCGTCATTATTACTTTAATATGTTTAATGACTGGATTATCTTTGTCATTAAAATCAATTTCAATGATGACAATTTTCATCATTGATACTATCATTTGCCCTCACTATACATTCTTTTTATTGCTAAAGTTTATCATAGTTTGTTAATAAAATTACCCCTCATAAATCAATAATTACTCTCATTAAAATTTATTTTTTATTTTAAAATTTTAAAATCAATATTTCCATATGAATTGGTTATTACATAAAATCAACATTTACTAATAAAAATTAATATTGCTAAACGTTAAAGAACACACAATGCTTTTTTGAACAAGAAATATTAATGTACAAAACCACATCCATATATACATTCACTTACTCCAAATATATACTACTTACAATTTGTTCAAACGCACGATCGTTCATCTCGATATATAACTAAAAAAATCTCTAATAAATAATTCTCCATGGAGTACAAAAATATATATTGAAATCGATGTATAGCTAAACAAATCTCTAATATTTGCTCCATGGAGTACACAAATATTTAAGCACCATAAATATGAATCGCCATATTGCTCCAAATACCATGTACCAATTCCTAATCCATTCTTGAATTCTCCCTTGTGAATCAACCTACAAGAAATTCAAAAAACAAAACCATTAACTCCAAAATCAAACAATGACATAACGTGACTAAAAATATTAGAAAATATAACGAACAAAGCATATTCTATGATTACAATGGGGGTCACGTCATTTGTAAATACTGGATGCAAATATAGTTAACCCATAAGACCAAATAGAAAATAAATTAACATAATAATAGATTCAAGAATTAAAACCCAATTGCATGATCACCAAGAAATTTGTACCCCATTATCAAAACTATGGTGAACTCTAACATGCATATTCCTCTTGTGTGATCCAACCAAATTCATCCATTTGTCGCTATTAATTCCAAATTACCACTAATATATCCAGAAAATGCCTCTAGTTTATTTTATTTTGATGGTTTAATTATTTAAAAAATAAAAAGCACAACATGGAAGTGATTTAGAACTTGTGCAAGAGATTAGTAAACAAAGTTGTTAATACCTCATTGATGTTGATCGCTGATTACCTTTCGGTCTCCGAATATCCGAGTAATCGCATCCGATTTCATATCAGACGCAACACAAAGTTACGCTTAGCCCGACGGGGTCCTAGCTAAGACCCTCCGATGCCTAAGTCAGGTATAATTGGAAGAGGTAAACAAATAAATAATAGAGAATAGGAATGTAAAAGTAAAAAAGTGAACAATTGTCATTCTATTATTGTAGCAAAGTATTTATAGGCATTCACTGGCACATGTGTGAAACCTAGTTGTGACAAGTGTCATCATTCTGATGGGGGAATCGTACTTGTCTGTTAGGAGAATCAATGGATCTCCTGATGGGTCAAGTGCTTTTCATCAATCGGGTAGGTTTCCTAGCCGTGGGGCTTGAATAGGCGACTATTGGTCTTAGTAAGTAAAGACCTCACTGCCTCAGATCACTCATACTTTGATTATTATATAAATTTACACTCATATTTAATCGATAACATAAAAATCTATACATTTAAATGATCACTCATATCATGAATGTGATAGAAAACCATATCATGCTATTTTGGTATTGGAATGATCAACATAATACAACAATTGCTAATGAGATATAACACATGGAAAAGAAGTTTGTGATGATAACAATGAGGAATGATTTTGAGCACTTCAATATCCTTTGCCCCCAAATGATAACCACCTTGCTTTTGATCGAAGCGTAATAAAACTTCCAATAGTTTTAAAGATTAACTAATACAAGATAAATGCAAAATAATAATTGAAACCAACAAATAAACTACTAAGAAACACATGTTCCAGTCATTATCACATTATATGTGCATCAAAAGTTTGTTGGTCGCCATTTTTATTCGAGCCAATCTACCTTTCAAATAATATCCAGGCATCTCCTAAGACAATATTTTGCAAGGTCCTCTATCCATAACAACCAAACTAGATGCCACATACAATGTTGTAATTTTCCTTGTTTACTACACCTAATTTGAGAGAAAATCAATCACCAACTCTATATTCAATAGATGAAAACATTCTCGCAAACATTCATATTGGAAAATTTAAAGTAATTTTCCTTGTTTACCACACCTAATTTTTCACTTTTGAAATCTCATTCACGTTGTAATATACCAACATAACACTATGTGGCTAAACACACTCGCAAAACAAAAGAAAAAACAACAAATGTACGATGCAAATGATACATGCCCGCAATGAATCGAGGTTGACAATTTACCATCAATTACACTGGCAAAGTGTCATGTCCAGTGCTATAAACCAAAGGGAAATAATATGGTGCCATGTCCAAGGCAAACCTCACACCAACAAGATTACTTGGAACATCCCCACCAACAAATCTTCAATATACAATGAGATTGTGGATTATGAATTGTTACTCCTTTATAGTTCAACATTACTCTAACAATCCAAATCTAATTAAGCAATATGTTGTTGAATTATTTGGACAACATCTCAAAGGCGTAAGACTCATCTTAATCTCATCAAACCTTCCATAATCAAGACCGACTATTTTTAATTTTATTGAGGATATACATGTGGTGTTCCTAATAATTGGTTTTATGATAAAACATTTAGAAAATTGTAATATGTGAGAAATAGAAATAAAATTAAATGTGTATGTATGAGTTTTTTCTTTTTTGTTTTTGGAAAAAATTGTGGATTATAAATTTTCTCGATTTTATTATGATGATCATTCAATATTTAAGATTTTTAAGTCTTTTTCTAAATCATGCTAACAAGAAATAAGAAATTAAGAATCTGCATCACCGAGAAATTCTAATAAAAAATAAATCAAAAGAAATAAATTAAAAACACCCGATGGTGCAATAGACAAGTTCTACACATGATAAAATTAAAAACACAAATGAAAAACCCACTTCATAAAAACCATGATTAAAATCAATTAAAACCTAAAATTTAATTTTAATCCCTCTCGATTATGAATTGGATCGAACAATTTAAACACCCAAATTCGTAGTCAAACATAACGAAATCTAAAACCCACATATATAAAACTCAATACATATAATCAAGAATCAAAATTAGTCATTACTGGAGTTTTTAAATTTGGGGTTTTTGCCTTGTAGGGAGAATTTTCAAGTAATAAGCTTGTATTAGCTAGAGCTCACCAATTGTGGTTGTTTGAGACAAACCGTAGTGTGCACCGAGAAAGATAGAGAATCGAGAGACTAGGGAAAATTTGGAAGAGAAATATTATCGTAGGTCAAGATCATTTTTTTAGGGTATGTTTAGGCTAAGTCAGAAGGGATAACCGTGCAAATAAGTTTGGCCTCGTAATTTACACTTTCGACATGATTATAAAAATCATAAAAAATAGCCTAATGAACTAAATAAAAGTTAATGTATTGATGTTGTACCTCCTTTACTTAATTATTTTATTAATTTTTTTAAACTTTTTTAATTAAATTAGAATTATTTCTTAATTTTACCGTATTAATAAATCTTCTTAATTCAAAACTTTTAACTTTATAGATTTTAGATTGAATTAATTCTTATTTTTATTAAATAAATAGTATATATATATTCAATCATCCCTAATCCCACCGAGAAAATTTAAAAGTTATATTAATTAAGATTTGAAAATAATACAATTCGATAATGTTTATCAATTTGATATAAGAGATAATGGGATATTTCTACTTTTAATAGTGAAAATTGTATTTTCATTGGGTGGGGGAAAAAATGGCTACCAAAGTTCTATAGGCAATAATGAGGGTAATATTTTCAAAGACATATAGTGACTTTGGATTAGTTATTAATAACTGTGGACTTTTGAGTTCCTCACAATTAATTATCCTCTTTAGCTACAAGTTTTATTTACCCTCATTAAAAATTCATAAATCACACTTTTAATGACGATTTCTTCATACCCCCTCATTAAATTCTGGTCACTATAAGTTAAATTTCTTGTAGTTTCGGATGATAATATTCAATTCAACAAGATAAAGACGCAAGCCACAAAAATGAAGTTGAGAGCAAAATAATATTGTTGAAAGTAATATATAAATGATACCAAAATATTAATATTTAAGTAAATTTTAATTTGTACTACTTTGCAGTACAAGATTCTTGTTACAAAGTTGAAATGAG